>JAPDLB010000041.1:0-576358 GCA_027569935.1 Clonostachys sp. G952
AATTCTAATATATTAATATTAAACTTAATCTAATAACACTAATATTCTAATCTAAATATAATTAAAAATAATCTAAGGTTTAAATAATTAATTTTTAAAAGCTATTTCTATTCTAATTAATTTAATATAGTATATAATATATTAAAACTATAAATTATATATTAGATTATAATAGATTTATATAAATAAATAATTATTTTTAAAATATAATTTTTCTTCTAATTAGTTTTTATTCTCTATAAGTATTTATAATAGTACTAAATAAACTATATAATAAAGTAATAGATTAAATAGATATAACTATTAGATCTATAATATTAAAAGTAGTTTTATTATTATAAATAAACTTTTAATTAACTAAAGAAATATATAATAAATATATTTAGTAAATAATTATATTAGATTATTTTAAATAATAATAATTATTATTTTAAGAATTTTATTAGAAGTATTAATTAGATTTTAAAAAATTAGAATATTTATATTAAATATTATAATTATAAATACTTATTAAGTATCTAGTAATTAATTAATTAAGTAATTAGTAATAAGCTTTAAATTAGAAAGAAAAGATAGTTATTATTATTAAATAATAAGCTTTCTCTTTTAGAAGCTATAGCTATAACTAGATTATTTATATATCTAGCTATATAAATAGCTCCTATTATTAGAGTTTTTAAGATATTAATATCTATATTTAAACTAAAAGTATAATATTTTAACTTTATCTTATAGTATTAAAGGTTTAAATATAGATTACTAATTATATTCTTAAAAAATATATATTAGATTATATATTATCTGATCTTAGAATATACTTTTATTTATAATAAAACTAATAGAAAATATAATAAAAAGAAGTTATATTAAAAGAAGTATAATTAAAATTTTTTAGAAATTTAGCTTAATAAGTAAGCTTTAATAAAAGCTTTAAAAATAACCTTTCTTTATAAGAAACTTACTATATTATAGCTTCGCATATTGATATGGCAACAACACTCTGGCCCCCGGATTGCGAGCTGATTGCTCTGCTCCCGAAGCCAAACAGGTATCCAGCTTGGGCGCTTCTACACTGTTCTCGCGTGTTTGGATAGCATTATAGAACGCGCCAAAGTCGAATTGTTCAAATTTCGCCATGTCCGTCATGGTGAGGCTAGATATTCTTCTGCACTGAGGAACTCGTCGCCGGGCGAATTGGGAGCGATAGAAATGCCTGACTCTGACATGTTGTTGCGAGACGCAGGGGCTCTTTGACACGCGTCGAAATTTGTTGCGAGAGGTCGTATGAAGATTATAAGCCAAGATTGGAGAATTGCATCACCCTCACTAAACACAAACATTGGGATTACTACTGATGATTATAAAAATAGACAAACATAAATGCAAGTAACAGTAAGAATTCTCATCTCCTTGCGTCCTCATTTGCTCGCGTTCTTCTTCGCGAATTAGCTATCTGTCACGAGCCAAGTCCGAAAGTCTTTCAAGCCAGGATGGATCTTTTTAAGCTCCTGAATATCAGGGGCATATCCAACATCATAGAACCATTTGAACATGACGCCAAAATCCTTAACTATCCACATCAAAACGGAACAGATGAAGGAATAGGTCCAGGCCACTTCCTTTCCAGTTTCCTCGTTGAAAATCTTCATTGCTTGGTCGATTGTGAGCTCATCGCCAGCGAGCGAAATGGCGCGACCTCGATATTTCTCTGGGTGTAAGAAGGCCTGAGCACCGAAAAATCCGATATCGTCAACGGCTACAAACTGCAGCGGCCGCTCCTTGACCGCCATCTTCCACGATGTGGCAAATACGCGCCCAAAGAAATTATCCATGAAATTTTCCACAAAAGCAACAGGACGGAGTATGGTCCACCCCATCATATATGAGCTTCCACCGCTCTTCAGGTGTTCTTCGATGGCATGTTTCTTTGCGAAATGAGGAATGTCGGTCGGATTGCGGTCTGACAATTCACCGTGGCGGTCCACGGAAGTGTAGACAAAATGCTCAACGCCCGCACGCCTTGCCTCGTCAATGAGACTCTTGCCTTGACCAAGCTCGCCGCCGCCGCCTTGGCCAACAGGAACCTATATGTACATTAACGACAGCAAGACTTGCTGTTTACAAGAAGCCGGCGCACCTGAACGCTGAAGACGCCCCATATGGGGTCCGATACCAGGCGTTTAGCATCGTCAAATATAGCTGCAGCATTGGCCAGATTGCCCTGGAGCAGCTTGACGGTCGGCGACTTGGCAGCAAGTGCCTGCGCTGATGCAGATTTGACGTTCCTAGTAAGGGCAAGAATCTGCAAGTCGGCCTTCTCCTTGAGCAACCAGTCTAGGACTGCACCACCTTGCTTGCCTGTGGCACCGCTAATTAACACAACACGCGCCATGGCTGGATGAGAAAAGGAGGAGCCGCGTCGCTGAAAGCGGCAATGAATCTTGTTTCGATCCCGTTCAGCGTCTTTTCCGTGAAATGAGACACGATGCTGTATCCAGAAAACTGACTGTACAGGATCGTTGCAGACTCGACAGAGATGCGGGGGATTTGTCGTACTATTTCGCTACTAGTCGTTAGTCAGCGGGTACCTTTCGCTAGTCATATGTCAGCCGGTCATATTCGGTGAGCGACAAGAGCCGAATCTTGCGCTAATTCATTAACTCCCACAACCTCGCTACGGAATTGGTTAGACAGAACCTTAGCCCCACGCCGAAGCCTGATCTCGCTTTGCGAATGCATTGCCGAAAGTGGGGGCGGGCGACCAGCCTTACGTCAACCTTTGTTGGGGATCCAACATCTATGCCAGTAGTTGGGTTGCCCATCCGACATATATACTGGTAGTTGAGCTGCCCATCCATCCATCCGTGGGCATTTCCAACCTCCAATCTGCCACAGCCATACCCAATCGATCACTCCCATCAATCCTCAAACACACTTTACCATGTCTAAAATCCTCACTGTCTTTGGAGCCACTGGCAATCAAGGTGGTTCGGTCATCCGAGCCGTCCTTGCCGACAATATCCTTTCCAAGGAATTCTCTGTACGCGGTATCACTCGCGATGTGTCCAAGCCTGCGGCCAAGGCTCTCACAAACAAGGGCATTGATGTTCGGGCTGTGAGTATAAGGCGGATCATCTCTAGTTTCTAATTGGCTGACACGGTCAATAGGCCGACATGAGCTCGAAGGATTCTCTTACCAAGGCCCTCGAGGGATCCCACACCGTGTTCCTGGTGACTACCCCTGATTTTATGTCGGGCGGACCTAGCCAAGAACTCAACCACGGCAAGAATGTTGCCGATGTCGCCAAGAATGTTGGGATACAGCATCTTATCTTCTCGTCTCTGTTGCATGTTGCCGATGAGACCAAGGGCAGGCTTCAGCATGTCGAACATTTCGATATGAAGGCTGAAGTAGAGCGGTACATCCGGTCCAAGGACATTCCCAGCACATTCGTTTTGCCGGGATACTTCATGAGCAATTTCACCGCCTTGCAGATGTTGAAGAAGGGCGATGACGGGGTGTACTCTTTGGCCTATCCTGTCAGTGATAAGGCAGAGTTCCCACTCATTGATACGGAGTCTGATATTGGTATGCTTCATCTGGCCTAAGCAGCTGCAAGTATCCGAAGCTAACCCTAGACTAGGAAAATATGTTGTGGCCGCAATTCGCAACAGGCCAGAGGTGCTTGGAAAGCAGATTCTAGCGGCTGCGGACTATTACACTCCCACTCGTATGCTCTCGGAATTTGAAGAGGTCACGAACAACAAGACTCGGTACGTGCAGCTTGATGCAGAGACGTACAAGAGCTTCCTGCCCGGGCCTATGGCAGACGAGATGTTGGAAAACCACTTGTTCATCGAGGATCCTGGCTACTTCGCCGGTAAAAAACTGCAGGAGTCTCTAGATTTGCTTGCAAAGACTGGGTTGAAACCAACGACATGGAAGGATTTCCTCACTAAGAACAAGGGCGCATTTTAAAGCGTCGATGTTGCCACAATATTTATCATCATTAGGCCTAGATATACTCTCTGTGAAAAGACAACTTGGACATAGGGGTTCCCAAAACATCCCTTCGCTTCACCAGGGGAGTAGCAAATCATCACCCAACTGGCAAATAAAAAAGTAACCTTTGGAACAATAAAAGTACAGCCGTGAGTAGAGGTATTCTATTTAGTTGCATGTCGAGGCTCAAGTATGTACTTTGGTCGAGGTGGCTTTTAGTGAGTCATCCACTAAAGTCTAGGGGATAACCTGCCAAGGTCCAGGCGAGCTACCGCTGGGAACTAGTGGACTGACCGCTGTATCAGAATGTGTAGATGTAGACAAGACCTGTAGCGCTTGTATCTAATGAGGATCTTGCAGAGAAAGAAGAGAGTAGTAGTGGAGAAAACTTAAGTCACTCGTTTTATTTGCAACGTGTGCCCAATTGCCAGTCCCGGACCCCCTGGTATGTTTTTAAGCCAACCTTATACTGTACTCGAGCAAGCTCGGTGTCCGTAAAAAGCCGTGCTGGCATTTGATTATAAATCGCGTCATGCAAGCAAAATTTATATAGTGCCCCGAATCTCCAACTGTTCTCCTATATTGTTCTATTCTTCCTCATTTAATAAATGCAAATTTGACTTTGTTCTATCCTTTCTTGATCAATAAGTAAATACAGATTTACCAAGGATGGCCGGTGTCATTCGTAACGTAGCACTTCTTGGCGTTTGTTCCTCCGGCCGAAAACATCAGTACCTTGGGATCTACTAACTGCTTTACAGGCTACCGGAAATCTCGGATCACATATTTGCAGTGCGTTGGTGCGGTCTGGTTACAGCGTCACAGCTATTCAACGCAAAGCCTCCGAGAACCCGGCCCCGCCTGGCGCCAAGAGTGTCAAAGTTGATTTATCAAACAAGGATGAGCTGGCACTTGCTTTCCAGGGACAGGATGCCGTCGTAAGGTTCGTTAGCCCTTGTGCTAATTTTTTTTTTGAATTTGATCGAGACGCTGATGCAAGTTAGCGCCGTACCCAATCCAGCTCTTCCAACCGAACGTGTCATGATTGATGCTGCCATCGCCGCCAAGGTTAAGCGGATAATTCCGTCCGAATACAGCACCAATCTTGACACCCCCTTGTCGCGAAAGCTGCCAATTGTTGAAGGGAAGGCCAAGGTTCGCAGTTATCTGGAGGACGCCATTGCAGCCTGCACCGATGGCGGCTCGACAACATGGACCTCGGTGAACAATGGCCCATTCTTTGAGATGTGCCTCAAATTCGGTGTTTTGGGTCCGAATATCCGACAAAAGAAGGCCATCTTTCATAATGGTGGAGGCCACTTGATCGGGGCCTCGACGTTGCCTGACATTGCCGACGCGATAGTCAAGATTCTCGACCCTGCACACCTAGAAGAGACTGCGAACAAGCCAATCTACATGTACTCGGCTGCTATCAGCGAACGCCTCCTCACGAAACTGGCATCTGAAGTCACGGGCATCGACTTTGGCGATGTGGAGAACGGGAAGATCCAAGACCTCGACGTCGATCGCATGGTCGCAGAAGCAGATGAGAAACTAAGCAAGGGCGATAAATCCGGCATGTTTAGCTATTACTTCCAGATGATGTATGGAAAAGGCTATGGCGGCGAAGACTTTGAGAAGTTATCATGGAATAAACGGTTGGGGCTCAGGACCATGGACGAGGCCGACCTGAAGCAGATGCTGCGGGAGATTGCACAAGAATTTGGAATACTGCCAGCTTCGAAGGCGAACTAAGTCTTCAACTTTGCCTGCTTGGTCATGCAGCAATCGCGAGAATTATTCATAGTAATAACTTCAAAATCAGTTGAAACACCATGAGAAACTTGGCGAGAAATTTAGTACGAATGTTTCAGGTAGGGAGCAAGCTGACACTACTGCTCGCTGCACTGCCTACATGTCGCGAAGTTCTGTTGCAAATATTCACATGCTCGTGACGAACGTGGATGCACTTGAGTAGTGTGGGCGACTTCGTATTGCAGGCAGCATAGTTGTTGTCAGCCTAGGACTGAGCTAAAGCAAATTGGATTCCCCGGTGACTCCAGTATTCTCTGTGAGACGAACACCCACCCGTTCAGATTCAGCGCGCAGTTGCGCAGCCAGCATTTTAGTGACAATGGAGTTCTGACCATCTGCTCGCAAAATCTGATAGATAAATTCAACGTTTCTCTTGCTTTGGGTATTCCCCAGAGTTGTAAAATCCTCGAGGAAAATGGAAGCGGCTGTAAAGGCCGCAAAGCCCTGAATCGGGTTCCTCAGAGCTATAGGAAGGCCTTCGGCAAGGTGAAGGATGGCTACAATCTACATCGCCGCGGCCAACGCCCGACTCTGACTCTGGTTCACTATAAAATCCGCAACAGAGGCGCTGTATCGCCGCATTCTGAGTGCCACCGTCCTGTGAAGATAGACGCCGGCAGTGTGGATTAGTACATTGATGAAAGTAGACTGTTGGCAGGCGAAGCCATTGGGCAGTCTGAGAGATTTCGGCAAGATCATGACGAGAGATGTTAAATCGTCCTCAATCTTTCGGCAGCGAGCTAAAAACGTCTCGTTATCGTGACTTGCCGGGTTATCTATTATTGTTCTTATCCACTTTTCAAGAACTTATAACTTCTTATTATACTTTCTATAATTAGATAGTATTTATATAAATATATTATCTAGTAGATTAGTATTTATAAATATATTTATTATATTAAATTATAATATCTTAAAATTAAATCTTATAACTATTATTAGGAGGGTTTAAAATAACTTATCTACTAATATTATAATATAGATTTCTTTAGTAATAACTTTTTATTATTAGTTTTTTTAAATAATAAGCCTAGTTTTATACTTTTAAAAATAGTTATACTTATTAAACTTATAAATATATCTCTATATATAATCTAGGATTTATAAGTTTTAAATCCTTAAATTAAATTTTAAAATTTTAATTTAAGTTTTTATTTATTTATAGCTCTTTAAATAATTAATTTTAACTTATTTAAATTCTTTTTTAAATTTATACTCTTTTAGATCTTTTAATTTATTAAGAGTAACTAATAGCTACTTTCTATAATAAGTTTAATCTAGGGGAATAAAAGAGTTTTAAAAGATTTAAATTTAAATCTTTAGTTTTAATTTATTATATATAAATCTATTATATATAGTTTTAGTTTAAATCTTATTATAGCTTTTTACTAAAGATATACTTAGAGATATAATATAAAAAACTTAATTAAATTTTATTAATAAGTTTCTAAAGAGTTTAAAATTTTATAATTAGCTTTTTAATTTAATTAAGTTTATTAAAAGAATTATAATTAGGGTTTTAAATAGTATTAGAAGAAATATAAAGTAATATATAAAGTATTTATAATTTTCTATAAGTTTTTTTTTTCTATAGTTCTCTATTAGTATTTAGATTATTAATTAGTTATTTAAAGCTTATTTCTTTTATCTTAAGCTTATTTTCTTATTAGATTAGTTTTATTATTTAATTAATCTATTAAGATTAAAGTATTAATTAAAGCTTTTTTTAAATTTCCTTTAGGGTTTATTTTCTAATAGTTTTCTATATTTAGATTTTATTTAAATTAAATACTTCTTTTTTATTAAAGATAATATTCCTAGTAGTATATATACTATTAGTAACTAGATTCTAAATTTAAAAGATATTTTAGAAATTATATCTAACTAGATAATCTATTTAGATCTTTAGATCTAGTTAGAATTTAAATCTTTAAATCTTTAATTATACTATTTTATTTATTATAAATACTTTATAATTAATTATTTTTAAATAAAAGATTTTTAATTAAATTTTAGTTTTTAGATTTATAATTAGTATTATTAAAAAGAAGCTCTAATATAGTATTTTCTATTTAAGTTTTACTTTTAGAATTTAGTTTAAAAGATATATAGCTATTCTTACTAATTCAGATTATAATTACTTAGATAAATTATTATTAATTATTAAAAGCTTTATTTTCTCTTTTATTATTCCTTTAAAATACTTATTAAAGTTATTTTATTATTAGATATAAAAAGTATATTCCTCTATTTTAATTATTTTATTATATAGGAAAATATAGATAAAAAAGCTCTTTTAAAGTTTATTATCTATTTTTAAATATCTAATAGTTATTTTATATCTAATTTTAAATATTTAGATTAAATATATTAGTATTTAAAGAATATTTTATTTCTTTTAATTCTTAAAGTAATAATTCTAAATAAAATTAGATTTTCTATTTATTATAAATATATATAAATTATAATCTCTAATTCCCTTTTAGAAATTATAGAAATTAATTAATAAATATTCTTTTAAATTTAAGCTTTTTTCTTATAGTTTATAACTCTTTTAATATTTTATTTTTATTAAACTATATATATTATATTTAGTTATTATTAAGCTAATTATTTAAACTCTATTTATTAAAATTACTAGATATTTAAATAATCTTAGCTCTAAGTACTCTAGATAATAATACTAATAAATTAAGTTATTTTTATTTAAATTCTTCCTCTAAGTATTATATTAAGATTAGAATAGGATAAATATAGCTCTTTTTAGTATTTTAAAATTATATTTAATAATATACTAATTATAATAATACTCTAGTTTATAAAATATTAATTTATTTTTATATTTAATTAAATTCTAATTATTCTTTTAATTTTATTAATAATTTTACTATTATAATTTAAAGAATAATACTAAGTTAGTATTTATTTTAAAATAATAAACTACTTTTTTAAAATATAAATAATATAGTTTATTCTATTTATTTTATATTTATATAATTATTTTATTATATTCTAAGATTAAAAAGCTTATAAAATTTATAAAAATCTTCTTATTCTTAGTAATCTATTTAAGATTTCTAAATTTTATTATATTATTAAATAAATATAATATAGTTTTTAAGTTAAAAAGTACTAAATATCTTAGTAAATAGCTATTATTTTTAATAAGAAAAATAACTATATAGCTTAATATATAGTTTTAGTTTACTAATTATTAATACTATTCTTCTTTTTCTTAAATAAACTTATTATAAAGATTTTAAACCTTAGAGATTTCTTCTAAATATTTTATTTATTTATTAGATTAAGATTTTCTCTTATTAAAATTAGAAAATAGATTTTTAGAGAATAATAACTAATAGTTTTTTATATTTATTTCTTTATATTTCTTATTATAAAGAATATAGTTAAGCTTATTATATTTAGCTTTTTTTTATTATTTATTTTTATATTTAGTAATTTCCTCTTCTATTTAATATTTTTACTTTTTATTAAAAGAGTTTTTTTTTAATAAATTAATTTAAAATTATTTTTTATAATTTTAAATTTAGATAGTTTATTTAAATCTTTTTTTATAAATTATAATTTAATTTAAATCTTTTTTCTAAAGATATTTATAAATTTAATTATTTAATAAATATTATTCTTTATTTATATTTTATTTTTATTTATTTTCTATTTAAAGTAGTTTATTAAATTTTAAATTTAAATACCTTTTTAAATTATTAAACTATTTATTTAAATTTAAAGAAATTAAGATTTTTCTAATTTTTATTATATTTATTATCTATTTTTAGTTATTAATTCAGATTTCTTAAATCTATTTTAGATTTCTTAGTTTATTTAAATACTTTATAATATACTTTCTAAATATAATTCTTCTTTTAAAGATTATTTACTTTATATATAATTTATAAATTCTTAAAGAATAAATAAATATTATTATTATTTCCTTTATTAGTTCTTATTAGAAAGTAAATTTATATATAATAAAAGCTAATATATTTATTAATCTAATTAGATATATTATATAATATATTAGCTTTTCTATTAAATTCAGTAAGTAAAATATAATAAATAGTTTATTTAAATTTTATATCTTTTTTATTTTTATTAAGAAGTTCTATATATATATCTTTATAGATTATTCTTTTTTTATAAAGCTTATTTTACTAGCTTTATCTATATAAAAGACTTTAGCTTTATATAATATAACTTCTAACTTTATAGGTTTATACTATCTATAGATTTTAAATTTATTTAGATTATTTAATTATATTAAATATAAAACCCTTTTAAAAGAAGTTTTTAATATTAATACTTATTTAAAAAAATCCTAATTATTTAATTTATTTAGCTTAATAAATATTTTAAATAATATATAATTAATTTATTTACTTTTTTATTATAATAAATATACTTTATATTACTAGTTTAATACTTATTTTTATAATTATAATTATTTTAATAAAGTATAACTTTAAAACTCTTAATTATTAAATTCTATATAATAGATTATATAGAATTATATTATTATATTCTATTAAATTATATATCTTTAATACTTTTAGAGGGAATATATATATAAATTACTATATATTTCTCCTTTAAGCCTAATATTCTTCTAATCTGGGAAAAAAGGTATATTTATAATAAACTAATCTTATTCTAACTAAGCGTATTATACTGTACGATATAGCGATTCCAATAGAGAGTATTTAGAATAGATCTATCTGAAAAAATCCAGCCCTATACTATACTGCTCTATACTGTACCTCCTACCCTGGAGCCTATACTATATACCACCCTGTATATTATTAGCAAGAGCTTGGCAAGCAAGGCGCTTGCCTTGTGAAAGATCGCAAAAGAAAAAAGAAAATGAGCCTGTACTTATCTTATGAAGCCCGAGTTATGGGTGGGCACCATTTCAGCATCTAATATTCAATCTATATCTTCCTCGTAAAGTACATTACGTTTTTATCAATGGTCATTGGTTACTCGAAATGGGATAACATGAACACAGACTCAGAACCAGAAATCTCACCCACGTCAGTCTCTGTGTCCCAAGCTTCCCATAATCCGGCTGCCCCACAATCAGTGCACTAGCTGCAGCGCCGCCAGTCACAAGCAGTTGGTCTGTGACAGTGATCCAGGGACATCACTCCATCTTTTCTAATTACATTCCCCCGGTCCCAAGACTCATCAAGGCTCCGCTGGTCCTCCACCGTGTCGGCATCCAGTCTGCGAACCGGGCGGACCTCGACAATCAAATTGCTACATATATCAACATCAACATGGATCTAGAGTCGGGGTATGCGCCCCCGGAGGCAGTCTTATGTAGGCACCGTGCTGGTGGCACGGAAGGACAAGAAGCCCTTGCTTCCCCAGCATCTTGAGGGCATGTGGCTGTTCTGTTGCTACATTCTGGACCTTTTTGGGGAGGGAAAAGGTGCGCCGACACGCTTGCAAATTAGATAAGCGTTTGAGGAGTAGTGGAAAGGCTATTGTGAAGAACAGAAGGGAGTCCTGGCCGGGGACTAGAGGTGAGAATGACCCGGATGATTGGCGAGTTGACGATTGTAGAGCCTTCCGTTGGAGTCTGCGTCAAGATTATCCTTTGCGAGTAATAACTCCACCACCTACTCGTTTGCCATTGCCACCTCTACTTCGTCACCACTGCGCCATATGGTCCGATCGATCACCGGGCCTAGCACCGAGGAGCAGATACAGAGACTCCATCGTCTCAGCCATCTGAAGCTCGTTGGAAGCTTAGAGCTCTACACCTGCCCACAGGGGGGTTACTTCCTTGTTTCAGAATTTCTTCCCACCAGCATCCAGCATCTCTGCCAAGCGCCGTACTAACCCACAGTGCTACAGCTCAGCTCGATCCTGTACCGGGTATACAGCCCTTCCGCCCCCCCATAATAGGAGCCCCTTCTGACTATCCTGAGGTTCTGACCGGGTGCGATGCTCAATTCCCCCCGAGCAAGGCCACGCAAAGGTCCTCGTAGTCGCCACGTAAGGCCTCCTTCACATCAGTCTTCAGAGTCTTTCTGTATACAGTCTTGTAGGCATCCTTAGCAGCAGCCAGGCGGGGAGGGTTCCAGTACAGCGAAGTGAGGCGGTAAATGAACTGCTTATCCTTGACACCTATCTTACCCATAAGAGGGCTGTGGAGCCACTGAGCATCGGCCTTGGCGTGGTCGCTGGACATAAGGAGTATGTGGAGCAGCGCGTCCTCCGTGTCGCCGCGAAATTCTTTCTCAATAACATCATGCAGGGGGCGATGATATTTGTTGCGGTAGGCCTCGTTGATGGCACGGATTTGGGCCTCATTCGAATTGATAAAGATCTGGGCAACGGACACAGCACTGGCACCAACAACGCCCTCGGTTGAGCGGTGCAGCTCCGTGACCTTGCTTTCGACATCAAGTGGGTTGACTGGTGCAGAGGGCTCAGCGCTCCCCGCGGCTAGAGCCATGCTGTAGATGCGGAAGAGTGTGTCATTGACCTCGCTCTTAATCTCTGCCAGGAGATCCTTGCCCCCAAGGCGCTTGTACTCGGCCACAATGGCCTTGACGTCAGCATTGGTCCGGCAGAGGAGGACATCGGCAAGGGCAGTCTCGTCAGTACCGGCGCGGTCCATGGCTTTGTGCAGTGTGCGCACGTCGTTCTCAAGCGGGCCACGGATGAGAGCTACCAGGGCGTCCTCGAAATCGCCACGCGTCTCGCTCTTGATGTCATTTACAAGATCACGGAGGAAGCGCTTGTTGTAGTCGGCGACGAGCTGCTGCATGGCCCAGGGATTGACGTACTTGGGGCTCGTGAGGATCTTGATGAGGGCCTTTTCGTCACAACCCATGCCCTTCATGGCCTTACGCAGGCCCTCAACATCAGCATTCGTGTCGACGGGCTGGTAAAACTGCTTCTGGGAGACATCGTATCCGGGGGAAGGGGGAGCGGGCGGGCCGGCAGGTAGCTGGCCGTATGGCTGGCCAAATGGCTGCTGCCACTGCTGAGGATTCCAAAAGCATGTAAGCAGGCGCGCATGTCATTGACGGAGGGAGGTGCTCACGGGTGCCGCCCCGAAAGGCGGTTGTTGGTTGTACTGATATGCGCCTGACTGCGCGGGTTGGCCAGATGGCACGCCATATGCCTGCTGCTGACCATACTGCTGCGGGGGAGGCTGGTTGGGATAGCCCTGATGATGAGGGGGTTGTGTCTGTCCCGGAAACTGCTGTGGCGGTGGTGGTCCGTAAGGCTGAGCTGGCGATGCTTGTCCCGAGAACTGCTGCGGGGGCTGGCCGGGATACGGAGGTTGACCCTGGGGGGGATACTGCTGCCCAGGAGGGAGCTGCCCGTACGGCTGCTGGAAGTGTCCGGCGGGGGGGGCTTGGCCTGGAGGCGGTTGATGGCCTGGATAACCACCTGACGGGGGTTGGTCGTACTGCTGTTGATAGGGGTTCATATTATTGTGTACAGAGTACCTCGTGTGTGGAAAGATGGGATTGATGGGTGGAGAGGGTGTGGCTCTTCTGCTACGGGGAGCGAGAACAGAGAGGGTTCAGGTGGGAAGATATAGACTTAAGATAGAGATGAGGGCACCAGGGCGAGAAACATGCTTATCTAGAAGATAAACTTTAATTTACGTGGAGAGAGCTTCAGCTGAAAAGAAGCCTCTCGCGAAGGCGCATGCTGCGGCTGTGGCTGATGGATGCCTACGCATGCTCGACTCATGACGCAACCTCATTAGGGGGAGGCCTCCGGAGAGCGAGCCCATTCGGAGAAGGGGAAAGTCTTAGATGCCTACCAAGGGCTGGCAAACCAATCACGGAACTGAAAGCAAATCGTTAACTATTTGGGGGAGGGATGCGCACGCGCGGGGCGATGATGTGCCTGCCCTGTTACGGAGTCCTGTGCTACGTGAGGCTGATGGCGGGCGGCCTCAATGGCGGGGCAGCGAACCAACAAGGCTGATTCAGGGTCCAGGACAAATGAACTATGCCGGAAACAGCCACGAGCTTATCTGCCTTGCCTAGCCTAGCCACATCGTGTACCTAGTACTGTACATATTAGACTATGCCGTAGCTTGGGGAAATTGAATCCATCCTCGACCCCTCAAATAATGGCGCCACAACCGTCACCTCGCTCGTCCTCCTAGATTGCTCTCGCGAACTCATTTCATTTCGGCGATACTAGAACTCGAAGATAGGCGCCTTAGCCTGACCGTCACTAGTTTCCTGTAATCGGCACTCCGACAAGAAAAGCACAATGGGAGTAAGTCTTGAACGTGATTGACGCTGCTCAAAGGCATTGCCCATCAAAAGCCCCCTATCTTCCAAGTAATCGGTCGCTGACTTCTTGGTCTTTTCGTTTAAAGCTTGCATCCAAGCTAGGAGCTGCTGCTGCCATGGCGCCAGTCGCCTCGGCGCTGCTCTCAAATAATGGACAACCACTCCAGGGCCAACACCCTTCATATGGGCAACAACAACAACCTTATGGGCAGCATCCACCACAGCAATCATCATCTCAGTGGACGCAGCCCCCTCATGGACAACAGAAACCTTATGGTTATGGTCAAACGTCATTCCAACAGCCGTCTCATGGGCAGCAGCAGCAATATTACGGACAACAGCAGCCATATGGACAGCAACCGCCGTATGGACAACAGCCACCGCATGGTCAACAGCCACAGCCACAGTATGGCCAACAACAACAGCAGCTTCATTATGGACAGCAACAACCCTATGGCCAACAGCAACCCTACGCACAAGCTCCCTATCAGCAACAGGGCTACGGTGCTGGATATGTATGTTCCCTTCCTTTCAACTCCAAGAGAACTCTTCGAATTCAGCTAACGAGATCTCATTTAGGCCCAAAATGCACAGAACCTCGGGTACAATGTCCCTCCCTGCCAACCGCCACCGCTCCAGCAGCCTGTTGGCCCAGCCTTTGAAGCTTTCAAAAGAATCCTACACCAAACGATCCAAGAACGGAACCTAGCGTCATTCTACCCGTTCCCTTCACCGGTTGTCGACGACCTTGCATGCCGAGCCTCGCAACAAGTAGGTCAGCTGTGCCAGAAATGGCGTCTCCCAAGCGAGATCGGTAGCGACTTGGCGAAGCTGGGCCTGTATGATGTCATCCTATATGTTGGTCAGTATGCAAAATGTCCGATAGCGAGACGAACTTCCTCGCTAACATGATACATGTGCCGCAACGCAGATGACTCGGGATCTATGCGATTTGAAGAGAATGGCGAACGCATCAAGGAACTCCAATCAATCCTACAGCGTGTAACGTACGCTGCCACCCTTTTCGACAACGATGGAATATCAGTGCGGTTCATGAACAGTACCCCTCCAGCGCACCTCATCAATGGCATCCGCGATGATCGGCAAGTCGAAACTCTGATGCAGTCCTTGCAGTACAAGGGCCTGACCCCTATGGGTACGGAGCTGAGAAATAAAGTCATTAACCCGCTGGTCGTCGGCAAAGCGCGCTTGGGAGAGCTGCGGAAACCAGTCTTGGTGGTTGTGCTAACGGATGGACAACCCTCGGGCGAGCCGGATAGCGCCATCTTCGACACCATCAGGTACACGAACGCGCAACTGCAGCAGAGCCGGTACGGTGCCGGTGCCGTGGCGTTCCAGATTGCCCAGGTCGGGAACGACCAGGAAGCCAGGGCCTTCCTGGCAAAGATAGATAAAGACCCGGTCATTGGTGCTCTCGTGGATTGCACAAGCAGTGGGTCTTTCTTACTGCCCGCTCTTATCTTTGCAATCAGCCTTCTGACATATGCGACTAGATTACGAGAATGAATCTGCCGAGATGGCTCAATTGAATCCTCCGGTCGACCTTACCCCCGAACTTTGGCTCGTCAAGCTTCTCCTGGGTGCCATTGATCACTCCTATGATCGAAAGGATGAAAAGGGTCAAACGTTCGCATGATAGGGTGTGCTACTTATAAATTGTTGATACCGCGCTTGCTTGGAATGATAATAAACGCCTAGTGTGCACATATATGTAAGAGCGCTTATTGCAATATTTGCCTCGACCTACCCTACTGCGCTTTCAGTCTCGCCTCAACACATGCACCTGGTACGCCAGGCACAAGCCAAACTTGCACAAGCTCCAATCCAGCTGCGTCAAACAGTTTCGCGAATCCAGCTTCAGTGCGCTCTTTTCCACCCATTGTCATCGCAGCTTGATCCATAACAACAAACGGGAAATCGGCTTCGTTGACATGTGCGGGCAACACCAAGTCGCATACAAGGACCCCCGATCAGTCGATATTGCCTCCGCAAGCTTGGTTAGAACCTGGATGTCGACTGGATCTGAGTAGTTGTGCATGATCATGCGCATGAAGTATGTCTTTGTGCCTGTGAGAATTTGGTCAATCAGCATCTGAAAGCGGGTGGAAGGCTTATGGGCGACAACACCACACATCCTGCCTTTCGGGCCCATCGTTACCCTAACAGCGCAATGGAAGATCTTTTGGAGAGTTTCATATTCCATTGTAAAGATGCCTCCGACGGCGATCACGCGTTTTTCGGCTGAAAACGCGTGAACAAACAGCCCCACTGTCTCTGAGTGCCAAGGGAGGCTCAGAGACATGATCCTTCTTCTTCCAACGTCGCGCCGACGCGCCGAAACCGACCAATGAGCCTCAAGAAATACCAAAACATCACAGTCCCAGTACAGCAAGGGAAGTCGTGCCCCCTTTCAAAACGTGGTTCCCCCATTGTTCCTGCCCGACAATCGTTTACAGCATCGGAGCTCGAGATTTAAGCGGCCGAGGCACATGGGACGAAGAAGATCGTCAGAACGACATCGAACACGCCAGACTACAGAATATTAAACATATCGCGAGAACTTAGTTATCCCCCTGAAGGAGGCGCCATTGTGCCAAAAGTAGTGACTTCTGATCCTCACGAAATATGAAAACATTATAGAACTGTATAAGAAGGCCAATCAGTTGCTTCATGTCGAGCCTGTCTTCCTATTCGAAATTCCCTCTTCCCTTTTCTCTCTTCGCTTTTCTTATATAACTAGAGGAGACTTAGGTACTAGTTCGTCTACCCTTATTAAATTAGCTTTCTATATAGTACTAATAACTTACTAATATCTACTTAATTTATACGTTTAATTTAGAGAGAATATTATTAGAGAATTCTATATACTAGATATATTCTTTATAATATACTAACCCTCCGGTATTAACTGTTAAATAGTTTACTGAACTATATCTAGCTATAGATATTATAAAACTCGGGATAAGAGCTATTAGGGTATACTGCAGTATCCGGATATTATTTAGAAACAGTATACTTCTTAGGGTAATTAGAGTTCTATCTTAAATATACCTTAGGATTATAAATATCTCTAAAACTCCCTAAGAGGGAGAGCTAATAGCTATTTTATAATAGTTAATTCTAAGGGTAGTATACTGAAGGATATAGACCTGTTCTACTAAGGATTATCTCCTGGAGCTATTAAAATCCTTAGTATTATAAATAAAGACTGCTTCAGGCCACAGGAAGTTATATATATAGTAGATAACAGATCTACTATAGTATTTAATAGGAACTAATTTTACTTTACTAAAGTAAAGTCCTAGTAAAGTATATATAAAGTATAGATAAAGCTCTAGTAAACTTTACTCTATATATATATATTTATTTCTATAACTAGATACTCTTTTAAATAGTTATTAATATAATTATCTATATATCTATTATTACTAGCTTTATAATACTTATATATTAATAGTAATTTATATTATATAGCTTATAATAATCTAATTATATTACTTAGAATAATAATCTAATTAGTTTAATTTTAATTTATTCTAAATCTTTATTTAGTATAAGTTATCTAACTATTATATATTAATAACTTTTATTTAATTAATTATCTTATTTTAATTACTATATAATAATAAAGAAGATATTATAATTACTTTAAAAACTCTAGCTTAATAGAATAATACTTTAAAAGTACTTATTATTTAGTAGATTATTAAATAATTTATATTTTAAATTAAAAGTCTTAAAAAGAGTAAATTATAAAAGAATTAAAATAAGATTATTTAATTAATACTATTAGAACTCTTTACTAGAGATATTTAAGAACTTAATAGATTTAGAATCTAGTTTTAAATATACTTTAAATTCTTTTTAATAAAACTTAAAAAAGATAAAAATAAGATTAGGTTTATAGGAATATATTTTACTAGAACTATAGAATATTAGTTTTAAATATATCTCTATAACTAGTATAATAATAAAACTAAATTTAAATTATAAAACTAAAAGATTATTAATATTCTTATTAGCTATAATAACTTTATTATTACTTTTATTATTATACTTAGTAAAATAGATTATAAATAATAAGCTATAAAAGAATTTAAAAATCTTAAGTAAAAAAAGATTATTTTAGATTATATAGTAAGATTTAGAGAAATTATATTTTAACTAGATTAAAATAATATATCTCTTAAAGCTATATTTTATAATAAACTAAAGAATAAAATTAAAGATTAGCTTTTTAAACTTAATAAACTAAAGGAATTATTAGAATATATAACTATTATAATATA
Organism: Clonostachys sp. G952; assembly: GCA_027569935.1. Lineage (NCBI taxonomy): Eukaryota > Fungi > Ascomycota > Sordariomycetes > Hypocreales > Bionectriaceae > Clonostachys > Clonostachys sp. G952. Next base: position 18,423 of record JAPDLB010000041.1, read on the forward strand.
TATTAATAATTATCTTTTTAAATAAAAATAATAAAAAGGGAAAAAATAGATTAATTAGAACTATATTAAGATAAGCTATAAATCTAACTAAAGAGTATAAAAAGTCCTAATACTATCTATAGTATCTAGAATATATATAGATCCTATAGAGCTAGAAGTTATAGAAAAATATAAATATTATAATTATAATAAAGTTAGATATATTTTACTATAATATCTAAAACTAAAGAAATAGAAGAATTAGAAATCTATTAAGAAAGATAAAAGATAATTAGAAGTAATTAGAAAAACTCTTAGATTAAAGTATTATTCTAAATAGTATAATTAGATTATTATAACCTATATAATATAAATTACTATTAATATATAAGTATTATAGAGCTAGTAATAATAAATATATAGATAATTATATTAATAACTATTAGAAAAGTATTTCTATCTAAGGGAATAAATATATATATATATTAAGATAATATATATAATATAGAATATATTTATAGTAATTATTAATAATATAGTTAATATATAATATATTAACTATATTATACTTTTTAATATATAATTAGATATAATAACTAAGAGGTATTTTCTAAATAGTATATAGAGATAGTTTATAATAACTAGACTAGAGTTATCTGAAGTACTAGGAGGAGATAATATACTAATATTTATAATAGTAGTACTATATAATTATATATCTTATAAGGTAATTAGGAGGTATATATCTATACTAAATATATTTATTAATCTATATAGTGAATTTCTTATAGATATATAGTAGTTTCAGCTCTTTTAAAGTTATTCTCAAAGGAGCTTTAAGAAGAATATTTAGAATTTCAGCTTGTAGTGTATGGCAGGTATTCAAGGGACCACCCGTGTATAAATTCTATTTTGATACTAACAGCAATACCCACTCCGAGTATGGAATAGACCAGACTACCGGGGCCATTGTGATAATTTGTCCTGGCTATATCCTTGGTTTCGCAGCAAGTTTGGATCAAGGCTCAAAGATAGCAGGCTATTTTAAGCAGTTCGTCAATCAGATAGTTGTTTGGTATCGAAGGACTCCGTAATAGTTTCGTACAGTTATGAATAAATTGTGTCTTGTGATTAAAAAGTTATAAACTCATAGTCTTTACTTTATATTTCGCTCGATGAATAGCTGGAAAGCATTGCTTAGAGAAGTACAATCTTGCGCTATCGGGCAGTGTTAAAAGCGCCTTCTGGAACACTAATTAAGGTAAGAAATGTTTCTTACTTAATATATCCTCTGGATCCTATACTAATATAGCCAAGTTCCTTCGAACTTCTGGAAAACATATACTTAAGCTATGCAGTCTTTGTCTTGAAAGTTTATGTCAACACTCGCTCAAAATAGAACCGATCTAACCCAGGTTATCAGGGAATCAGACTATCTAACTCTTCCTCACCTTAGTAACAGCGCCTATAATTCTGTTCCAATTTTTTCTGATGTCCTCAGTCAACCCTTCTTCTCTAAGTCTATCTAACAGGCTTCTATATCCACGTCATTCCGCCATTTTAGATATATAGGCGTTAACGGTAGATAGCTAGTGTGTAGTCATGATACCGAAGCAATTTCGCATAAAGAAAAAGAAAACTCATAATCTAAAGGAGTAGTAGGAACATAATAGTGTTTTAATCACTCCTAGAGTAAAGCTTGGAATATAGTGGACGGATCAGGGGTAACAATCGATCCTTTGACAACTTGGACACCCGTGCCAACAAGGTCCACCTCGAGATGGTTATCTTCACTAACATGCAGCACGACGCGAATCACGCATTCACGTCCTACCTTCAGCCCTTGTCGAACAATAATTTCCCCTTTACCTCCCTTGACGTTAAGAGCGCCATGCTTGTACAGATAAGCAGACAAAGGGCCCGCAGCACTTCCTGTAGCTGGATCTTCTCCCGACATACTGGGGGAGAAGAAGCGGGCTTCATATATATCGGCACCAGCTCGTGCGAAGAAGAAAATTCCGTGTGCTCTCTTATCTGCAGTTTTGAGTTGCGCAAGAAGTTTTTCACGCTGGACCTCGACGCGGTTCAAGGCTTCGGTGGATGCCAATGGGACGAGCAGGTGGTACGTTGTGGAGGTGGATAGAACTTGTGGCTGGAGGGCTACTGTAGCCCCTGCATTCTGAAGCGACCAGCCAATATCTTGCTCCAATATCCCTACAGCTTCGGCTAATGAAGCGAGGTCCGGATGGTAGGCCTGCAGCTTTGGCGGCGCTTGGCGTAGGACGACCTGAATCTCATCTCTTCCGGAAGTGCTGACCAGATGACTCCGTTGGATCTTGAGTGATGTCACATCTTGACCGAGTTCTTGATAAACGGTTGTCTCTTTGATGCCATCAGCTGATTGCGGCGACGCCCTCTTTGACTCTAGCTTGCCGCTTTGGGCAAGATGCCACCATGCACCAAGAATGTTATGACCGGCGCCAAAAACCTCCCTTCCATCGGGCAGGAACGATCGCAGTCTAGCATCAGCTTTATCCTGAGCCACTGGAAGAACAAAAGTAGTCTCAGATAGATTGAATTGACGGGCGATGAGCTGCATCTGTGTGGTTGTCAGTGTGCTGGTGCTTGCGTCGACGACAGCAAGGGGGTTGCCTTTGAAAGGTACGTCGGAGAAGACGTCCACTATCTCGAAATTTAAAGAAGACATGGCGATCAGTTGTTATTCTTACGTTAGATTTTGATTTTCTACCCTAGCCTTTAACTTATGTTTTATGGCTTCTCGAGGCATTACATAGTTTATATACTTGCTTGTGCTTACTTGTGAGGGTGCCAAGGCGACGAGGAAGGTGAAATTCTTAGCTGCTTAGCGTTACTAATCCCCTGGTGCTGCTGCTGCTGCCAAGGAGTATTGATTATAAATATATAAGATTACCAATCCTTGACCACAAACACATCCACCTATACAGCTCGCCTTATAATGAATGTGTCTGTGTCCTTTAATTTCATCCTATTGTGTCCGTGTTCTTAGTGTTTAGCGCTTAGTATTATATATTAAATCCTAAGCTTGATCTTTAGCACCTAATAAACTAGGCAGGCTTCCCTCTTCTGTAAATATTTATGATAAAAAAAAAGGCTTTTTGGTCGCTTGCAATATCCCATTTAAGCCTAAAACTAGGGTGGAGTTTATACTTTTTTCGCGGTCTCGTCCTACGTGCCCTGGTTTAGTTTACCCCGTTCATCAGAGGAGGGTAAAGTGAAATAATTACCTCTAATATTCCACTATCTCCAAGAGCTCATCCAAGATACTCTCTTCGTGTCCAAGGAAAATGGAGATGTGCCCCTGATCACGAAGCAGATGCGTTTTGAGTTTCTCCTGGGGCAAGTGCTTGGCGAGCTACTCTCCGTGAGCAAATGGCACGGTATTGTCTACTCCCCCTTGGTAAAGTGATATGGGCACTTTGATTTCATTGAGACTAAAGCCCCACGGTGCCAACGTTGCCATATTATCATCGACCCAGTACCTTCACTTGCCTATATAAGAAGAGGAGAATTAACGAGAAGGTACCGTCTCGTTCTTGTCTTGCCTGTCGGAGCGACACGGCTGTGCCAAGTAGGTGATGCGGGATCTTCGGGAAATCTATCACGCCATGAAGATTAGGACGGATTGGGCTGTGATCGCGTGCGTAATAACTACTCGGATGACGAGCGGGTCGAGGCGTGCATTATGGTGGCCGCTGTGGCGATTCCCGTACCGCAGTCGCGAACCCGAAACCACATTCACTTACACACAACAATGTGGGAATAGCTCCGAGCAGGTTCAATTGGAATAATAGCAGTTGACTAGATCAATGAATTTCTATTGAAGGTCTCTTTCTTCCTTAATATACTAAAATGTAATGCGGTCATGGCGCGCGAGGCGGTGACAGCAGTGACAAGATCGCAGGCTGTGACGCTCCCTCTCCGATGGCAAAAGGAGCGACCTAGTATTAGTCTCGATCCTAGGTAATAGCCTTGTTTCTCATTGGTGGCATTACATCTCCTTATATTGAAGAAGAGAATAGCGCTGGTACCTGTGAGCAGTTCGTGCCCGGAAAGTCTTGCCATATCCGATGAATACCCCAGTCAAAGAGAGGATTCCCGTAGCGATCAGAACAATAGTAATAATAACCCATTTGATACCCACAGCATGGACCCATGGGTCAACGGCAAAGATAAAAGCAGTACTGAAGGTATTTCGGAGGACAGTGACACCAACCAGACCATCGCCAATGATCTACCAATGGTTAGCAGAGCTCTATCAAGAATAGGAAGCATGATGATCTTACGTCTTTATAAGAGTCGGTAAGGTACGTAATGGTTATGCTGTTTACTGGGGCGATGCCAAGCTTGTACAATGCGAGGCCAACAGCAATGGCAGGCCACGGTAAACTATTCTGCAGACCGAACCCCACCAGTAACGCTCCGGCAGGAACAAAAGGAAGGAAAGGAACGAGACTCCACAGCCGAGACTCCGGCTCATAAATACCATTGTTTCGACGGGCCAGCCATATGATCATGGCGTCACTTGTAGGGCCGACCATCAAAGAGCCGATGGTGCTCCCAACCAATTTGGATAAGTTCATGAGGCCGATCTGATTTGGAGCGAAACTATAGGGAGGTCGGGTCATGTAGAGTGAAAATGAGGTCGATATGACGTCTTGTAGTGCAATCAAGATGCCATATGCGAACGCAGTGTAAGCGATGGCCGGGATGGTGGTGAGAAGAACCAGGGGCTGATACATGTGTCTAAGGAAAGACTTGATACCTCCACCAGAAGATGTTGTAGTAGTGGTCAACCGTTGTCGATAAGTCTTGACTGGGATATCGTGGTTGATTCTGACAACGTAAATGTCTTGCGGCGAACCCTCCTCTGTCGAAACAGTGGTTGGCCCAGCCATCGATGGGTCTGCGGAAGACTTCGGACGTTCCTCTGTTCCCTGGCTGAGTGTAGGTAGTCCAGGCTCAGAGCAATACTTCGTATCTTCGTAACAGAAGCAGGCCAACACAAAGAATGCGCCGAAGAACACAGCATTCCACCACCAAACCCATCTCCAACCTTGGCCCACGGTGATATAACCGGCGATGAAAGGGCCAGGGGAGACTGTGACTTGCCACAGCCAGATATAGATGCTGTTGAATGTTCCACGCTGATGGACAAAGAACATGTCTGCAATTGTCATCTGGACTATGACCTCAGCGAGCGCTCCGAATCCCGTACAGAGCAGATTGACCAAAAGAAGATCGGCTACATTTTGGAGTTTTGCGGACCAGACACTCACGCCGCATTGGACTAGAGAACTAAAAATGTAAAGCGGTCGACGACCGAATTTGAGGGCGAAAGGAACGAGAATGACGGCACCGATGGCGAGAAAGGCGCACCCGATAGCATAGCTAGCGGTCAAAACCTGGTCGCTAAACCCGAGTTCTCTCTGCATTGGGCCCCAGGTTGGTGTAGCAGAGTTGATAAACTCGGATACCAAAAGGACATAGAAGCCAACGATGCCGAAGTTGAGATATTTACGCCAAATGGGCCAGTTCAGCGGATCGTTTGGATCTTCTGTAGGCCGTGGCTGGAGAATGATACCCTCAGGAGCTGAACTGTTGGTTTCCTCTAGGCGTACGGTGCCGGGAGGAAACATCACAGTGCTGCCAACTACAACATCGGAAGCAGGCGTGGTTTGCGACTTGGCGTCGGCGAGATCGTAGAGTTTTTGGCCCATGATGTGGAAGATGGATGCAGCTTGGGTGGCGATCTGTGCAAGGAGGCAGCGAAGCGAGGCAAGATTTGAAAGCTGATAGTTTGCATAGCAAGAAAAGCTCTAGGGATGTTGATCTTGATGACCGTTTAAGTAGTGAGGATGGATGCAGAGAGGTTGGCTACATATGGCCATCTTGCGTTGGCGGGAGGCTAGGCGGAAGCTTCCACGCTGTGGTGAAGAGCTACGCGGAAGAAACCGCCGGCCAGCGATAAGCGGGTAGACAAGGGACAAGGCCATAAAACGAACGAGGGCGAGATCATGATGAGATTATAATCAGCATCAAGACTTGTGATCCCAAGAGACATTTCTGGTAACCTTGTGTTCTTGCCAGCACATAGATTTTGCTCGTATACACCCTAAGCTCATCACAAACGACTTAAAACATGGCACTTGGAACGCCTCGACATTCCACACACTTACAGGAAGGACCGTTGAGGCTACGACAGGAACAATGATGTTCATTGATGTACTAGCGTAGCGCAGGGGCACAGTCAATGCGTAGTGTATGAAATTTGTACAAAAGCCCTTATCGTATCACCTAATTTCGGCTTCCTCAGGCAGTTTACACATTGACTTGAGCCTTCAAAATGAGACAGCTGGCCAATCAAAAGTGGATCGCATTCTTCCGTCGAGTCGGCATTTTAGATAACGGAAGATTGCGATGGGCCAATCAGAGCCAAGGATATACGATAGCCTCTTGTTAAGGAGGTACCAGCCGTAGCACGCTTTGAGTCTGTCAGTCAATGTATTCTAGTATCATTTAAAGCCCTCGACAGGATCTAACTATGCACCCCGCAATCAACTTGGAATGCCGAATTCAAATGGAATTTCGATCTAAGCATGCTTGGTGATGCAAGAGTTCCCCTCATCCCATTCCTCGTCCTCAAAATGCGGAGTGTCAGCCGGAAGCCTGGTATTCCAGGGGTCAGAAAAGCCCGCGTCGGTCAAAGGGCATAATTGGCATGCATCAACTGCAAGGCAAGAAAGCAAAAGGTTCGAGGTGGTCTGTCCTCTGCCTTGTCTGTTTGTAACACAGTTATAGTGCGACAACCAAGTCCCATCGTGCGCGAATTGCCAACGGTTTGGCCTCGGCAAGTCTTGACATTACTGACCTGAGCGCTACTGTTACTGATAATACGTTTGCTCTAGCTTGCTTCGTCGAGGATCCGGTGACAGGACGGCATCAGCCCCGGAATTACATCGAGACTTTAGAAGCCGGGATCGGACTTCTTGAAGAACAATTGCGGCGGTCACCCGTCCCCAGGCCTAGTCCTCTAGACACACAGAGGATTGAAAATTTACCCGCATGTTCCGACACACAGATGGACCAGACAGCCGAAGACGACGAATGCCCCAGTGAGCTGTCCAACCAAGCTGGCATGCTTGGCTTGTTGGTGGATGGAGAAGTGCCGCACTATTTAGGCTCTTCATCTGCCTTTTCTTTTTCACGTCTAATGCATTCATCTCTGCGTCAGTCCTTGGTGGAAAGCACCCTCGAGTCCTTTCATCTGGACTCACCCGATACGGCGGAACCGTTACCGTGCTGCCTTCCCGAACTATGAGCTCGCCATATCCCTCAGCAACGCGTATTTCAACAACATCCATCCCTAATATCCTTTCCTGCATGCGCCTACTTTCAGACGATGGGAAAACACACTCATAGGGCCTGTTGGTGTCGTGGACGATCTTGGCTTTGATCCCGTGGCAACGTTTTTTGTCTATATGGTAAGCCATATCTATCTCCAGACAGAAGTTTGCTAACCCATTAGCATAGATATATGCCATCGGGTCGTTGCTTCTGGAGAACTCGGGATCGCTCTCTCAAGTAGCTATAGAGGCTTGGGCGAATTGTGAGAAATGATGACTCAAATGCCTATAGCAATTATACGCCTCGACTCAGGTATATATCGACAGCATCCTGTCCCGCAACAACCTCGAGACAATACAGGCTATTCTATCTTGTGCCATGTATTCTTTGAGAAGCTCTGTGGGCCCTTCCATCTGGTATGTCAGCCGTCGGGAAGAGTACGACGAAGGTGAAGATAAAGCAGGGAATTATCCGGGCTGGCGTTGCGTCAATGTATCGAACTTGGATATCACCGGAGTTTCAAACGGTTCGGCTCGGCCTCGGATACCCTCCGACTTGAGATACGAAAGAGAGTCTTTTGGTGTGCATTTGGTATCGATTGCGTAGCTGCGCTAACCTTAGGGCGCCCCTTGGGAGTCCCATTACAAGAAGTCGACGCTGAGGTAGGTGCTCACTCATGTGTGGGTTCCGGATTGTTTCACTGACAATTAAGCTGCCAATAGATATTGATGACGGAGATATAACCGAAACCGGCTAGTGATGTGTATACAACGACTTCAATCGCATTGCACGTTTTTCGCCTCCGTCAGATATGGACTCGCATCCATGGCACCCTGTACTCAGGTGTCAACGGCGATGTGGACAAGACAACCAAGGACCATAAAATCACCATATTTCGCGTTGAAATTGATGATTGGCTGGCCTCTGCTCCTCCAACCCCGATCCGTACAGGTCCCGCCTTGTCCATCTCTGCAACACAAGATTGGTATGATCTCAACTATAATGAGACGATCATAATGCTCTATCGGTGTCAGGTTACTGGCTACGGAGACGATATGGATCATGAGCTACTTCGGCAGTGTGCTCAAGCCGCCGGAAGCATCTGCCTCGTGTACCAGCGACTATACATTGGAAACACAGTCAACTATACTTGGAGTACCCTTCATGTTATCCTCTCGGCTGGACTTACTTATCTACATTGCCTCTGGACCTCGGATCAATTGCGACAAGAGACTAGTATCAGTGAAACATCTTCTATCCTCACGAGCTGTACGATGCTTCTAGTGGTCATAGCTGAGCGATGGAAAAAAGCTGCTCCGTACAGAGATATTTTCGAGGCCTTCTGCAACCGCACAACTTCAATAATGGCGCACTGAGGCAGCCAACAACCAACCCAGTAGTCCCCAATAGGCTCAGGTACTGCTGAGCCAGAAAAGCTCGCTGAATGGATAGCCGACATCTCCAGCTTGGGTATGTCGGAGGCAGTTGATAATTTATTAGCAGGGCTGATCAGAGACTTTGAACCTCGGGGCGAAGTGCAAGGCATTATCTCGTCGGAGCCCTCAATTTAGCAGGTTCTGAATTTAGATAGAAGATATTTGCTCAGGCCACTCCCACAGGCCAGTTTTACATCACTGAGTCACGGTCTGTTTCGAACCGAGTACTGTATCAAAGTCCTATACCAATCATACATGGCTGCAACGCTCATGGATTGCAAGCTGCAGAGCCTTCTAACTCATCGGAACATATCACTCTTGCAATCTAGAGTTTCGCGTAAGTCTTTTTAAACCGATCAAGCCGAAAGTGGTCAAGCATAGGATCGTTAATGCCGTGTAGAATCTTCTTAGATAGGAGCTCGCCAACAAGCGCAGCATTTGTTACACCAGAGTGCATCACAGCCACATCAAGATCATCTAAGCCTGTTGAACCGAGAATAGGATAGGATACCCATCCTCTGGGTCAGGCCACACACCAATAGTATAACTACCAAACTCGAGCTCACTTCCACTCTTAAATACCTTTTGCACCTGTTTGAAAAGCTCTTCTGCTGTTGCTCGAGGGTCATGGCCGGGCTTTACGCCAGCAAAGCTAGCACCGAAGTAAATGCGGCTATCGAACGCCTGGCGTATGTGTAGTTCTGGTAAGCGGACCAAAGTGTTAAGGTATCGCTTCTTAGTCGGTGTAGTACTGATAAGGAGGCCCTCACTACTGTTTAGAGGGAGCTTAATGTTCTCTGTTGCTAACAATGGAACGCTTCCAAGACAAGCGGCTAGAACGACGTGGCTACCATATGTCTTCCCACAGCCTGTCAGCACGCCTGAAACTCGACCGTTCCTATGCTTCAAGAGTCCGACAACACTCGTCTTGACTACCTGAGCGCCCAGAAGTTCGGCGTGAGCGATTAGTTGAGCTGCGGCGATGTGTGCTTCAATGGTACCCTCTTCAAGAGTATGAAGGCCCCATTCCACCGAGGAGAATTGGGCGTTGTCGATTTCTGGCTCTAATGAAGCAAGGGCAGCTTGGCTCATGCGTCTAACCTTTGTACCCCAGGTAGAATGAAGTTCATAAAATTCCGCACGCTCGTCGGGAGTTCCGTCGCAAGTCAAGGTACCACCCCGATAGATTGGGAGATCGGGCAGCTCTTTGCAAATCTCTTCCCAACGTGCCATAGAGGGGCGTCGGAAGTCGTATTAATATTTCTCCGTCGTAGCAATATTTCTCCGTCGTAGCAATATTTCTCCGTCGTAGCAATATTTCTCCGTCGTAGCAGTTGCATAATGCAGCCTGAACAGATGGTAGGTGGAGGAGGTGATACAGAATTGGACAGAGTCGGAGTTCGTTCTATGCGAGAAAGAGGTTGCGGATACTATATGCGAATTCATATAGGGGACTTGCTCATCGCTGAATTAGACTATAGCAGGAAGATGAAAATGCCTGTATATGTTTAGTATAATATCTTGTAGTTTTCTACAGTTACCTAGCTAGCACTTTACCACCTTACACTGCCTTATACCCCTTCTGTACCTCCCCGTACCTCCTCACACCACTGCCCCTTTCCCGCACCCCGCACTACATCTAGGATTATTAGCAAGTATAGTATATAAGCTCACCTAACAAATGGTCAACAAAGATCTTTTGGTCCTAACTATTATCAGTATTTCACTTGCCAATCAAAGCCAAGAGATAAAGTCGCAGAGGTAACATTGACCGGCACGTGTTATAAAGATACGTGAGAATTGTATTCAGCTTTGGAAAGGATTTTCCTGTCTTAAGGTCATCCCCACATGCTTAATGTTACATCCAAGACTATCTTCAGGGAGGGCGTGTAAAATACTTTGGATGGTTTCGAGCATTGATATATTAACTATTGCAACCTTTTACACGAGATGCAACGTTGCCGGTGTATCAAGCTCTTTCAATTGATTCGGCTACACGCGCAGAACCATTGAAAATACGAATCTAAAGCTACCCATGATTTTGATGACGTTGTGCCATTACATAGATTAAGACAAGGAAAATCTACACTTGGTTTTCAACTGCTCTCTCACTGGACCCTATCGAACCCTTGTTTTCATACTGATGTTCCCAGTTACTATGTATCAGAAGGACGCTCCTACGCTCACCGCCCTTTCCCGCTTGATCACGGACTCGGCGAACACTCTCCAGCACCTCCTCACTCAGTACAACCTCCCACCTCCTTCCGTCTCCCCTACTGGCCGCAAGGACTGGTCCGATGCTGCAGCCCACCCAGACATTCTCTCTGCTCGTTCTGACCTCATTGACCGCACCCAAGAACTTCTCAACCTCGTCCGCGGACCCGTCGAGACCCTAGCTGCCTACTCAGGCTCCATGCTCTCCGAGATCGATGTCCTGCGCACCCTCAACCTCCTCAAGGTCCACGAGGCCGTACCAATAGACGGAAGCCTCAGCATCTCGGACCTTGCCGCAAAGATTGGCGTCAGGGACGAGCGATCCTTGGTCAAGCAGCTGCGATTCGCATACCTCATGGGTCTGTTCCGGCAGACTGACAATGGACAAGTGGCACACACAGCACTCAGCGCTGCGCTCCCAGAATCGAGTGCTTGGATCGAGTGGAGGACAGGCAAACTGGCAAGCCAGGGAGCACACGAAGTAGCAAAGGCCATCCTCCTCCGCCCTCAATCCGTTGAGCAAGAAGAGGTGGTGGCCCCATGCGCCCTCGCGGACCCGCTTGGAAAGAACAGGGCGTTCTGGGTGCAGATTGAAGACGTCAAAGAGGCAGCGCCTGGGCAAGAGACAGAAACGGAGTTGTACAGCAGAGCGATGAGGGGGCTCCTGTTACACCAGAATTCTGGTGGGGCGGCAGCAACCTATCTCCAAGGGCTTGACTGGGATTCCCTAAAGGGAGGAACAATTGTGGATGTGGGTGGTGGTAATGGGCACGTTGTGGTAGAGCTTGCGCCTTGGGTACATGGGATGTCATTTGTTGTCCAGGATCGGCCGCAGAACGAGAAGCCCGCGAGAGAATTAATTGAGGCTCACAGGCTAGCTGATCGTATCCGGTTCCGGGCTCATGACTTCCTCACGCCGCAGCCTGAGCTTCCAGATGGTAAGACCCCCGTTGCGTACCTCCTTGTTCGGGTGCTACAGGACTGGTCAGATGCAGGGAGCGTTCGTATCCTGAAGCCCCTGGTGCGCGGAATGGAGAAGTATAGGGCAAAGACATGGATCATTGGCAGGCTCCTACCCGATGGGTTTGATGAGATGTCCGTCCATGAGGAGAAGAATTTGCGCAACATGGATCTTCTAGGATTTAATCTGCATGGAGGTGGTGATAGAAGCGAGAGGGAATTGAAGAGTCTTTTGGGAATGGTGGACACAAGACTTAGGATCAACAAGATCTCCAGGCCACCTCAGTCAGTACTGTCGTTTGTCGAGGTTGTATTGGATGTTTAAGGCAGGGAATCCTCCGTCCCACATATGACCGTTCTTTATATCTGAGTTCACTGTAATGCATTATTAGACCTATCTTTGGGACGATAGTGATTTATAATATTACGTCATCAGGGCCTTTTGGTTGCAACCAAATCTATTCGTTTCATTTTTAGGATCATGTACGAAGTAGATATCCATGTTTCTACTTTAGCCTAGGCCTGAGGTTATTAAAAAAAAGGGGGGAGCCGCAAAAGCTACTTGTATAGCAAGCAGCAATATAATACTATATCTTTTAATATTATTTGCTGCATATATATAAATTATTTTATTATAAAAAGAAAATAATTATTATATAATTAATTAGACTTTCTTACTCGTTTACTTAGATCCTTTTGCTAACTCTAGTTACTGAGGTATTGCTAAGATATCTGCGTGTACTTTGCAGTCCCTGTTTTTTGATAATGTCTTGGTTAATCCTAGCACCTCGCTTAGATAGCAATGTATTCTCCGCTTACATGATAATATTGATTGGTGCAACAGGGAAGTAGTAGGTTTTGTGGTAGGGGTAGGACTGATTTATAATCTGAAGTGAAAAAAAAGGGTGTATGGATGGCAGGGCGTGTTACTTGGATGAAGCTCCTCCTATCTTCGCAGAAGCCTAGGATAGAAGGTTCCTAGCCTTACAGGGCTCTAGTAACAGCCGTGATCGAAACATCCTCGATCTGCTGAATCTTTCATCCGAGGTCACGGGCATAATCTGCGGCGTAGCAGGGAAGCTGGTGCAGGACATGCAGATGACACCAAGCTCCGAGCTATTGTACCTGTCTACTGCTAGGGCTGGGGCGGTCATCCTCCCAGATGTTATCCCCGGCAAGAAAAAAGACGCAAAGCTAGTCCATACAAAGCAAACCAAGGTATCTCAGCTAGTGTAACCTTGGCTAATAGGCAAAACCGTATGATTGACTGTAAATCAAAGGGCCTATTGACTTTCTCTACCAGTCAGAGAATAATGGAATATGAGCTTTGTTGAAATATTTAAACTAGACACAGAAGATATTGGCCCATCAAACCTCTCTCTTTTTATAACAATCAACACCACCCTCGAATGCACCGAGTCTCCTCTGAGTACCACGTATAACTTACATGTTTTTGACTAAACGCCCTACTGCCTTTACAAACATGGCAAGCGATGGACATATCCCCAATGCATCGCTCGAGACCGTCAGCTTTGCGGCCTTGGAGCAAAAGGATCCCAATGAAATCAACAAACTGGCAACAGCAAGTACCTCTGCCGGTTTTTTCTACCTAGATTTTGAGGGTAGCAAGGTGGATAAGCTGCCCGAAATGAAGAGGGACCTGCTCAAAGTTATGGAGAGTTACTTTCATCAGCCTCTTGATGTCAAGCTTCAGGACTACAAGGGACATTCAAAGAGAGGGCAAGTGTAACTGTACTGTGAGTTATCTGAGTATACTAACAAATTTACTTTTGAAGATTTGTGAAAAAAGGGACATTCTCGGGTGTTGATCGCGAGAAACAGGAAGAATCATTTGAGCACCTCGCTGTAAGTTACAAAGAGAACCACCTACCCTTCTTCTCTCCGCCGTCTAACGCGACTCAGATTGGATCGTACGACTTGAAAATGAATGTGGCAGGTGCACTCCCAGCCCTCTTCCACGAAGCTGGCAATCTTGTCCCAGAATATATAGCTGCCTGCGAGCATGTTGTTAGAAGCCTCCTCTCCTGTTACGGTTATATTCTAAATATGTCCGAATCAGACTTGCAGAAGCACCACGACCAAAGTGTCAAGTCAGAAACTATTCTTGCTCTGCTAAGCTACCCAGGCAGACTTACTCACCAGAAGCATACAGACCTGGGCTCTCTGACCGTTTTGTTCAGTGACCAGTGGGGTCTACAAGTCTTTTCGCCCAGTACCAGTGGCTGGGAGTGGGTTGAGCCACGTGAGGAGCAGGCTGTTATCAATGTTGGCGACGGGCTGCGTTTTATTTCGGGCAAGAAACTCTTCTCGTCCGTGCACCGTGTAGTTCGAGAGGGACGAGCTAGTAGTGAGGGTCATAGGTACTCGATTGCTTATTTGCTTCGTCCGGCAGACAACACCACTTTTCTAGATGCCGAAGGGATTGAGATTACGGCGAAGGAATTGGCAGAGTCGAAGTATAACAGCTATGCGGCCAGTCATGCCGAGCAGGATAAATCATCGGTACTTATGGGCGGGATGGAGAAGACGTTTGGTGTACGTGTGTAAAGTATGAACTCACATTAGGTGAAGGAAGATAAGTCGGAGGAGAAATCAATATCTATTTCCCGACAGCTTTAAGGAGGGAGTGTTTATTATTAAAGAATGGGATTCCATTACTTCATCAGCTATTTATGTGTACTTGACAATGAAAAACTCAGAGAACAGAGTCTCTATTCTCTATCCCTCTTGGATCATGAGTTAATCCTAAGCGAGGTCCAATACTGCTCAATTGAATCACATCCTCGCAACCGACTTATTCATCACCAGGCGCGAAGCAGCAACCAAAACAGTCGAGGCCAAGGCCGTCCCGCCGGCATAGAACACCGCCGGCCGAAACGGCACAATCGATGTCGCCTTGTCTGCTCCCATGACATCAATCAGGGCGCCGGCAATAGGATTTCCCACCAAAAGACCGGGGCACCATCCTGCAAGCGCAATGCTAATGCCATCTGCCGCACGGTCTTTCCCTAGCAATCTACTTACAGCCGTTGGCATCGTAACAAAGAAGGCGCCATTGGCGATGCCGTTGGTGACAGCGAACACCAACAGGGTGGCGAGGTTGTAAGAGACGGACCACACCGCAAAAAAAGTAATTGTATTGAGTGCCATTGTCAAGAATACCATATTCATGGTCCCGAGCTTGTCGCAGGCAATACCCGATATGAGGCGGCCAATGGCCATGCAAGCATTGAAGCACGCGACTACGCCTGTCGAAGTCGTGTTATCGAACCCTAGGGCGTTGGTCACGTAAGGGAGGAAGAAGGGCGGCGCATATAAGGCAAATATGCCAACAGCGCCTGCCCCGAAAATGAATGAGAAGGGCAGCTCCTTGAAGATGGACAGTTGGAAATTGTAGTTTCGCGGAGCTGTTCGGCGCTCCTTGATTAGGAAGGCTACAGGAATACCCGTGCCTAGTGATGCCAGTCCGAAAATCCTAAATGTCCAGGCGATGCCGACTTTTTCGGTCAGCATACCGGCCACAATGGCCATAACGGTAGCACCTATTCCCCCACCAAGCTTGATGATGCCATTGGCCGTCCCAAGTCTTTTGTCGAACCACTGAACAGGTAGGATATTGGACATGGCATATATGCAGCCACCTCCCAATCCATACAGAACGCCACTCGCGATGAACAACCCCCCCACGCTGTGGACTGCCTCTGCGCTCACAATGTTGCCCACGCCATAGATGGTAATACCAAGTAGGCCAGTGTTACGAGCACCGATGCGACGCGCAAGCATCACAGCAGGAACACCTAGGCCGGTTCCCAAAGCGAGGCCAAGGGATCCCACAAAGGACACGGTGCTTGAGGAGGAGTGCTGCAGGGTCTGTTTGAGGAGCGCGACTTGGAGTATGCCCCATGACCCAGTCCAGGCGTTGAGCCAGAAGGTGTGGACGAAGCAGGCGAAGACGACAGCCCAGCCATATCCACCATCTGGGAGGGGATCCGGGTTTGGATTGGGAGAGCTTAGGTGTTCCCCAGACACACGAGCGTCATCTCTCTGGTTTGCTTCGTTGCTACTGGCCACAGCACTAAGCTCCACTTGAGCTTGGCCAGTTAAGCTCCTTGGATTAGGAGTGTTTCCCCTCCTTAACGGACGCATTGCTACCACTTGAGCAGTCGCCGAAATACTCAATGCCTTTGTGTTAGGCCCAGGAGGGCTGACAATCGTGAGATGGCAATTGGCGGTTGGCAGGATGGGCATCGCTGGTGGCAAAGGCGGTACGGGATGCATGTCAGAATATAGAATGATGAGGTGTATCCTGGTCATAGGTTGTTTAGAAAGAATGGTTTGGGTAGGTGTAATTAATCAATGTGGAGACGGTAACGTGGCATGGTAAGTAGTACTTACAACTAGGTACGTACCTGCCCCGACTTCGTAGATGTAACCCCAGCGGTTGGTTTGCAGGCCTATAAATCCTTTGGTTTTAGGGACACACCCTTGTCCTTTTGCAACTTGGACCAGTACAACACACCAAGGTCAAGATTGATATGAGCAATCCGGGCGGGGGCGGGATGTTGATTGCCATTGTCGTGTGTAAATCCTAACCAGGTTACATAGTGTTTGGTGACTTCTGGCAATATTATTATATAGGATAGATTTCGCCATGTAGATAGACTCACAGATGGCAGGACTAAACCTACTCGATTTTATACTACCAATTCCTTAATTCTAGGCTTTTAAGTATATCAGAATGGCAATTATCCTAATCCTTTCACCCTGGGTTCTCCTGGTTGCTGGGATCGCCTTCTTGCCCGTCTACTATATAATCATTCCCTATTTCTGGACCTACCGTCACCTAAGAGGCATTCCAGCGCCCTTCCCGGCTCAATTCACAAGTCTTTGGCTCATGTCCATTAGCCGTGAAGGCAAACGATCCGAGTACATTGATGCCCTGCACCGTCGCCTTGGCCCTGTCGTCCGTATTCAGCCAAACCATGTGAGTATCGCCGATGATAAGGCAATCAACCTTATTTACGGCCATGGTAACGGCTCACTGAAATCGTATGTGATGCACCAGACTCTTTCTTGATAGCTGACCTATTGTGATTAATATACTCCCAGGGCTTGGTATGATACCTTCCGATCAATCGGCTACAGCGTGTTCAATACACGGGACCGAGCTCAGCATTCTCATAAAAGACGCATCGTAGCCCACACCTTCTCTCCCAAGTCGGTCCGTCAAATGGAGCCCTGTTTCGCCCAGAATCTCAAGTTTTTGATTGAAAAGTGGGATGGCATTGCTAAGGATGGAGCCAAGAGAGACGGCTATGCCGACCTTGACTGTAGACGTTGGATCAAGTAAGACGACGGAATGATTATCATGGGACACCTTTCTGATAAGACTTTGCAGTTTCTTTGCCTTCGACGTAATTGGCGATATCATTTTTGGGTCACCATTCGGCATGCTTCAAGCTGGAGCTGACCTTGCTGAGTCGCGCACAACTCGCGAAGGGCCATCAACGCTTCTCCCAGCAGTCAAGCATCTCAGCCACAGAAGTGAAATTGCAGCAACTCTTGGTGCCATTCCTGAGCTTAAACCTTATGCCCAGTACATCCCTGATCCATATTTCCGCAAGGGCTTGGAAGGTGTTAAGAACTTCACTGGCGTTGCAATTGCTCGCGTTAAAGACCGCTGGGAAAGTCCAAAGCAGCCAGAAGATCGCCGGGATCTTCTTTCACTCTTACAGGAAGGGAGTGATGGCAAAGGAGACGCTTTCGGGTTCGAAGAGCTCACAGCCGAAGCGCTCACCCTACTAATTGCCGGTAGTGATACGACAAATAACACGTTCTGCGCAGTAATGAACCATTTGGCGGCCAACCCTCACGCCCTGTCAAGACTGCAAGAGGAGGTGGACACAGCACTTCCCACCGATGTTATAGTTCCCACCCACGACATGGTCAAGAATCTGCCCTACTTGAACTCGGTTATCAACGAGACTCTCCGCCAACACTCCACCATCGGGCTCGGTCTTCCTCGCGACGTTCCGCCAGACTCTGAAGGCATCTATTTCCGCGGACACTATTTCCCTGCAGGCACGACTCTCAGTGTACCTATCTACACGATCCACCATTCGGAGGATATATGGGGTCAAGACGCCCTGGAGTACAGGCCAGAGAGGTGGGATAATGCTACAGCTCAACAAAAAAATGCATTTATACCGTTTAGCACCGGACCGAGGGCCTGCCTTGGGCGTAATCTTGTTGAAATGGAGCTCAAGATCCTCGCCGCAACTTGGGCAAAGAGGTATGACGTTTGTATGAGGCAGGCGCAACCAGAAATTAGCGAAGGGTTAACAAGGAGGCAAATTACAATGAATATAGGTATAAGACGAAGGTAGAGCACCATCCCTCTAGACTGTATCTATAGAGCCTGTTATTAGCATGATATATCTTAATAATTTGCTCTTCTAGGTTATATAAGTTCTTATCATTATATACAGCCCATGCTAACCCTTAGTTAGCAGCTTTCCCAGTCTTATATAACTGAACAAAATAATAAGGATTAATACTTATAGGTCCTTCTACAGACTTATACCCTCTAATATCTTTAATATCCTCTTCTTCTCCTCTGTATTTAGCTTATACTACTAAATTGTAGTATCTTATTAAGGAAAACCTTTCTTTTCCTATACTAAGATATTCTTCTTAAGCTTAACATAGTACTATAGGGTATCTAGGTCCTTAGATAGATAATTTATAATATAATCTTTAACTTATATTCTATAAACCCTATTTAAACCCTTATCTTTAATAAGGAGGATACTATATAATAACTTTTCTAGTTCCTCTACCTCTTTAAGAGTCTTCATTATACTACCTATAGTTGCGACTGGTAAATCCATGGCCCCCCAATTCGAGACGATAATTATGTTAAAGCCATGGACTTTATTGCGTGCCATGCCACGGCCGCAATTGGCTCAAGTCGTGAAACACAAGCACGCTCCTCAATTACGGTGGTTTTCCGCTTCCTACGCGAATAAAAATCTGAAGCCTTCCACCTACATCGTCGTGGGAACTCTCATAGGTGGTATAGTTACTGCCTCGGTTGTGTCGCTCGGGCTGGTGCGGGAACAGCCCCTAGACCCTATTCCACGATGGAGAGGAAATGTTGGCCACCGAGCTGTGAAATATGCGGACAAAGCCACAATGCTGAAGGTGTATGTGTGCAATTTTACTTACACAATCACGTTTGGTCTGACAAACAGCAGGCTGTCGATGAGATCAGACAGATACTGGGACAGGATGCTGTCAGTGTTAACGAGCATGATATCGATGAGCATGGCTACTCAGAGTGGTCTACATCCAACACCGACGTTCGTCCGGCAGCAATTGTTAGACCAAAATCCACAAACAGGTCTCAGATGTTGCTCGGATATATTCTCGCTATAGAGTTCCGATAGTTCCATACGGTGCTGGATCAAGTGTCGAAGGGAACTTCAGCTCTCCCTTCTCAGGCGTTTGTCTCGATTTATCCGACATGAATAATATTGTTGCCTTTTACCCTGATGATATGGATATTGTGGTTCAGGCTGGTGTCAACTGGACAATTATGAATGAAGAGATCAAGAGCTCAGGACTCTTCCTACCTTTGGATATTAGCCCAACCGCTCTAGTTGGTGGCATGATTGCGACCAACTGTAGCGGAACAAACGCTATGAGATACGGAACTATGAAGGACTACGTGGTTAATGTTACCATCGTGCTAGCGGATGGGTCAATTGTCAAAACGCGACACCGGCCTCGCAAGACATCCGCTGGGTACAATCTGACGGGTTTATTCGTAGGTTCTGGAGGTACCCTAAGGATCATTACTGAAGCAACCCTCAAGTTGGCCATTATTCCAGATAGCTTCAGTGTGGCGACGGCTACATTCCCCACTATCAAGCAGACAGCCAAGGCCGCTTTCAAGATGATGCGCCATGGTGCTCCTCTCGCTGCACTGGAATTGATGGATGATGTACAGATGAAAGTGATTAATAGCAGTGGGGGGACCGGAGGAAGGACCTGGGAGGAATTCCCGACCTTGTTCCTCAAGTACGTTAGAAGTCTCGTGTTGCAGCAGCGTACCCCAATAATTAACGATTTTAGGTTTTCTGGCTCAGAGACAAATGTCAAAGACAGTTTAAAACTAGCCCAAGATATTGCAAAGTCTAACGACTGCCATGCGTTAGGGTCAGCCAATACTGACGAAGAGGCGCAGTCTTTGTGGTCTGCAAGGAAGCAAGCTCTTTGGGCAAATCTCGCTGTTCGGCCGGAAGGAACCCAGATATGGTCTACTGACGTTGCTGTTCCCCTCTCTCGCATGGCAGAGCTAATCGGTATGGAATTTCCTTCATAGACTCTACCGGGGTGGCACTGCTTATTCAGAGATCGAGAGGTGATGGCCGGTCAGGAGGACCGGAGGCTGGAGGGGTTGGCGGATACCCTCCAAGACAAGGAGGCGAACTTGGAAGAGTGGCAAAAGTCACTGGAGGAGTGGGAGAGGGTGGAGTCGGAGGGGGAGCCGGGCGATGAATATCTTTAGTTAATACGGTAAGTTCTTTCCTATGTCTTTCCTATATCTTTCCTTTGTCTTTCCTTTCTCTTTTTTTTATTCTCATCTCTAAGTATTTTTAACCCGCCTATATCATGTGCCTCTCCGTGGCGGGCGGGAGAAACTCCTGGGGTAGCGCCCAGGAGGCCAAAGATGATACTCGTTCAACTCCTTCTGGCCTTACTACTATCCATCGCAGGCTCTACAAATGCTGCTTTTTGACTACTCGTCCCTCGATCATCTCAACGCAGAACCGTCTTCTTTCTCAAGATATCCTCGTTCAGCTTCTTCAATCGACTGCCGTCGATCAAAACTCTCTCCCTCGCAATCAGTCAGTTTCCTATCAACTGCGTCTCCATCAGCTGCTCTACAATCAGACCGTATCGACCTGTCACTTATCGGTCAGCTCTTAACCTCGAAAACGAAGTTATTTTCTCGCGGGTATATCCTTAGTTGGTTGCTTTGAAATTGGCTACTTGCGTCTTCAAATCATGCTCTTCTTTTCTCATCCGTTATTGCCGCCAAGTTTTTCCAAGCAGCAACTTACCACTGCAGCGTCACAAGATGGCTGCGTGATTAAGATTCTACGCTCTGGTTTGCATCGCCTAGGTCGTCTCGTCTCGTCTCGTCTGTTGTTTCTTCGTTTACGCCCTCGTGTCTGTTGCCGATCCGTTCGCTGTCGACTCCGATTCAGCCGTTGCTACATTGCTGTTCTTGTTCTTGTGGTATTTTTCTACCATTTTATTCTTCTTTGACGTCATGGTTTTTACCTTCTTAATACCTTGGACCTTGGACCACTTTTCCGTTGTCCGAGCATCTCGACGACGCTATTCATTCCATGATGGAGAGCTAAGCTCTTGGCACATTTTTTAAAAGGCTGGTAAGCTTCACTTATTGGCTCTTCTCCTCGCTCAAGTTATCAACTAAATGTGGCTTTATTAGACGAATAAAGCGTACAGCCGCTTGGGCACATATCAAATTTCCCCTACTTAAATTAAAACAATGAACCTACCAACCCCAGCCTCGGCGAATAGCCTGCCATGGATATATATATAGCAATAGAGTAGCTTTTCAATTATTTAGCGAAAAAAAATCAATTCAGACTAGGAACAAAACGATATCTACCGCTGAGAAATTATAACCCGTGACAGCGGATAGTATACCAGTTTCGGCATCGCCGGCAATGCAGTATAATAAGATTCGTGCTCAATGACAAATTCACTACCGAGAATTTCCAGCAAGAAATTGCTCAAGCATCAAGGAATAAAACACTTAGCTTTTTCAGGGATAGTGCTATAACTCCTGAGAACAAACTGTCAAGGATCTGCAAGGGCTATTTCTCGAGGTATTATATGCGGGGCGTCAGTGGTATCTTCTAAGGAGCTGCTGACAAAATCAGAATTTACAGACGCGCGCGGCAAGTTTATAACTGCGGACCAAAATGCGGACCCTTAAGCGTGGCCCACATATGCTAAGCATTTCGAACAGCACAGAATGGATATTCCTCCTGTATTGCGTTCTAGCATTCCTTCTTTGGGTATAGTTAAACTGATATGGTGGGAATCCAAGTAGCTGTGAAGGGGACTTAAGTAAACTGAAAGGCATTATTGCTTTCCGCGTCCTTATTACGCGATTCCGTCGGCCGAAAATACGGGCGGACATTACATTAGCAAAACCCCTTGAATTTTCTCCACTGTTGTCGGCCGAAAATCCGGGCGGAGATAAGCGAAATTGATAATACATCGTGAACAACACCTTGATCCGAAGGGGAAAAAACTGCTTACTGACTGTCACAAGGAAGAAAAGTAAGGAACGAAGAGTAATGAAGATTGATTAATAGTACGAGGAACTTGATCTTGCTGAAATAAGCAGTTGGAATGAGGCACTGATATAAGTTGTAGACAAGCGGCGTCAAGTAGCTGTTAAATCACACTCAACTCTGCAAAAGATTCAAGACGATCATCACCATCACTATACTATTTACTATCACTCACCATGCGTTATACTGCTCTCGCTTCACTCATGCCTATCGCCAAGGTTGTCACGGCCTGTGGCCTTGCCCTTCCCCCTTCAGTTCAGCTCATGGCCGGTGGAGAATATAAAACATTGGATAGCTTCGACAAGCGTAAGTCTTCCTCGAAGTCATTCTGCTAGAGACTATAACCTAAAAACGTCCTAATCTCTAGGTGATACGAGTGATGGGATTTTGCGACCCGCCACCCACGATAGCGAAGTCCACTGGACCGTAGACCAGAACACCCGGCAGATGCAAGTCTCAGATGATGCCTTCATTGCTCGAGACTTTGCCCGCTTCAACCATCATCCCAATTCGACCATGTACTACACCGGCGGAGTTGTGATGAACCTAACTCAGCACATCGAGGATCTCCGTCTGACCTTCTCCACGTACTCTCACGCGGCTCCACACAACCACAACTATAGGGTCATCTTCGGTGAAGGTGACTGGACTGTGGCATTAGCCCACGCTGGTGGTCCCAATGATGGTCCTCTTCCCGATCTGTCTGGCAAATTCTTGCCACCGACCATGCAGACCGTCAGCTTTGACCTCATGACGATTGCCCGTTGGGATGGGGGATGGATGATGGAGGAGTACTTGTGGTCAGACACTCCTATTATGTACCGCCAGCTCGGGGTCCTGCCAATTCCGCCGGCCGACGATCTGCCCGATATTGAGCTCAACTCCTACACTTCCCCGCTTTCTACCCAGCCAGGTGTTGATAACGCCGAACCCAACAAGGCCAAGATGACTGAGTCGGATGATGCTCTCAACGCGGGCAAGTTTGATGCCAAGTCTCTTCATCTGTCCAATGACGTCAAGGTTTATGGACTCACCGATCGGCCTCTTGATCTGAATGGCTTCCTCACAGAGCTGAAGGATCTCAAGAAGGCTTTCCCAGACCTTCGCCTGGAGAACAAGCCCTACAGACATATTATCGCGCAGGGCGACTGGACTGCTACCGTCGCTATGCTAAGCGGCTCCTTCCAGGGACCCCTAAAGCTGCCCTCGTACTTGGGTTTATCGCCTGCCGAGCCGAATGGCAAGAAGTTCAATCTCCTCCACTACACTATCTGCCGGTGGCAGAATGGGCAGATTGTGGAAATGCGCATTAACGCTGATATCTTTGGCATTGTCGGCGCTCTTGGAATCCCGCTTTAGAGGATTTACTGAAGTCAATATGAAAGGCAAACTTGAAAGGCAATCTGTAGATTGCCTGATGGAAAGGCCTGATCTCGGAATCTTTTCTTGTCCAGATGGAGTTGGAATTGCAATATTAGATGTTATCGGGACATCTTGTGTTACATCCTGTACACCTCTGTAACCACCGCCTCTCTCTTTTTTTCCATATTATTGTCTTATGTATACATCTTCCAATCCATATCATTAGATACATTTGGAGCATCAGTACCTAAATAGAACTTGTTTCGTCCCTCTTCCTGATTTGAGTAGCACATCAAGATCTCCATTCATTCTGAAGTAATGCCCAGTAAGTCGCATCTATCCCTTGCAGCGCCCATGCATCTGCTCCAGCCACGACGTCGGTTGCAATAAAATTGCTCTGTTGGCTTTCAGGCTCGAATTGAATCGAAATGAATGGCTCTGTAAGGCGATCGGCTGGAACGCTGTTGGCCGGTTGTTCAGGCCTAGTTGAAATGATCGCGGCTTCGATACTCCTACTCATGCGTGCTAGTAGACTGTTCTGTGCTTCTTGAACTTCTTGACCTGCGTTGGAATGACTTGGAGGTACTTTGATCTTGATTTTACCGAAATATGGTATTTCCAGCTCAACAGTTGGAGGGATGATGCTGGGAGAGGTGGGAGATGCTGACGGAGCAATGGGCAACAATCGATCAATGATAGTCGAAGATTCCGTAAACAAGCTGTCGCTGTTAAGGTATGCGAGGCTTTCCATCCTGTCTTTGACTGCGCATACGAGTTCCCTATCCACACCACGATGCCTGCTCATGCCATCTGTAGTAGGCTCGAAAGGGGGAGGCTGTGCATGAGCTATCAACAAAGTGGTTGCTGCTATGAGGGCCGCATAATCGACATGACGGCACGCAAAGGCCGAGTCATTGATCTGTCGGAAGGCATTGAATCTTTCCAACACCTTCCGACTCGAGCTGATACATATCGTTTCGCTGCTTTGATGATCATGCTGGGGCGAGGAGCGCCTCAGCATGTATGGAATATGTACAAGAATTAACAGCAAATGGTGATTCATCTGCAGGATTATCTGACCCGCCGCCTGAAATGCAGACCTCAAACTGCAGAGAGGATCAATGATAGGAATTTCCCACCATTCTTCCCCCATAATACCTGCGCTTGCCAGGAGATCACTGCTAATCATAAGAGTCAAGCGGTATGCCTGTTCCTCACTCGAGGTGTTGCGCTCAATAAGCTTTGCCGAGACTACTGTATGGAGTTTCTCCAGCTTCTCCCATGGGGTATCTCTCGCCGTTTGTGCCTGAGCAGCAAAGGAGTTGTCTTGGCTGCCCGCTGGAAGACCAAGCAGCAGAGAGAGGTAGCGATCACACGTGACGGATCGGTACCACAACATGCTTGGTGATGGTGGGTATTGGCTGAGTAGAAGCGTGTTTTGAAGGATGCTCTTGCCGGTGTCAATGCCTATGAGTTGTCCGACACTCAGTGCCCTTCGAAAGACTAACCAAGCCTTTCTGAGATTTCCGGCGTTTTGTTGCCAATAGCCCAGCAGCAGAAGACACTCGAGTCCTTCTAGATTGGTCACAAGACGATCAATCGACATGAAAAAGCCGTCCACGGTACCGACGATCTTTTCCATGGTTCTTAAGATTGAATCAGGGATCGAGAGTGACGAACAGTCGAATTTAGGGGAAAGCTGTTGCATGCAGATAGCCAACTGCAAAAGGCGTTTAATCAGAAGAGTAGGTCGACTTGACGCGAATGGTATGGTCCCAATAGCTTCTGGAGGGTCCGATTTGCCTTCTGCGACGTCAGCGTGGCAATGGAACAGTGTCGTGACAAAGACTGAGCCAGCACTGTATCCAACGATGGCATCAACATCCCTTTGAGATGGATAGAGCCCATAGAGCGTCTCGATAAGAGAAGCCTCGCCGGGGAGACCCAGGCCCGAATGACCTTCATGAGCTTGGCTGTAACTGAAGGACGAGGGTGCGCTGCTTGCATTGTCCATGTTCGATACCCTGGATCTGACTGGGTGATCCGAAGAGTCCTTCAACGTGCTAAGATCTCTCTGTTTCGCTCCATCCACCATATCTGGAGGCAAGCTAGCCAAGCTGCTCGTGTAGGGAACTGTATGTAAATCGGACGACGGCTCAAGAGCTACGCGCTCCGCAAGCTTTCCCATCAAGTCCTCAAGCCTGCTCAAACGCTGCGCGAGATGTCTCATGGACAAGTGCGATGCCTCTGAATCGTCGGCAAACTCCTGACCGCGGCATATTGTGCCTCGGTTTTTGCATGGTGAACACACAACATCATCTTGGGCCCTGAACTGACATCGAGTTTTACGGCGGCGGCCTTCGGCAAGTCAGTAAGTGAGGCTTAGGGTTAGTCTTATAGATGGTTGACTTACACTCCCAGCAGCTATGTGTGCCTTTGCGAATCTTCCTGTGCTGGAGTCTGTTACTGTTCATGGCTACGAACAAGGCGGTTAAGCAAGGATTGGGCTTTGCTTGGTTGTGTCGGGGTTGCCCCTCAATTGATGGCAATTGATATGGGTGCCGCAAGCTTATGGGTGCCACTTTTAGCGCTTTTTTCATTGGCCCAATTTCGTCCCGTTAGTGCAATGGTACGTACCAAATTCTATCGTCTTGTTGCTACCTAGCTGGTGACCAAAATTGCCCATCTCGTGTTGCGTCGCGTCAACAGACTGTCGACAATCGCTATCTGTTATTCATTTGTCCTAGCCCGGCGGATTTAATATACCTCTATACTCTACAATGCCTCCAACATAAGCCGTTACAGAAGTCCGATTAGTCCGACCAATCCCCCTCGCCAAACGCAATCACGACCTTCGTCGAGCAACTCAGACCAGTCGTCAGACAATTCAACGGGGTTCGCCAATGCATGTTCTTCTGGGATAGATATGCTACCCCGTGACTGCCCGATGACGCATGCTTGATCTAAATACTGCATTCAGGTTCCAAACTTTACTTACATCTCAGGTGTATGGAAAAGGGTGTGTGTTATGATTTACCGAGGTAGTACATCTGCTTATTCTGTCTAGAGAGGAAAGCCTAGGCGGTACTCCCGGTAGAATGCATCTTCGGTCGCGCGACGCTAATACAAATGTTTGAAATAAATATAAGAACGCCAACGGCTCGGTAAAATCCAATGCCTGCCAATGTTAGACCTTTCCTACTTATCGAACAAATAAGTTGGAGGCTAATCGATATCTCAAACTAAATGCGAAACACCAATTCGATTAAGGCATTCTTTTCAGCAGCCAATATTAAATATTATGCTATATATCTCCATCTTTACAGTGATGATATTATCTCTCGGTTTTCTGTCGGTAATCATCGATACAGCGACTCAAGCCGTACGTAGATAATTCACAGTCCTGCTTAAAGACACTGTGTCAGACATCTTCAATCGTGAAAAGGCTTTGATGATTAACCGTACCTCGCCACCGATGGAGTTGTTATTGATCCATATTATAAAATCAATGAGTAGACAGCGTGCTGGTAAATAATATACTGTCCTATTGGAAAGGCTGTCCCTTCGTGTGCTACCCTATTGGAAATGCTGGTATATGATACATTCCTCCATCTTTTGAGGCTGGCAAAGAACCTGGGCATGCGACGACGGATTCAGTTCCTCAAGATTATCCATGTCATCGTGCGTCACCATGTGATTGGACATGGATCTCCATGATGATCCCCGTTACTGTGCTCAAATCCCATTCCTCAAATCCCATAGCCCTGAGCTTCACATGACCACTTGTGTACAAGGCAGGGCTCATACTGGATTTAGGAAATTTCCGGAATACCCTCTCCGAGGTCTGAAGGACAAAGGGCTGGTCAGACTCAACCTGCATTAGAGAGCCAAAGTACTGAGTCTCAGTACCGTCATGCTCCAGCTGCGTCATCAAAGGCCCAAACTCAATCGCCAAGGGGACCACCAGGTCTTCCAGGTCGTCTTTATCCATAACGCCATTGGTCTGGGTGTTACCGGGGACTCGTGGTGTGATGCCTTCAAAATACAACCTGTTGCAAGTGAGATTCATGTCAAGTAGTGGCTAGGTATAGGTAGCGTGGGGGTAAAGTCAAAACTTACATTGCTGATTTGATCCTTGCCGAACACTTCTTAAGACATTTTGGATGCCCAATCGGAATAGAAAATGGAACCTGGCCCTGGCTTTCTAGCAACTTTTTCCACGAGTGAGGGAAGATGCTGTTGATGGTTCCCGCGCCCGGTCCAGTGGATGCCCGAAATCTCAAGGGAATTATCGTGTCCATCGTGCCACGCCCAAGGTATTTTTTGTGCGCTTGGTACATGAGGGCCTTTGCTTCTGACAGCTTGCTCACTGTCTCATTGTCGCGGAAAATGAGCCCGGCTGGAAAATACTCGGCGTTGGTCTCGAAGACGTAGGCACAGAATGTCTCATGCAACAGCAAAAATATTTGCAGACGCGTGGTTCGCAGGCTCTGGTCCAACTGGTACTGCAGAAACCTGTCGTCGGCGGGATCGGCGGCTTTTGTGAACATATCTCTGAGTTGGTCGCGGAGCTGTTCGTGAGCAACCGCTAGGCGGAGCTGATTATCAATAGATTAGAGCTCCTTCTGAGCCTAGATCATGTGGCGAGCCCTGCCTATCATCTTCTCCATAGCCATCTGGAACTGGCTCAGCCCATCGATGGGAGGATCCCCGGCTGCCATTTCCTTGAACATGGCATTGTTCTCTCTCTCAAAGTCATCCCACTGGTTGAGGAGCTCTTAGAAATTGATGGCCTCGAGATCAGTCGGCGGTACAAGTTTGGCTTTGGCCAACCCGTCGCTTGGATGCTTGGGGTCGCTGTTGAGCGCCTCGTTGACCTTGTTGTAATACTCCTTGGCTTTTTCCGTCCACTCCCTCATCTCGCCGATCCGTTCAAAGATGACCTTCAAACTTGGAGAGGGCCTTTTCCGTCTTCTCGGCCGTCTTGCTTATGTGCTCTACCGTGTCGGCCAACTCGCCGGCGCCGGCCACAACTCCGCCAGCTGTTGCCCCCAACGTGAAGACGGTGATGCCGATGGCAGCCACGATCTGGATGCCCGCGAATACAATGTCAAGCACCATCTTGTCATATTGTTCCTGTTTCCATTTTTCCACGCTCTGCTCAAATTTCCCCTTTTCAATGAAATGAGGAAATCGACTTTGAACGTCTCAAAATCTTTGGACAAGGAGGACAAAGCGTCTGCTGCCTCCTTGTAGCGATTGCCGAAATTCTTTCGATCAAGCTTGGCGTCTTGTAGCTGAAACAAGGTCATCCTCTCCAACACCTTGTCGGCCCCGTTGCTCAAGATTTTTTGCGTATAGCAAGCATCCTCAATCGCCCTCGCGTAGTCTTCCCATTGCGTTAGGCTCGAGTGCAGGCTGCTGAACGAGGACTTGGGCACCCAGACTCGTGCCGTGTCGGGCACTCTGAGGCGGTACAGCAGGGTAGAGGCTATCTTTCTGACATCTGCCATCATCACGTAGCCCTTAGTGAGGAGGGTGATGAATTCTAGCCGCGATGTGATTTCTGGACTGTGGAGAGTTTCGATGATGCTCTGCTCAGATGCAGGCGACGGCGCCCCCGAGTTCATACTAGTGATGGCCAATTGCAATTGGTTCTTTACAAAAATAGCAAGTTCACTGTTCCTGCACGTCAGTTTACCCAGGAGAAAATGCAAATGATTGGTTTAGACAAGCTCTTCTTACCTGTCAATAGTACCCAAGTTATCCATCATCTCGACTTTTGGCCGGCGAAGATCAAATTCCGTTGGGCTCAGATCAGTAATCTCGGTGATTTTCGCAGGAAATGCACCAGTGGCAGCGATATAATCATGACCAAGCGTGGTTGCTGAACGCTTCATTTCAAAGCCAAAAAGCTTGAATACTCTATCCGAGATGTTCCAAAATGCCGTGACTCTCTCGACATTGCTGTAAGAAAAATTAGCCCGTCTTGTTCCGAGGGGGTAGAATACGTTGAAAAACACTCGTTCCGCACCTAGGAGAGCTTTCTGATTTCGGTACTCGCGTTGCCGGGAAGCTAAGCTTCCTCGCAAAAACCCGAAGCCATCGCAGCTTATAAGGGGCTCTGATCTGGATTGAGCCATCTTCTTCAAGAGCAACTTCGAGCACATCGCAGTAGACGTGAAGATATTGTACCCGTAAGGGGGTTGCGTAGTGTGTCTGGTTGTCATGTTCATCTAAATTACCAGTTTTTTGCAGTGTGTCGCTGAGATTGACATTGCTTTCGATAATGTAGCCCTAGTAGAGATCGAGGTTGGTGCCCGGTTAAACAAGGAAGGGATGGACGAAGGTCAAGTGGCTACAGAGACCTACATGAGAACCAAGTCGGCGCGTGTACTGCCCCGACTTCCTCACCGTCTCGTACTGTTATTGAGCGCTCATGATTTCTGCGTCGAGTAAGTAATGGACGAGAGAGAAAATGGTAGATGGTATTTGCCATTGACCAGGCGGGGAGAAAGCTCATGCCTACCAACAGGTTTCCACCCTTATACATCCCTTTACTATTAGTCAACCCTAAATACTAAAGGATCTACCACAACCATTGCCGGGGAACAAATCCTGCGGTGCGTTAATTCGGCGATCTGCAGATCTAGACTCTTCCTTGGCCGAGCTGGGCAGAGGATACAGGGGGAATGTCTCGTCTTGCGGACATGTGATGAGGTGGTCTTGGAATTTTAGCCGTGTTTTCTAAT
This sequence comes from Clonostachys sp. G952, assembly GCA_027569935.1. Classification (NCBI taxonomy): domain Eukaryota; kingdom Fungi; phylum Ascomycota; class Sordariomycetes; order Hypocreales; family Bionectriaceae; genus Clonostachys; species Clonostachys sp. G952. The sequence goes on from JAPDLB010000041.1 coordinate 48,933, forward strand.
TGGCGCTAGACAATACATTCCTCTACGAAGGTCTCTGGCTAGATGGAGCCGGCTCAAGTCTAGACCCGAACCCAACCGATCTTACCCGTCCTTGGTCGAAGTATCGAGTGGCATTACGACAAATATTTCGCGGCTACACCAGGAGCAGACATGAGCTGTCCTAAACCAGCCAACTGCATTCGTAGGTTCGTTCTAGTTCCTCAGCTCTGTCTGCCCCATTCAGTGGATCCAATCGATTCGGCCTCACCTCATAGTCAAATACCTTGCAAACAACCATTTGTTTCAATATGTCAACTCTCGATTTATCCATTAATAATTGACGTCTGGATTGTTTCCGCGCCCACTAAACGCCCATCATGATGACCATCAGCCCCAGCCTGCTATGGGATACCACCCTGGCTTTTGGTGTCTCCAATGACCACCAATTCTATCATTGGGAGCGTGCCATGGGTCATTTTAATTGGGGTATGGGCTCAACTTTGACACACGATCTTATCAATTTGGACCAATTTTCAAAGGCGAAATACAAATGGGCCACGGAGTTGCCCTCGTTTATTAAGCTTGTTGGTGCGTACCCTTGTTACCAGCCCTGCCCCTTGTGTTGAAATGGAACTTGTTCAATCGGAGCTGACCCGGCTGGGCTGTCTTCGTCCTTTAGAAGCCTACCTGGGCCCGCAGAGCGAGTTCACGGCACAGTTCAACTGCGTGCGGTCCAAATTGACTTGAACAGTCGAGTGGGCACATGTGGCCGATGAAGCAAACAGGCTCATTGAGCTTGTGGCCGCGGGGAAAGAAAAGATTCAAAAAGCAATCGACTTTCTCGACACTGCAAGTTGCTAAGTTATCACTGGTATTGAAGCCCCGCGCTCTAATCTCATAGTCCACAGGTTGCAGGGTCGACCCCTAAGACGATTTTCCCCATGCCCACAGTAGATTTACATAACATCAGCGACGAGGAGTTGTATCGCATTGCTCCCAGCGAAGGAGATAGAGAGAGCCTTTGGTTCAAGAAACTTGTCACGTCTTGGGAAAACGACATGAACAACTCAGCTGTGAAGATTCCTCTATTACTGAAAGAGTTGAAGTCGTGTGAGTTGGCGAGCCAATTTTGAGACCTGCAAGTCCGCGCCAGACAAGCTTGCACTAACCAAGATTCATCTCTAGACTTTCAGCAAGTGCAAACAGCACTGGAGGGCTTTGTTCTTGACATGAACGACCTTGCGGAATTGACCTTCTTCACCGGTGCAGAGCCCTCTATTTCTGGGCTAATGCGGCAATCACACGATCGATTGGAAGAGGCACGTCAATACCGTACCCCACCCATAAACACAAGTGACCTATGTGTTGACTCGATTATGCAGATTCTAGGTGTCAGTAAAACATTGTCTGAAATGTCCTCGTACGCAATCGCGCCACCTCGCTTCTTCTCTGGCCGGGTAAATACAGACGATTGGCTCGAGGGAGGATGGTGGAATAATCGAAATCTGGAATGCCGCAGGAATGCATTTTTTATGACCCTTCAGACAGTTTCTTCGCCTATTCCTTGGCCGTCAACTCCCAGAGTCGTCGCCGGAGTCAAGACGCTGCATTGCGGGATTGGTGACCACCTGAGGGCCGAAGTCATGCCCACGGGCATTGAAAACGATGGGTTCACCATCGCAATGGACTGCTGGGTTCGTTCTACGGATCTGAAGCAGATCGAGGCCTGTTATCTAGCCATCAGCCCCGAGGAAACCGACATTCAGTGCGGCGAGGAGCCTGTCACTGCAAGTTGGAGAAACGTGTGGCGGGAGCCCGACAACTCCAACTCGCAGATTTCGCTCGAAGAGGTGTTCTTCAGCCGGCTATATGATAAGAAGCCAACGGTTCTCGTATGGCTAGTTCATATTGACTCGGACAAGCGAGACATTCATCGCATTGAAGTATCGGCCTCCAATGTCACCACGCGTGGGTTCACGCTCAATTTCCGTAGCTGGCTCGACAGTTCGTTCTTCAATTACAAGGCGAATTGGATAGCCTTCACAGAGGGTCGAAGCGACATCAACTTCTACGAATACCAGTGGTCTAGGCCGTCCGCTGGCGAGTTTTGCAACTTTTACGCTCTGACGAAGTTGGACGCTGATAATGAGAGGAATATCAGAGTCACACTGAACGCCGACACTGTTTTGCACCCTACTGTGGAGACTTGGGGTGATTCCAAGTTGTATGATGCCAAGTATATTGGCATCCGCATAAGTTCATGTTATCATAGTAGTTAGTGGGTCAGTGCATCAAGATCATATCATTCGTAAACTACTTGAACAGGCCATCCTATCTCATCCTACCATTCCGGTCCCAAGTACGCCTGAAGGGCGAGCATTTCCCTTCGAGCAGTAATCCCGATTCACTACAGCTGCCAACACACGGCAACCACGGAGAATAAGTGCACCAGGATCGCTACTGCTCGCGGCTCGCACTCACCGACGAGGTTCATAAACAGCGGGCGAGCATTAGCACGTCCTACTACTCTCAGCCTGCATCCAACACTGATGTAATGTAGCCAACCGAATGGATATACACCTGGCCATCCTCGCCACTCTGCATATCGCTGTTCTTGGGGACCAGGAGATACGCAGAGGCCTTGTAAGTTGGCTTTGACACCTGGTGCACAAACATGCCCATCAACCCGACCCTGTAGTAGAACATTCCCTTGACCCACGAAATGCTTGTCGGCGGTGAAGATGTCGCGGACACCTCGAGAAATCCGAAACCACTCAACAGGTGGACTGTACGGCTCGAGATGGCGCTCCTGCATGGAAGTAAATTATATTAATAACTTATTTACTATTAGAAAGCTTTGGATTTTTCATATCCCCGTCAACTTTCGTTCTCTCATGCCGCAAGGCTCGTGTCTCCCTATCCGTGGAATTACCAAGCTCACTATTGGAGAGAGTCTCGAGTATCGAGAAACTGGCGAATGCGGGCACATGCTCACCATGATCTACTCGGGGCAAAGGTGCTAGAAAGATCTGACACAGAACCGATTTGGCGAAACCTCTTACTCCATGGCCACCTGCCCTGGATATGCGACCACAAAACCAAGGGCGACATCATCTTCCCATTTGCCGGATACGTCAGCATGGCCGCCGAGGCGTCGACCTTCGACATGTCCGGGTCATCACTGCCCTTGTGGTGAGAGAGGGTGCACACACGCCGCCAACTGAGCGAGCTTCCGGCAAGCACGAATACACGACTTTGAAGAAAGTACGTGGTGGGACTTTAGCATTAGCTCACACAACGGAAATGGCTGGACAAAACACTGCTTTGGCCAAATCTGAGCCACGCGTATGCCTTTGGAGGGCCGAGTGACGTTTCAGGAAGCACTACCTCATCGCGTGAGAAGCAGTGGTATGAGCGCATTTATCGCGACGGCTTGCAATACGGACCGCATTTTGTAGTCTTGCAAGAACTGAGGACGTCTGTCCACGGCCATGGCTTGGCAACGGCTGAGATACGAAACAACTGCCATGGAGACGAAGTACACTACCACCTGCACCCAGTAGTGCTCGATACGTATTTCCAAGCAATGTCTGCTGGAGCGCATCACGGCTTTACCCAGGCTTACTGCCAGTTTATCCCGCAAAGCGTGAAGAGTCAGTCCTTGTCCTCCGCCGATGCTCGGTTGATGGGCTCGCTATCAAGACGTCCAGCGCAACTTCCGGCGATGGTATCATTGGCGAGGCTACTGTTACGGGAGGTCTTGCAGCATCGCGTCATTCCAGAGTGTTCATGTATACAGACCCGCTTTATCAAGGTCGCAGAAGCCGGATGAAGGTGTGCCAAGACACGGTCTGCATACTCAATGTGGCACCAACAGAATGCGTGCAGAAATGAAGCGTAATGGTGGTGGGAGCACGCAGCACTGATGGGTGGGGCTTCCGGGAATCCGGCTCTTTTTGATAACCGACATGCGAGTGTGATCCGAGTGCATGTTGGTAGTTGGCCTGCATCAACAGCTGATGTCAGGTGGTTATGTTGCTCATCAATCTTTTGCCGCTGTTGGTCGCCGTACCCCTGCAGCTGACACATCGCAGTGAGCTGCCTCACCAATACAAATGAACGGGCCTGAGCCTATCGCCACTCTACGAGTATGTACAGTGTGTGGGCTTTTATAGAGTGCTTGCGTTTGCATGGGTCAGGGCGGGATCACCAGTTCACATGTCTCCAGTTTCCCAGTCAAAACATGCATCTGATTTCAATCAGTTACTCCATGTATACATTATGTAAAGACTCATGCGGCTTGGTATTTTGTTTAGGCATCTGGATGGCTGATCCGCATCTGCCTCAGTGGTCCTTTTCGCAAAACACCTCGAAGTTATAGAAAAGCATTCGTATAAAGGAGCTATTGCGAGTGTTCTACAGACCCTCCAGAACCTTGGCTTTGCTCACGATCTCTTACAGATATTTATCCACTGGTGCCTCATCTTGTCACGAATGAAGAAGATCCACTGATGCTTCCTTTTTCATTTCCGGCAGCCAACGTCTCATGTAGGCGTCGTGGTTGATCTCAAAAGTGACAACGCTCTACTAAGATGGGCCGCGCGCGCCTCGAGGATTCCAAAACAGTGGTGTATGGTATGCGCCGGGTAATAGGGTAGATTACTATTTAAATAAAAACAATTAAATCCTTAGTTGAACTTTGCCTTCTTCTCCATGAGCTGAAACATTAGAAACGCCTCTAAAATCACACTTAACTCAAAATCGATACCTCCCCCCCCCCCGCATCGCTACTAAGGTTTCCCCACTATCAGGCTGGGTATTCACTGTCGCAAAGATATTGTCCGCTTTGTTGGTAACAAAGTCATATAGGTCAAGTGGTACAAGGGGTGGGGGACCTTCCCAGAACAGTCGAAAAACACGTCCGGAATCCGCGATTTTCCAGGTGAAATGATGATAGTCGGCAGCTTTGCCAGGCACCGTGATGACCGGTATTTGGCTGCTGTACTCGTTTAATGGGGTTGACAAGAAACCTATTACGCGAGTTATGGGACGCCAGAGGGCGTCAGGCTCAGTAGGCGAGGCAGTGCATACTGTGCCTATAGGTAGGGTCTTGCTTTTTAGGTCGTTTGATACGTATGCTGCTGCAACAGCTGGGAGTGTGGGGTCAGACATAGAGAAGATTTGGATATTGCCGACTTTGGTAGGCTCAGGGATGAGCTCAATACGATAAAGAGGTGTAGGATCGACAGTGAGAGCTAGATGATAGCTTGAATCAGAAACACGAACAATGCTGAAGTAGTCGATCTGGCGTTCTGCGACTGAGCATGTGCGCACGGTACCAGCAAGACGGCTAGTGGTAGTAATTAGATCGGTCACTTCTTTAGCGGAAGCAGGCTTCTCCTGGTAGACAGGCGGATTGTCGGTGTTAGAAGACATTTCGAGTGGTGAGAAGATGAATGATGATATGGTGATATGGTGATACCTTTGGCTTGTGGTGCAGTGTAGAGCTTGTTGGATCAGAGAGAGTTGGGGCAGAGGAGGATATGGGTATTGGAGACAGTCCTGGATATGTATGCAGTCAGCTGATTCCCTTGGGCATTAGTAATATCTACAGGGGTCGACAAAAGTGTGAATGATTATTAAAGCGGAAATCACGCAATGTTGTTGGTCGCGAATTGGTAGCTTTATCATATCGCAGCATATTGCTATCGTAGGTTGATTTGTGACAAACCAGCCATCAATATGTGTTCCTCCGATCTAGCCAGACCGGCTGCTCTGATTAAAATAGCATTGATTCTTTGCACTATTCTACCACGTAAGTTCACTTGTTGTCTTAAGATATTTTGAGATGCTAAGCTAGAATTTTAGCTATAAGAACAAGCAAGCAAGCCTAGTTCATACTACTATATTATACAGAATCTACAAACCAAGCAATATATTACATTATATGCTATTTCTTTTTCTTTCCTGACAGCTTTCTATCTCTTAAGAAAAACCATAAACCTTTTTCAACTACTATCATGCGCTTCAACATTGCCCTCCTCTGTGCCTTCTTAGGTGCTGCAACCCAACTCGTTGCCGGTACCCAGCCGCTGCCGCCAATCCCAAGTTAAAATAGAATTCACCAGAGACCCAAGGAGGGTGTGTACTCATCTTTCAAGCTGAACTCGGAAATCTTGACACTAATGAACTTTTGCACAGGGTTATGTTTGTCGGAGCAAATTGTGCTTTGGGGGTCTATGTTTGCGACGCTACCGCTCACCGAAATGGTCCTTGCAGGAACCGTATACTGCTGTGGCGTGAGCGCTTCCGCAATCGTTGCTTCCAGAGGCCCACATTGGGAGAAAGCGGCTAAAGCCCTCGGAGCGCGTTCCAAAGTTGTCTATGATGCATCTAGAAGGGCTATGACCAACTCAGGAACATTTATGACTACGTGTCCCGGGAGAGTTTGTCGAATGGTCCAAATGTCAAAAGTCACTGGGGCCGTCGTCACTGGGGCTATCAAAGGGGTCAAGAACGTCAAACTCGGCTGGGCAGGTATTAAAAAAAAGACTGGACAGGCTACCGGCAAGCTCAAACAGCAGCTTCGTAAGCTGCCTCGACCAGGCCGTAAAAAGCAACCTACCTCTTCCGGGGCTATCATTCCCTTATCCAATCCTGCTAGACCTAGAGCTAGATCTATTAACGGTTTCCCTAAGCGTAGGAATAATCAACACAAACAGAGACGCAGCAACAGGAAGATGAAGCGCTCCTCGTCCCCAGGCATACAGATTCGAAGCCGCAAGCCGATGAATATAGATAACTACTACTAGATAAGCCTACTAGCATATGGAAGTAGTACAGCTGTGACTTGGTCTATAATAAATAAAAAGTCATAATTAGAGGGCATTATGTATGTTGTCGGTCCGTCCCGTTGCTTCCGCTGCCTCTGGATCTTCAGTGCCTGGTCTTCGAGGCTGATCAAATGCCAAGACAACCTCTTGCCTTGAGTTCTGATATTTACTGTTTTGCATCTCCCACACGACTTGCACGATAATTGTCTTGCCTTTCAACCCCTTTCAGCAACCACCAAGCTTCTTACACCTGTTCATCATAGAATTTTTTGCCCTCCTTTTTGCTGGCGCGTGGTACGCCCTGCTGGCCGCAGTTACCTATGTATGTATCAGTATCAATGTCGATGAGAAACACGACTAATTTTATACAGTTTGCGCTCGTCTGGGCCTACCGCTTAACACTTCATCCATTGCTCAGGTACCCGGGGCCTTTGATTGCAAAACTCTCAGATTTGTACGCAGGATTCTACGCTGGAACCATGTCACTGCACATTCGCACGCGTGAGGACCATCTAAAACATGGTAAGCAATGGCATAGAGATGATTCGCGCATGCTAAGTCTGACCAACTAGGCGACGTCATGAGATATGGCCCGAACCGCCTCGTTTTCAATTCGGCACAGACTCCAAAAGGTCAATTTTTCATAGCTCTTGTCCGTTTGTCGATCGCTCGTTGACTCAACTGGTAGACATCTATCTCAATGAGAGACTGTCTAATCTTACGTGTATCAACATATTCCTTCTGGGGAATATTCGAGCATCTTCGATGTTGTCTACAAGCCAATGCACCACCGTAAAAGAAAGCTCGTAGGCCAGGCCATTTCAGAGAGGTCCATGCGGATATTTCATCCTGTCATGGTCAAACAAGTCAATATTTTTCTTGACATACTAGCGTCACCCTCTTGCAAACTGGTCAATATGACTGACAGGCTCAAACAACTGGGAATGGACATTATTGGGCTTCTCGCCCTTGCCTACCCTCTTGATACCCAGTTCCAGGACAAGTACCGATTCCTGATCCAAGGCCACGCTTTTGGGGTCTTTCGGAGCAACATATATCTGCAGTACCCATTTGTCAAGGCGACAGGTGTCTACAACTTGTTGGAGAGACTTGCTACTGCCGATGTCCAGCCGCCCATGGAACAGATGTTATCCCGCTCCTACTGGCTGCCTAAACTCGTGAACAACAATCTTGACGTGGCTCGAGCATTCTACGCACATATAAAAATCCTTGTAACAGCTCTAAACGGCCCTGTTATCGGTCTCTCTGCCGCTCTTATCTCTCATTCGGATTTTGTCTACTCAGTTCCGGATGCATATGTTCTCACACCATTCAGCTCACTCGGACTTGTAGCTGAGGGCGGCGCCAGCGTCGCATTTATGCAGCGGATGGGTTGGGGCAAGGCAAACGGGGCATTGATTTTGGGGCGTAAGATCCCAGTACAGGAGCTGGTTCAGGTTGGGTTTGTCAGCAAGCTTTTCCAGGATAAAGCAAACTTTAGGCAGCAGGTCTTAGAACACGTGCAAGCGACTTTTGGCGACCATGTGGTCGGTTCAAGCATGTTAGGAACAAAGGCATTGCTATGTCGCCGTCTAGTTCACGAGCAGGACGAGGCTGCACCATTGGAGACTTTCGGCGGCTTAGATCGCTTCTGGGAGGGCATTACTCAAACTGAAATGGCCAAGGTGGCGTCTGGAAGTAATAAGCACCGTCTTGAATAGTATTTGGCAATTTGGCGACTACTTAGGGATAAATAAGAGGAATAAACTGAGTAAAAATTGTTGTAAATCGTAGATTCAAGCCATTTCGTGATGAAGATGTTTCATAACAAGTCCGATTACAATTTATCTTTAAATTCTACAGACTGAAATAGGCTAGCAATCAGGCAGCTTTTCTGCGGAAGAACCTCGTGATGCTATCATAGTACGATTACGGCGCGTTACTAAAGGTCGTTAAGGAGCAGGAACTACGTCCATTGCCACTCGGGCCTCCCACAGATTACAAAAGTACGAACTGATGGCCTGTCTCTAGTGCTGGGTGTGTCCGGCGTCGTTCTGAAATATCTCTCCATGGCTTGATTAATGTGTTGTGATACAGGGTATGGTGTCAGGTTGCTGAATTCTTAGTGTTTGGGGATTTTTACCCTTATTTTTAGCAGCTGCTGCTAGTAGCACGCTACAGATGGTTCCGGCGCCGCCAGTGACAAAAATCACGCAATCTTCTGAGTAGTTGGGATAATCTTAGGCAAATATTCTCAAGTAAACAAATATTACAATCGTATATTAAATTATCGATAGAGATCGTGAGAAGATTGTTCACACTGAAAGTCCCTGGTCTCTACATCGGTCTGAGATACTCTTTCTCGGTGGTCGCCATTTGTAGATGTTTTTTTTTTAACTCGTGATAGAAATGAAGCATCAAGTAATGCCTTTGCACAGTATCAAACGTAAGGGTTGAAGGCAGTGCAGGCGCAGAGGCAGTAGAGCTGCAAGTTTCTACTTATTTGGCTAGAGGTAGTAGCTCTAATTACAAGAAAAAGTAACAGACCTCGGTTTATTTCAAACCAATGCTCCTAGTTTGGAATTGTCTTACTATCCGACAGCGAAAGGTCTACCTCTGGACGGCCAGGTCCCTAACACTCTCTTCGACCTCCCCGTCTTCCACATTCGTAGATTGGGCAGCTCTTGACCCACTTCTCAGAAATCGCCGAGGTAATAGATAGACATCCACTCTCCCAAGTATCTTCCACTGCCTGGGTATAGCTGAATGCCTTATTTTCCATTGTTGTCGTCTTACCTTACTGATGGTATACTTGGACGTTTGAGTACTGATACTTTCGTTCGAGGAGCTGCTTTAGTAATGGCCATCTTCCGTCCGTTATTTCACCGTTGTTAACCTCTTCTCCTTCTCTACTACAGCCCGACACATTATTATTGCAAGGCTCCTCTTCAAGTTGGTAAATTTGCCATATCCTTTCGTACCATAGTCGGTTGCTACACTTTGTTCTAGCATGGCTGCACGGCACCACCAACGGCTATCCCAGAAAGGGGCCAGCAGAAGAGACTTGATCTCCGATTGAGCCTCCCTCCAGGAAGAATCCGCACTGGATTGAAATCAATGGGATAAGATACTTGGAGCTGCCGTAACGCAGTAATCGCCTTGACTAGCCAATTACCTTTTAGCTACTGTATTCCAAATGGGTTGCTGGAAATGCCCACTCTTATTTATGGGGACCCTATCACAACACTGGCTATAACATCTCGTATTTATAGTCATCCACTGGTCCAACGTTTCGGGATCCGAGTTCCGGTCCATGTTCAGCATTCCGCGGAGTCCAGTACTAACCAAGCCCCCTACAAAATGAATTCGGGCTTCATGAGTTCACCGAGTTCCGATGATTCAGGGTATGATATTGGTTCGTAGATATAAGGATAAAAGCCCAAAACAACCCAGCCTGGATAGTTCCATCCTCCTACCCACTCCATAGTCTATCAAGCAATCCATTTATAAGTCAATATGCGAACATACATCTTGTCAACACTTTGTTTAGCGGCTAGCATAAGCTGCTTCCCCAGCTCCTCCAACAAGGCTCTCAGCGTCTCATCGCCCATTGCACTAAATATCATCCATGACTTCGGACCTGGCTACTGGCTTGAGAACCTCTATATTCGATCAAACGGACAGCTCCTCACTACTAGCCAATCTTCTCCGAGTTGTACTTGATCGACACGTACACCTCGGAAAGAACACTGGTTCATACATTCCCCAATCGGTCTCATGGTCTCACGGGACTCGGAGGCATTGTCGAGACCTCACAAGATACATTCGCGATAATTCTTGGAGATCTGAATCACACGACCCTGGTTGGAGTCGAGGGCTCATTCTCGATCTGGACGATAAATTTAAATGGCTATCCTGACCAAGAACCGATTGTCAATGAGATCGCTTCGCTCCCCGGTTCGGCCTTTCTGAACGGGTTAACTACTCTTAAGGATCGGACAACTGTTCTTGCCTGTGACTCATTCTATGGTAGTATATACCGTATAGACACTCTCACTGGAGAAGTTGAGTTGGCCCTGGCGCCTGACAACACGACACTTTCGCCACCCGACCAACAGTGGGTTATCGGCGTCGATGGGATCAAAGATCATCGCCCACGCGGTTCCGAGGTGGCTTATCTCTACTACACCAACTACATGGGCCAGGGTTATTATCGCGTGCCAATCGACCCATGTGTCGGGACGCCAGCCGGTCCGGCCGAGGTCCTTGGAACCGGTTTAGGCATCGGACTTGACGATATTGACATCGATAAAAGCGGTGTGTCTTGGGTCTCGGTTGCGCACGAGTCGCAGATCATTAAGATCGAAAGCACGGGAGGCGTTGCGGTCGCCGCAGAATCACCAGATTTGCGATTTGTAACAGCTGTGAGGCTGGGAAGGACCCGTGACAACTATACCAAGCTCTACTTTAGTACTGGCCTGGGTAAAGTTGGATTCATTGATGTCTTCAGGAGTCTTTAATGTATTACTGGGCTGGTTAGCTAGGCTACATAATTAGTTGTTCAATGAAGAATGGCTTTCACTGATTCTCCTTTATCCAGCCATGCGCGGTGTGTTTGTATGATTTCACAGCTACCTTCACTGCTCTGAGGACTAAGAATACGCCTGTTTCCAACGTAGTTCCCGTTCATCCGTACATTGCAGGTAAATAATTCTGTTCCACCCAACCGCTGCATTGCCCCAGAAGCCAAGTTAATGCCAATAGTTAAACACATCAGGCAGAAAAGGGAGTTATTCAGCAACTTTTGTCTTAAGCTGCACGTAGTTGAGAGTAAAGCGTGCAATCCCAAGTTAAATTAAGGACTTCTCAAGTGTTAAGCGTATCGGCAAAACATATCGAATGCCTTGATCCGCTATATATCGGCTCCGCAGAGAAGTGCTAAATACTATGTTCTGCGGGTCATCATCTCAATCTACTGGCCAAGTGATAATGAAGCCAGGGACGAATACCAACATTAATTCTTCTCTGCTATCGAGTAGCTCTCAAATGCATGTTTCTTAAAAGACTAGCCACAAACGAGAAGGGTCAGACGTCCATGGCGGGTTATATTAGAAGTTAAATAGTTATAAAATTGGCTTAATGAGTCTAGGTTTCGTTGATAATTGCGTGCCTTTTCACTGTCCTGATACTAGAACGTGATATTTCACGCTTTACGGATATTTAAACAGCCTCCATGCGAAAAATTGTTCATAGTTTAATCTTCGTAGTACCTAGATAATAGTGATAGATACGACTTGACCTAGAGCCTGCCCCTTGTTATTTGTAGTCTTGACCGACACATCGTGTCCCTGCTTTTCCTTTACTAGCTTCCTCGTTACGTCCTCGTGGCGAGGGCGTGCCAAGCCATGCTCAGAGGATACTAGTGCCTCCCCGATCGAATTGCCTACTTCCGTTTCAGAGATTTTCACACCTGGCATATTCATAGTAGCATTATCAGCTACTTCTTTATTTTGTTGCTTCAGTTGTTGTGCGGAAGCTTCATTGGGGTCCCTTGCATTCAAATCCATCTGAGAGAGATACTGTGCCTCTTCAAGGACTGCTTCTCCCCATTTGCCGTAAAACCAAGATTTGGGGTTTCCCTCGTCAATGGCAAGATCCATACTTTCATTAGGAAGGGGTCTCCATTCGCCATACATGGCACCGTGGATGTAACAATCACCCTGGAAAATGAATGTGTTTGTTGTATTTGGCTCTGGCATCAGGACGTATGGAACAGGTCCGCGGTGCAGGATCCAGATTTCGGCATCAGTATCCGGTCTCACTAGCATGGTATCTAGTACTTCAATAGAACACAAGCCCAGATATCCACTTTCCGTTAGGAAAGCTAGGCGGTTGTGAAATGTTGTTCGGAAACGCTGCGCTAGGTCACTCCATGAGGCCAGGTGATATATCTCTTTAAATCTGGGAATAGCCGCACAAACGCGGTCAAAGAAGTTGAACCAGGATGGATCGTCTTTGAGCGAATGTTGTTCAGAACTAAAGGCAAACCAAGCTGAATGGTTTTGAATCTCATCAATTATGGCCTGAATAGCCTCGAGAGACGGTGCCGGATTTTCTGCATCCCAGTTGCCTGCCTCACCCGCTCTGCGGATCAGATGCTGGCTATCAGTCCACCACTCCTCTTGCGTTCTAGGTAGGAATATATTTTTCCTCGGATGATCGGGTTGGCTTGGCAGTAAGAAACCCAGTGAGAATCGGGCCTCCAGCCAATTCGCAAATTCCTGGCCCCAGGTTTCGTCAATGGGGGCCACGTCGGTGCTGTGATCCCAGAGCAGTGTTTCTCGAATCGCCTGTAGGGTTGATTGAGATGTCTGCGCATAACGACTAGGCATTTTGAGAACCATCTCCAGGCATGTCTCGTGCAGGTTGTTCAGAGCGCAGACACAACGAGGACGAAAATGGGAGACTCTAGAGCCGTCAACGACAAGGCTGTTGCCATCAATTACCAGCTCGTTCTTAGCATCAGCTGCAAGGGCCTCGCCGGCATTGAAAATTCGGTGGCGGGAAGGACTATCGCCATATGTTTGACATACCGTAGTACTGCGCAGCACTGTGGAAAAGTCGGCAGCCCACGAGGGCAGATCATTCACCTTCTTCGACGACGGTGGCCCAGCAAAGGACATGAAGCGAGGACTACCAGCTTGGCTGATTAATTGAGATGACATCCACTTATAGGCCTTGCTAGCATCCAAGCCGCTTGGCTCTAGAAAGAGCGAATCAGGGATTTGGGGTGGTCGCAGTAGACTTGCAATGCCAAGAGTCGCGTTGATCTTGTCTTCTTGAAAGCCACATTGACGCGAACGTAGTTCAACACATACTTCAGTCCAAAGGGACAGCCAAGCAGCGTATGACAGTCCGGAGACTTCTGTATCGTTTTCGCTTTTGGACTCAGAGGGGGAGGACGATGCCACGGCTTGTAGTATATTATCGCGGGTTCTAACAAGGCCCATGAGGAATTTGCACGGGTTATCCTCTGACCAGCCAGAATATCGAACTGTCAGAATGCTGCGCCAGCCGGTATGGTGCATTGTGTTGCACATATGGCCTACATGCTCGAGTGCGATGTTATTGAACTCAATTCCACAAACGAGGATGAGCTTCTTTGCTAAGATGGTTTCCTGGTATGTCCAGGCACGCCGAAACCATCTCCTCTCGTCCAAGAACCGCCAATAAGACTCCCAGACAGCAGGCCAGCTCCCTCCAGGCGGTGTGAGAGATGGCAGGCGCGTTGCCCAAAACTCGGGATCGGTCGGGTCAGTGTCTGCTCTGAGTGCTACGATGCCCGACTCAATGGCATCCCTCAAAGCTGGCAGCATTACTTGGTGCAGCCAGCTGAACTCCTTCCAGTGGCTTGTGCTCTGCCCCAGCCAAGCGAGAACCATATTTGCCTTGAAGTAGAGCTGTCCCATGAGTGGTATCTGTATTTTTTTCTCCTCGGCGTTGGCTTGGTCAATGCAAAGGGCGTCGATCCAAACCTCATGGTTTAGGGTCGCTCCCCGCATCTCGTGTCTGGAGACTACAGCTCTGAGATATGATGCTGCATTGCTACCGATTGGCAATGAGCTGACGAGCAAAACTTGCTCAAGGCCGTCAACAGTGAGGTCGAATGCGGAATCGCAAATGAGGACCCGCCAAGGCTTTTCGTCCGTGTCCTCTTCTTCCCCATCAACTGCGGCTCCCCAAGTGTACGAGAGTGCCTCGTAGGGTGGTATCTCTGTAGCGGCAAGGTCGACGCGCATGAAGATTCCTACCAAAGACCTAGTCTTTGCATCGCATCCTACCAGACGGAACATACGGATAGAGGTTGGAGTTTCTAGAGGAGAGTATTGGTAGACAGGGGCATCATCGTACGCGTCAGCCGTAAGACTTCCCGCCGCATCTGTGTCAGTAACGCTCAACTGAGAAGATTGCCGGCACAGTTGCCCTGTTTCTGTGAACCACTCCAACCACGCCGGGACAAGAGCGCTGCGAAATCCGACAGGGAGAATGGGTGTCAAAGTGTCCCCTATCCTCGTATACCCAAATGTTAAGTGCTGGGCATCTAGGCTCTCGAATGGAACCAGGATATGGAATCCAGTATCCATAGTGCAGATTGGGAACAGAGTGCGTTCTCGATTTCTTTTTCTATACAATCAGCAGGCGAGAAATCTCAATGGGTGAAAAGCTATTGTTGCGATGAGGAAAGATTCTCTTGCATATTTTTACAATCATTGAGGGCACGCAGGCAGCAGGACTGCCAAGGTGGTGTCATGTGCCACGCTCGTGGTTTCCATTGGCTCTGATGAACCCCACGTAACATGACCCGATGACTCAGCTGCTGTGTATTCTGGAAACGAGTGAAAAGGTGGTTTTGGAGACGGTGGCCTCTGTCATAATCCTAGAATGCTTAGAGCACTTGTTCCTGCAGTCCCCCAGGTCAATGATATGGAGTATACCTGCTGGTAATCGCGAGCATGATAAAGCAATCTAGGCCTCCTGACGAAGGCGATGCGGTTTATGTAGAAATAGTTTGAAGCAATACTATGAATGAGGATCCGCCAAAGTATTCCAATCAATTCCCTCTAATGAATCAAAGCTTTATCCAGTTCAATAACCATAGCTCTAACCCCCAGTATCAAACTTGTTCTATGTGTCATACACAGTCCCATCCTCTGGAATAGTGCCATTTAACAAAAAGGCATCAATGGCCTTTTGCGTCTCTCCCATGAAATGATAGTCGGTATGGCCACCACCATTACGCCAGACGTTGAATGCATTAGGAACCTGAAACCGCTGCTGGACCGACCATTGCATCGCAGTGGCCTCATCGTGGAAGGAACCAACGACCATTATGGGAGGCAGGTCTGGCGCCCCGCTGAAGTCAAGGTGACGTTGATGAAACGATGGCGAGAATGGCCAGCCAACACAGCTTGACTGTGCGAGGGCCATGGTCCCAATTCCACGTGTACGAGGAGCCACAATGTTGGCTGCCGTGGCAATGGCTCGCATATCTCCAACGGAACGGATGGCGTGGGCCCAGTCTGAGCAGAAGATAGAAACAAAGGAATATGATGGCCCCACCGCTGGATCAGAAGATGAGTTGCTCGTGGCGTATGGCGCGGCAAAGACTGTGCCATTGCCGTCGCGGGCAGCATCAAGGCGCTCTGCCAATATGTAGAAGTCGCTCTTGGCGCCCGGAAGGCTCTTTTTAACGTTACCGTTCTCCAAGAGGCCTTGCGCAGTGAATATAAAAGTATCGCCATTGATGGAGGAGTTGCAGTTGCCAGTCTCCTCGCATGTCGCAGCAATAAGAGTGCCTTCATCGGCGTGCTTGAGGATACCATCCCACACAGCATGTTGATCTTCGCCGTGAAGAGCGTTGTCGGTCGTTGTGTTGCACCACTTGAAGAAATACTCCAGTGTGTCTTCCAATGCATTGGCCAAACTGATGACTGCTTGAGGAACTGTCATGGAATGATCAAGGTTACCATCAATCACCATGCGGCCGACAGTGTGTGGATACAGAGAAGCGTATGCAGACCCAACCTCCGTGCCGTACGAGTATCCCAGATAATTGAACACGTCTGCCCCGAGAGCTTGCCGGACGAGGTCCAAATCCCGGATCGCTTGGTCAGTCCCTAGGTGGGTGAACAGAGGCCCCGTCATGTTGTGGCAGCTCTCGGCAAAAGCCCTGTTTCGCTTCCACAACTCGTCAAAACTTGTTTGATCTGTAGGCAACATTTTGTATGGGCGGTTGTAGATTTCGGAGTTACAGAATATAGGCTGGCTCAATCCCTCACCGCGCATGTCAAGGCCAATGAGGTCATAGGAACTGCGCAGGTCAGGACTGAAGTTCCGGGAGACTTCACGTCCTGTTTTCTCGAAATAGGCCTGTGCCTTTACCAAGTTCGAAGTCCATAGTCCGGGCCCACCGGCGTTTAGAAAGAGAGGGCCGCGATTGTTGGACCTAGTTGCCCGGAGTCGAGTCAACATCAGCTCAATGGTGTCTCCGTAAGGGTTGCTATGATTGAGTGGCACTGTGATCTGGCCGCATTCTATTGCCTCGAGGGTTCCGAAAGTCGAATCAGGAGGACATTCAACCCAAGTGATCGTATTGGAATTCATGGCCGTCCCTAACGTGAGAGTGGGCGCCCACAAAATGAACAAGGTTAAAATAAAAGAAAGCATTGTAGGAATAGTAAATCTTTGTAGTATGTTTAATGTGTGTTTAAGTGATTGGGAATAAAAATCAATCAACGAAAAAGAGTCAGCTTTTATACATGATTTTTGCCAGGTCGACTAACAAATGGCCTGACGATGGGAGGAAGACGTGCACTTCTTCAGCGTTTGAGTACACCTTCCCTCACGTAATACAAACTAACAGGGATTGTGGAATGGAAGTAAGGGATCCTCACCTATGTCGCTAATTAACTATAAGAGGAAACGATAAACTCCTATCTGCGTGCTAATCACCTAACGAGTTGATGATATACGTGTTTTAATCTCTTGTATACGAGGGCGGCCAAAACGGACTGCATTGTAATTGTCACTAAACTACCCAATGCAGCATTTGAGTGCGGTTAGGCGTTCAAATATGTTGATATATTTTTAATTGTAGTGTAACTACGTTGAATCAAGGGAGGTTCCTGATGTTTCATGGTCTCTTTACAGAGCTGGGCTTATTTTCAAACTGCATTCTATTTCTGGTATTAAAATAAGTCAACTTTTATCATGTTTTATCAAAAATAGAATATACTTGACTACTGCCTTCTGCGGAATGATATACTAATGAGCTAACTCCTCTCGAGCAGCCATCGCCCGCGCTGTATTCAGTACAAACCTTTCCAAATTCTGGAGGTTCTCCATCAACCTTCCCCTCTTTCTGGTAACCTCGGTAATATAATCAAAAAGATATTGCTTTTCTAGCTCCTCAGTGGCGCCCTCGTAAGAGAGATAAAGAGGTGCAACAAAGAGAATGCTGGTGGTTCCACCGAGCTCCTGTATGTACGGTATACACATCCATATCTGACGACAGAAGTTTCTGTGGTCTTTATCAAGGGAAGGCGATGGGGCAAGACCCTGAACCATTCTAAGATGATGTATCATGCGATTGCAAATGACGGCCCACATCGCATAGCTGACAAGTAACTGTAAAGAGTCCAGGCATGCAATGTCGTACCGAGCGCCAATTGGCGTCTTTGGGTCTGCTCTTTGCTTGATGCTGCCGAGCTTGTAAGCCTTTTCCAGTAAGCAGTCTCCCTTGGCTCGTACATCAACATCGAGAGCAGAGACTATGCGTCCTAACCTTTCAGCCTGAGCCATCCTTGTCGGCTCATCACGCTCACTGTTCAAGCGTTTAAAGTCTTGCAGCAGGGATGGCCAAAACACGTAATACCGTCCAATGGCATATACATCCTTTCGCTTCTCAGAAACACCGACTGCTGATACTGCGGCACGATCCACGAATTCCTTCCACGGCGAGCGAAGGAAGAAGTTGTCTCCACCATCGACAGTCCACTGGCAAATCTAGTTCCAGTTAGCATCTCGTCAATTACCGGAAGCACTAGGGAGACAATACCAGAGCTGCATGATTCTCAAGTGCCAGCTGGACGTCAAACTCGTCATCCAGCTTCGGCGGTCCCCGTTGGCGCGTCAGAGTATCAATTCCCCTAGCATGACGCGCACGGTGGAAAGGCCTCCCGGCATCGAACAATATTTCCACTCTCTCCATGATTGTAGTTGCAGCAACTGTTTCTGCCGTAACACAGGTACGATTGTCAATGGCTCGCCCAAGGCTGCGCAGAGCCTTACCGTAGATAGTCGGATTGAGGACCTGATTCGTCGGCAGACCGCGCTGGAAGTTTGCGTAAGCAGAGCACATGAGTGCCACCGCATCGCGCAATGCAGGACTGCTACTGAGACGGGCGGGAAGATATTTGAGGTACCCTGCCTGGAACATCATGTCATGGGGAGCATCATGTGTGAGCATCGCCGCCAAGCGAGCAGCGATACGGTCAGCCGAGGTTGTGAGATTGCCGCCCAGTGACGAAGTCGACGAGTACAGACGGAATGTACCGATACAAGAATCGCTCCCATGCAGCCGCTGAGATTGAAGAAGCACAAGGCTTCCATGGCGGTTGGTAATCCCAGATGGCTCAGGGGTACCCTCTGCCGCTTGGTTAGAAGGGGAGTGAGTGACAAACGTATGGGGATTGGGAGGGCCCGAGCAGGTTGTCTTAGCACGCGCACATCCTCCGCATGTTGGCCAATTCTCGTCGCACTTTTGAACATTAATCAGAGAAGGTTTGCCATGAATAGCATTATATTGAGCTGATCGACCTACCTTAATCTTGCGGCGCTTGCAGCCGTCGCAGCGATTCGTTCTCGAAACGCCTGGCATGCTGTCTCTGTTGTCTTGCTAGCTGTGGTGGCTTGTGCTGTCTAAATACTATAAAGGGCGAGAACATGCGCAACTGTTATTCTCTTATCCAGTTATATACGGCACTACAAGCGATTAGCAGATCTAACCCAATGTTACCTCAAGGTGGGATTTAATAGCTCAGCCCTATTACCGCTTAAATTCCATGCTTAGGTCTGCTATTAATCTCGTCTCCGCTCTGATGCCGGACCTTTACCTTTTTTGGGCAAGTTCTGCGGTCATCATCGCGACCTTTCTTGCTCTGTATCAATATGACATAGCTGCAAAATTTCTAAGTTTTTCTTAGTCAGATATCTATGGAATCAGATTTCAGAAGTTAAGTCATAGTACTATATAGCAGAACAACACGAGCTTTTCTTCCAGTGTTGAAACCTATCTCAAGGACATGTTGGACACTTCTCTGATCTGTTGCTAAAGACCCTCAATACTAAATACATAATATAATACCCCAAGGAGCTTCTTAACTAAATAGATAGAGGGAAAAGACATTCACTCATTCTGACAAGGTTTCACGAGTTTCTCTCATCTAAGCCTAATATCTTCTGGTCCCAGTCTGTAAGCCTAACATATCGTTACCCATTCAGTTGTGTCACCTTGCAAGGATATTCGATCAGGACCATCTTGTGAGATAATGCGTCCGTGGAATTTTCCGCGAATTGTGGTGGAGGTTCCTTAGACTGGATATAAAATCTCAATCTGAGGTAAGCATTTGCCAATGCAAAATTTATCCATAGTACTCACTCCGCATGGCAGATTATGCAGGCCAGTTTCTGTAGAGAGCCCCATATGCATGTCGCAATAACCCCCGTTTGGAGTAGCTCCAGGTGGCAATCACCTATTCTCTCGAAATAGCCATCTTACGAATAGGAGTCGAAGCTTTTTTACGAGGGCTGGAAATGATTTGTAACTTGGATTAAAATTACTGACCAAGGAACTATTACTACATATATAAATGCTCTTTCCAGAATTCAAATGCTAAACATACTGCCATAGAAATCAAGCACTCAATAGCATTGAGCGACGTGACCCCTCCTAGAATCCTCAT
The DNA here is from genome assembly GCA_027569935.1 of Clonostachys sp. G952. Taxonomy (NCBI): domain Eukaryota; kingdom Fungi; phylum Ascomycota; class Sordariomycetes; order Hypocreales; family Bionectriaceae; genus Clonostachys; species Clonostachys sp. G952. The sequence continues at coordinate 69,268 of JAPDLB010000041.1, forward strand.
ATCTCTCCACCTCATAGGGCCTTCTACTTCGCACATCTTACAACTCATTCGAAATGGCAACTCTTCGGAAGATGTTTCTCATGGGATTATGGGCACCGACTGGCTATAATGCCTTTGCCGCAAGTCTGACTGTAAATATAGCACTCCATACTCTCTCCAATGCAATTCTGAACTCACATCGAACACCTGTTATAGGGTTCATGTCCAACGAACCAAGAGCTCATAGCCAACAACAAGTGCTGTCCAGGGCCTGCTATGAGCGGTGATCAATCCGGTGTGGCCTACTGCTGTGTCACCAAGCCTGACCTTGAGTGCAGCGCCGCTTTGTGTTTCGATGGCACATGCGTGGCAAAGATCGCTGTCGACGACTCAGATTACGATGACAAAGTCCAAAAGGCGCTTTCTGGCTCTAGCGATGATTCCGGATCTTCGTCTTCGAGCACTAGCTCTGGTATTTCCATCACCTACATTCTTAATGCAACCACTACTCCTGCGGGCGCAACAGCTATCTCCAGGTCGTCGCCTTCTAACACTTTTGTAGGCTCGAATGATACTACCTCTACAATTAATTCCGATACTGCGGGTAATACTAACAGCGCGGCTTTCAGCGGTAATAATGCAGTGGTTGGTATGGCTATCGGTCTCTCGCTAGCCTTCTTTTTTATATTCTATAATTGATGTTGCTGGGTGGTTTGGGAAGCTTTTGGTCTCTAAAATCATATCCCTGTTGCTACCTCTTTGGATATGTACCCAAAGCCAAGCACCCTCCCAGAAGGCCTGCTCACATTTATTACACCACATCGACTGCTTCTGGATTGGTCTCCTCGCGACGAATACATGAACTGGCAATGCGGTAACTGTGTCAAGGCTTGTCAGGATGACTCCTACGGTCTGTTAATGAGCTACCACTGTACAAGGCTGGATTGGTACATTTTCATTCATCTATGCGAATTGCCACTATTCATTTTGTTGAGATGTCGGGTCTGGTATCTTCTACTGTTGTTTCACTTTATAATCGAACTCCTCTCACCCGTGCAAATTGCCAATCTACTTCTCGCGGCGGCATCAATGACTTCGCACCCTCTATTGTTAGAATGATTATCGCAAACTGAGCATTTCAGTGCAATATCTTCGACCGGTCCTGCTTGCGTAGGTAGTCCTCAATGCTTTCGAGGCTCGGGGGTGAGGTAAGCTTGGTTTATGGGTTAGCGGACGTAGGCAAAACTATCTTAAGATATTGCTTACAGCTGTTGGGTGAATAATTGTGGGATCATCTCTACCCTCAAAGCCAAACTCATTCCAGTAGAGAAAGTTGCCAGAGAAGCTCCTGAACCAGCTCTGGTGGCACTCCATCAGGTGGTTCGCTCTTGGGCAGAGTGACCACCTCCGCTTTGAGCCCCGTGACTTTAGAGAGTACCTGCGCAAAGCTCTTTCATAGTGGCCCATGTTCGATATCCTATTAAGTTCTTGCCCGGCTCATCCTCCACAAGGGCTTTGACCAATGGCCCTGAATCTTCATCGGGAGCTATGATAGGCAGCTTCAGATCACCGTCGAGGAGAGTGATGAATTGAATCGTTATTGTCCGCCCTCTTTCATGTTAGAGGGAGGCAAAAGTCAGAAATAACAGGGATCTCACCTTCTTAGGCGTCATGATTGGATCCCTAAGAAAGTTGGTGAGGAAGAAACCAGCTTGAAAAACACTCGTCTTCTTCCATAAATCCGAATAGGTATGCTCTGCATACTCCGTCGCAGCGGCCTTAGAGTCAAAGTGGTATACGTGAGTGTACTTCCCCTTAGACCACTTAGTTGCATTGGAGAGCGACAAGATGATAAATCGGTCGAGAGTGGTAATCTTCGCCGCAACATCCACAGCGTTCCGGAGCTGCTGGGATTCATGATCAGTAGCCCAAACATTCAATGGCTGTCCAGGATTGGGCTTGTCCTTGTTTGCTGGGTCACCGTAAAGTCCCCAGAAGTCACTGACGGCGAAGATCACGTGAGCCCCCTGAAAGGCCTTCTCGAGTGACTCTGGGGAATCCAGGTCAGCCTGAACAACTTGAGCACCTTTTACTGATAAGGCATAAGCTTTATCCCTTGAAGGATTGCGTGTGATAGCTCGAACATTTCATCCGGGACTTTTCAAAAAGACGTCAACGACGGAGCCTCCTTGGTTTCCGGTGGCACCAAGAACAGCGATTAACTTGGAAGTCATAGTGGTTTCGTGAAGCGTTCGCAGAATGTTGTTCGCAATCAATTAGCACAATGTCAAAGCTATTGATGGGGCCCTGTAATGTTCAATGGTCTTATATTCCACGCCAGTTACGAAGCTTAAGTTGAAGTTGCCGACGTCGCGCTTGGGTAAGCTGTTGCTCGTTTATCAGCTCGAATCATTGTAAATCTAACTCATGATTTGTCAGTCAAGCTTTCCGAGGATCGAACGCCTTCAGCTGCAAATCAGTGCCCCGCTTCAAACGGAAGACGGCGGGTAACACTTGGTACCTACTTGGTGAAAAGCGGACGAGGCGGACTGAAGCGGACAAGGGCGGACGGGGGCGGATGAGAGCGGATGGAGACAGTTATTGAATCTAAGTGATATAGTGCAACTGAAAACCTCATGTATTTAGTCGGTGATTACGATATACAAAGTGCGCTTTTTGATTGATCAGCCACTCCGCTTGCTGCTTTGGGCGCGTTCCTGCCACAAAGCACGCAGGACTCGACCGCCACTGAAAGAGTGATCATTAGTCGGTCTTCGCTACGCGGTAGTCTGTCCAGCACCGTAGAGTCAATCTCCAATTCATACTAGACTGTTTCCTAAGCTGTTCAATCACAAAGGTTGAGGGCGATAACGATTAGTAGGTGATCTCTACCAGGGCTGAGACTATTATATGTCCTACTTCTGATGATCCATCTATTAGGTTGAAGATAAAGGAGCATAAATCGATAATTGACTTCCTCCTCCAAGACCCATGAGAATCCACCGCCGTTCATTTCGTCTTGCAGGATGCGAAGACCTTCCTAAAAAGGAGATCTTCCTTATAGTAGCAATGGTTTCCCGTCGGACTACGCCGGAATTCGTGTAATGAAAACTCGGCAAAAACGTGCTGTGTTTTCGATCAAAACGGTCAGCAGAAGCTGATTGAGCTCTATATTTGTGATATATAAGGCACCGTGTAGCTCCAAAGCACATTTCATCTAAAGCATCTTGTCTCTTATACTTCTAAAGTTTTTATATCTATCAATTTGAAAACCCAATCAGAAAACTTAGTCTTTCCAACCTTGACCGGCGTTTAAACAGCCCATTATGAAGGTTAGTTCGCCACCACCTCATCCATAACCCATTTAACAAATGAGTATATAGTTTGAATCTATAATTACTTTTCTTGCAATCGCTACCGGCAGCACGGCACAGAAGGATGTCGTCGAAGAATGGCTTCGTGGGGATTGCAGTGGCCAACCTTTTCTCACTGCGAATCTCAACGGGAGGCCTGTGGAAACCACATGCGTCAATGTTGAGCAATTCCCAGCTACAAATGTTAATGTCAGGCTCCTTGAGGGATGTATCGATGGTAATGTCCCTACTGTCAGGGTTTCCACTGAAGGTTGCGCCGATTTCGCAGCCGTCGCTACCTTAGCCGTTGATACATGCATTCCTGTAACATATTCGCCACAGGCCTACTCAATCTCATGTGATTAGTTAGCACCCACTTCATCGGAGGCTGGCAGAAGGTGCCATTTAAGAGATGGTCAAGCTTGACTTCAGTGTCAGCGTCGAAGATATTACGTTTATATACATGTGATCTGAATAGATTGTATATCGTTATAAGAACTAGGTATTTGCAATGAACCCTTGTTCTAGGGATACTGAAACATAACTTATCTCACTCTTATGCTCAGTGCCAGGCAAATTTATTAAAATATATATAGTATAATCTTAGAATATAACTTCTATTATAGTATTGTAAGAAAAATACTAAGATAATAGAAAAGTTATTAAAGATAGATCTGAAAGTCTTCAACTTATATATAATCTAGATATAAATCTAGGAAAAATTAGTATGTCATATGAAATTATATTAGGCGGTCCTTTGGCGGTCTTGCTAATCACAGCCTAGTACTGTTCATCGGTAACATGAACCTCCATATGAGGGCCCTTGTACTCCCTCTTAGCCCATAGCATATAGTACACAACCGAAAACAGCGCGACTCCACCCGTCATCAGCGAGGCATAGTTCATCGTGGAAGCGTCAGCGGGGGTCTGCGGAGGCCAGAAGCTGAAGAACCAGATGATGAGCATGAACATACACGCAAAGGTGTTGTTAAGAATCCCAAATATGCCGGGGACGTGCCAGGGACCCCATGCGAGGGTCTGACCCTCGCCGGCGGTGGTGTCGGCCAGGGCGGGGAGGGCGCTGGGGTCGGGGAGCTTGTATCCCTTGCCGACACGGCGGTAGAGGAGGAGGGAGGCGGCCATAAGGTAGGAGGAATAGAGGCCGGAGACGGCGACGGAGATGATGGCGTTGTAGACGACGGCGGAGCCGATGTTGATGAGGCCGATGAGGCAGGCGATGACACTAGTAGCGGTGATGGCCCAGACAGGAACGTTGGTACGCTCGTCAACCTGCAGAATTGACGTTAGTCGGCTCACTTCTATGTAATTTGTTCGAGCTGGTTGGGGGATGTTACCTTAGACAGGGTGGACCAGAAGGGCAAGGCGCGATCACGAGCAAAGGCAAAGCACATTCGGGAAGTGGCTGCAATGACACCAACAATAGCAGAGAGGGTCATGACAATGATCAGCGAGGTCATGGCAGCAGTGCCGCCTTTAGATCCAGTAGCTTGGTAGAAGATCTCAATGTAGGGATAGCCAGTGGGGGAGTTGATGGCGGCGTCAATGTCAGAAGCACTGTAGAGCATGGCGATGACCATGGCAAGACCCATGCAGCCGTTGATGGTGACACTGGTCATGATGGACCGGGGGACAGCAACGGAAGGGTTTCGGACTTCCTCGCACATCTGAAATGAAGCATGGTCAGCAACGGAGCCTTCAATGGACGCGAGATGAGTGTGGTCCTACGTGAAAGGAACAGTCGACACCAGCAAACGAGAACACGCAGCCCAGTAGACCGACGAACCATGACAGACCTTGGGATGGCCACATCCCCTCGTTGCGGAAAGTCAGGAAGACATCGGTGGCAGAGGCATTCGCGCCAAACGTGGTCAGTGTAATCAGAATGGCGAAGAATCCAATAATGTGCAGAATAAGGATCATGCCCTCAATCTTGGGAAGCAGGGAGCTAACAACCGTGTTGATGGTAACGGCAATCAGAATACACATCCACAGCATCAATGTCCCCTGCCACGTCTGCGCATTGTACGAGGGCACCATGAATGTCACCAGACCCTGAATCATGGTCCCAGTCAGGAAGCCGGCAGCCGCTGAAGTGCCTTGCCATCCAGCGAGTGTCAACCAGCCGGTCAGGTAGCTGAGAAACTTGGAGCACCATCGGGGTGCGAGCATGGCGACCCAGTGGTATTGACCGCCGGAGGTCGGGGCGATGGATACGAGCTCGCAGAGGGTGGAGAAGACGCTGATGTTGCCGATCCAGACGAAGATGAAGCCGTAGACGAGACCGCCTGGCCCGCCGTTTGCCAGGCCAGGTGCGAAGTTCATGAGAGTGCCCTCCCATGTTACGAGAATGGCGCAGCTAAAGCCGAGAATGGTCAGGAAACGGAAGTTTCTCTACAAAGACTTTGGGTCAGCTTTTTTCTAGCGCGGTTACACTGATTGCTAGCGACGAGAGGTGAGATATTATACCTTGAGAACAGACTTCTTGCCGAGCCTGGCCAATTGCTCGCGATCTAGTTCCTCGCGATCAATGGATTCCGCCACAGGCTCGGCCTTGACCTCTGGGGACTTGCCGCCTTCGCTCACATCACTGAGCTCGCGGTTCTCCTGTCGAATGCCACTCATTTTATTGTGGTGGGGGAGGGAGGGAGAGTAACAGGCGCACTCTAGACACGAATTACTGTTTCGGGGTAATATGCGCAGTTGCTGAAAATTACGATAGACACATCAGCGCACCAGTCGCAGGGGATATCCTTTGATTTGAATAAATAAAGATGAACCTTGATGACGCTGAGTTGGGGGAGGGTTGACCCAGGGAAGGGAAAGTGTTTGAGTGAGGATGAAGCACCTGCAAGTGAGACGAGACAAGACAGACGGACACGTGGAGGTAATTATTAAGTACAGCTCGTCCATGCAGCAGCCTATGAACCGGGAACTATACATGGCCCCTGGCTGGAGCGAGCTCTACCGAAGGAGATGAATTGGAGTCAGTGCAAAGGCTGCTTGCTGTGGGTAATCGGATGTAACACAATACGGTTGAGTTCTAGTGCACAGATTCTTGGCTCTTGTAGGGGTCCTTGGTGCCTCCAGCTCTCTTGGCCATCGCCACTAGCAACCAGCCATTTATTCATCAATCAATCAGACCACTCTGGTGAGAGAAGCAGCACAGGATCGGAAACGCAAAATCGTACCGGAGTGGGGACGGCGGGGAGCAAAAGCAAAGATCCAATCCCTAGTCCATGGATCCTCCCTCCTTGCCGCACCTTGTACCGTGATCAACGAAGGGGGGGTGTAGTTTGTTTAGTGTTGAGCCAGGTCAGTTGCGGGGTTTTCAACTTTTGAACGGGCTGAGCTTAGCTCATCCTTCATCTTCTCTGCCAAGAATTCAACCTCCTGGGGCAGTGAAGTACCGATTACCTGAATTGGAACAAATAGCGAACGCTCTGCTTCTCGGCCTGCCGGTCATTTCACGGTGGAAAACAATGAGCTAAAACCAAAAGCCCAAAAGACCCACAGGGAGCCTTCAGGAATCCCTCGCGGCATTTGTGTGGCGATCTTGCCTCATGCGTACCTAATGGTGTGCAGCAATTTTGGGCAGAGCAGGGACGCAAGGCGCAGTGCAGGTTCCAGGAGAACAGGGGATGGGGGACCATAATGCACTAAGGTAAGTACGTAAAAGTAAGGGCCTCTTCTTCAGGTGGCCAAAGCCCGAGCGACCAACAGACTGTAACATTCGGGCTTGATTCGCCAAAAGCTGTGCTCGGCCGTCACTCAGCATTCCTAAGAGGACCCCCCTGTCGCTGATGAATGTCATTCCATTTCTGCACTCCAATAGTACCATCATACATAGACATGGAATACGTAATACTGGTCCTGGCAAGGATAAAAGCGGTTAAGATTACCGAGCAGGCCTACAGCACCTGAAATGGCCAGCACAGACAGCTGAGTAGGTAATACAAGCTCGCCTCCGACAAGATTTCCTGCGTCAACTATTCAGGATACAGCAGCCAGGGCGGTCGTGCCATAGAGCATAGAACGACCTAACAAAATATTTCGTTGCAGATTCTCCCCGTCACTCACACACCACCGCGCACGTGCACATAGAATGGCAAAGACAGGGATTGCAATGAACAAGTGAGCCAAAGCACGGGCGGAGGCTGTTCCTCACTTTGACTTTGAGGTTCTTCAATGTCAGGGGGTCGAAGCGCCTTGGTGATTGCCCGCCGAACACGGGTCTGCGTCCCCGTTTACTGTCTACCCTCTAGCCCAAAATTTGGTTATTATCGAGGTCGAAGCTCTAGGAAAGAGGACACCATATACATGCCAAATCGATGTGGGAGTGGTGTCGAGGCCCGTCTTCCCGTAGGCCCTCGGACCCCAGCATAATTATATCTGGCTACCTGTCTCAGCCCCTTCCATGCTTCAGTGACTAACAGCCAACGGTTCTTATGTTTTGTGACCAAGACAAGAAGTAAATGAGGAAATCGGCATCTAGACTCTCGTGAAATTGACTGCAACTTAATTATGTGTTCTCTAATTCTCTATTTGGTATTTGCCGCGGTGGCATAGTTTTCATCCTTGCCACTCTCCTCAACGTCTACACGCCACGTTGATTGAACGAGCACCGTTTGGCTCGTGTGGCTCTGCCCATCCCAAGACCTGTTGTTAGGGCTGTTGCTGGCATCATCCTTGTTCCCCGCCGTGACTGTAGTAATATTCTCCTCAACCCCACCGGCGCGGTCGTGATTAGCGCTCATGTCCATCATTTCGTACTTTTGTAATCTGTGGGAGGCCCGAGTGGCAATGGACGTAATTCCTGCTCCTGTGCCTCGTAAGCTCCTTGGCGGCCGGCTCATGCGAGCAGATGCGTAGGCGCTCTGGCTCCTGCTGTTGCTGCCCTTGCTCCTAGTTCCGCGATAGTCACCGGCGGCCATCTGCCCGGAATTGAGGCTGTCCATGAAGGGCTTGAGGTAGGGGATGCAGGTTGCCATGATGCTGAGGCATTGGATGACCTGCACGATGACTGTGGGCTGCCACATGTCGAAGAGGGGGTTCGGTGAGTCGGCGATACGCTTAAAGTAGTACATATGCGAGACAATCGGAGGAATAATACTGTGTGATTTGGGGGTCAGCGCATGCTCATGCTATTAAATAGTGGGTGGATATATGATAAATGGCATACAAGATGCGACATCCGAATACACTGATGACTAGAATTTTTTTGGAGGTAGATGTTTTGAGCTTGATGAACATCTCGACGAGGATGCCTGTGATGGCGAGATCTGTTACAATGTTGAGAGCATCGACGTAAATCCAAAATATTGACTGTTATACCCCGTTAGTTACACACCGCACCTAATGCAAAAGAAAGATGGTAAATTAGCGTAGCCTACCCGATTAAAACATTGACCGTGAACGAAGTCCCACGGCTGCGGGAGCGAGCACTGAAACAATGCCGCGAGAATAGACGATGAGGCCCAGGTAGCAATGAGTGCCTCAATGGCCCAGATTGCTTTTCTTCGCTCTCGCGGCGCCATGCCCCAGAGGGTCCTCGTTGCAGACACTTTGGACAACAGCAACGCAGCAATGTACAGGATGTCAGATGCATAGTGACTCTATGAATTTACTACGTTAGTCGTCCCATCATCGTCGAGGTTCGGGGGCATGGATAACGTCCAACAAACGGTTGGATCGTACCTGTTCATCATGCCATTCTCACCTACCTTTAAGATGTACGATACCTGTTCGGGGCCAAGGCTCTCGAGCTTGCCTAGGCCGTTCGCCCCTTGAGATATCACGGCGGCCGACTGCGCAATGACTACTACTGTGGCTGCTGCGACGAGCTGGTCGTCTTTCTTGAACGCTCCCACGGTGAGGAGCCGAGTGACGATCCGGGTGACGGCCGAGAGAATCGCAATCACCATGAGCAGCGCCGCCACCGCCCGAATCACCGGCGCCTTGTTAAAAGGCGTCTCATGCTCGCGAGGCAGAATCATTTTGCAGCATGAGTCGGCGCTCTCCTTACTAGTAATAATATCGAATATAGGAAAGAAAAGAAAAAAAGCAAGGTAAAACCAAACAAACAAGGCTAAACTGAAAGAAAGAGAGGTGATTGAAGATGGTGTTGAGATAATAAAGCACCGTCATCATCTATACCTGTGCCACACGCAATGGTATCGTTAATTACCTTACCTAGATAGTTAGTTGGGCGGGCATGTACTGACAGGAATCACACTCCTTCATTTTAGGCGCACGTCTCGGTTTCTGCCGCCCGAGAAGTATGGAACACGATTTTCCCTTTATCCTCCTCATCTCTCTCTGATTCAATACCAGCCAATTACTTGGCTTGGCGAACCATAAGGCCTTTGTCCCGTAAGCGGCCCCAACGGCAAGACACGAATCGACTCCATTCAGCACGGAGAAGCCCATGGCCGCCTCTGGTCGGCTATATCCGGCAACACGCCCAGAAGAGCCGTGGACTTTTTGCCTGTGTACACCTGGCAACTGCTTTCAGGAGAGGTTCTCGGCTGAGACAGTCCCCATAACTCTAACTAGAAACATATTAGAGCTTGGGGGTGGAGGGGGCCCCTGGACTTCGGGCGCGGATCTTCACCCCCGGGGCTGGCTCCTTCGGATATTTATGGCTTAGCCGATGTCACTCTTGAGCTGATAACTTCCAGGTCTTGGCCAGTCAGAATCCACAGCGCGGTCACTGCCGCAGCTCTAGAAACTGCGCTAGGGGAGCTCGGATGTTGGCCTTGGTTTTCTTGTTTCTTGATTTCAAAATATGTATGTTTCAATAGTGGGTAATGGCTTTGAGAGGGATCAATATGCGGTCACTGGTATTGTCGGTGCTAGTTGCTAACTGGTAGTTCGCCTTCACCGTAAGGCACGATGTTACTGTACGGACCAACAGAAGAAGTTTTTTTTTGGCCCCTCTTAGTAAGAATGCAAACTTTCCTACAATAGGCAGGAAAGGACTCTCGGTCTTTCCAAATTTGTTTCCAGATCGTCGCTTTCAGAGCGGGTGGCTGACTGTCAATACGTTTGACCTGCCTAGATAGTCGACGATCAGACTTTGACAGGTCGAATCGAGCCAAGCTTAAATAAACCCTTTCTCTTTTTGTCAATTCGTCTTCTTGCTTCAAAAGTACAAGCTAATTTTTAATTTCTTTTTAGAAAAGTCCATCGATATCGATGGGCTGGCTGCCTTAACCAACGCCCCTCTACTTTCATTTCCACGCATGCATGTGAGTGTCCGCATCACAACGTGTGTGTGTCAAATACTCGCACGCCAGGCCCGGAGGTCCCACCGTCATATAATACGAGGTGCAGCATATAGTTTCGTTTATTCAGGCGGGTAATTTTTTCTGTAATTATCATGGTCCTGGGGTCGAAGATAGTCCAAACGGTGGTTCTTGCGCAAATTTTTCTTTTCTTTTTCGTGCCTCGGCATGAACTCCGGTGACGAACCATTGACATATGGTCACAGACCTTGCATATGACGCTTGGCTAGAGCCTGGAAGGGAAGAGATTGGAAATCATGGGGCGTCCGGCTATCGTTCCGTATGTTCATACATTTCTCCACTACATACTGAGACCCGGCTATCGTTCCTCAAGGGTCCTTGATTATTGCGGGTCGACCAATTCTAGAGCTATTCCATTATTAACCGTTACTGCGGGATACCGTTCGTACCTGTTCCGAGTGGGAGTCTGGCAAAATCCCTCTCTTCCTCAATCGTGTAATGGTGGCCCAGCCGTTGGGCTGCCTCTTGGGGTGCATGCGCATGAAGTGGGATTTTGCTTTAGCGTTATGCGTGATTAAGGGGGTTTATTCAATTTGTTCCCCCGCTTCTGCAGCCTTTTGCTATCCCACGGTCAGACAACGGCACTCACGCCACTCACCCTTCTATAGATTAGCCCCCTGAAACATTTTGATGTCACCGGCCTCTTTTCCCGGTAAGAAGCGGGCTGTCTTTCTTGCAGACGTTTTAAATCTTGTTCCCGTTCGCTGCACGTTTCGCTGCGCCGATCCCCTCTGTCGATCAAGCCTGGTTCATCGAACAAGCTAGTCAGTTCTCTCCTACGTCGGCGAGTAACGGATAAAGTAAGAAAATAAGCGCGGGGATGGGAGACCAGGAGGTACAAGAAGAGGATGCTTTCCTCCGTGCTGTCCGGACGGCCCCTATCATTGACCATCATGCACACCCGCTGTTGACTCGCCAGGCTACGGCGGCTGGGGAGTTCCCCCTGCAGGCTCTTACGACCGAGGCCGATTGTGGTGCACTAGCTGCTACAACAGCGAGCCTAGCTCATGTTCGGGCTGTCAAGCAGCTTGCCAGTGTGCTTGGCTGTGAGGCGACATGGAGCTCGGTCCAAGCTGAGCTTGAGAGTAAGCGGCAACAGGAAGAAGTGTATGAGGATTGGGTCAAATCATGTCTGTCGAGCATTTGCACTTTTCTTGTCGACAACCTGATTGGGGATGAGAGAGATCATGAGCCATATATTTACTTTAACAAGTTCGGAGCTGATTGTAAGAGGCTGGTTCGGATGGAGTATATGGCTGCCAAGTTGATCAACCAGGCTTGCCAAGAATATGATCATCCGGAGAAGGCTTTCTCCTCGTTTATTATGAATCTTAAGAACGCTATCACTGAAAATATAGCTGATCCTATGGTGGCTGGGTTCAAGTCTGCGATATACTACCGGACTGGTCTCGGTATCTCCCACAACGAAGATAAATACCAAGCGTTCGTCGCTTTTCAAAAGATCCATACGAAGAGGGGGCTTATCGAGGCGGAGCCACTTTCTAGGCTTCAGGACGCTGGGCTTAATGAGTATGTTATCCATTGTCTAGCCAGTCTGATCAGCGAATTGGCTTCTCCCTGTACTAAACCTATCCAATTCCACATAAGTCTGGGTGAGAACGACATCACATTGACGAAAGCATCACCATCCTATTTGCAGTCATTCATCAAGCAGTATCCAACGGTGCCTATCATCTTCCTACAATCTGGCCACCCGTTTGTCCGCGAGATGGGATACTTGGCCACGGTGTATGCTAATGTATATACCGATATTGGTCTAGTATTTCCCATGGTCAGTCGAGATGGGCAGGAGAAAGTTATTAGGCAGGTCTTAGAGCTTTGCCCTTCGTCCAAGATTCTTTGGAGCACAGGCGGGCACTATCTTCCCGAGACATATCTCCTTGCCGTCACGCAGATGAGGAAGGCCTTTGAGACTGTCTTGAGTGAATATGTGAAGAAGGAGGATCTTACTTGGATAGAAGCGAGGGACGTTGTTGAAAATGTACTCTTCCGCAACTCTAATAAGTTGTACAGTCTCGGCTTGGACCTTAACTCTCCACCACCAGTTTTGACACCACAGAGTGAATCCGCTCAGGCAGAGCTAGACAAGGCAGGGCCAGATCAGGAAAAAGAGCAATCGGAATATGAATCGCAATCAGACCAGTTAGATTCAGATCGGCCAACACCTAACTTTGACGGACTGGCAAAACTCAAAAGTGCCGGTGACTCCATTCAATACGTACGCCTGTGCTGGCACGACATAACCGGAACAACAAGAGGGCGAACCATCCCTATAAGACGCGCCATGTCAATACTACAGTCCAAACCGGACTTCAAATTCAGCGTCTCCACGTCGGCATTGGCACTGCTTCAGACTGACGAAATGCTGCCCGGCGTATCTCCAGCTGAGGAGTGGGATCTCTGCGCAGACTTTGAAAGCTTGCGCGTAGGTCCGAGGAAGGGACTGGTCACAGTCATGGGCGACTTTCAGGAAAAGGATGGATCCAGTGTCTTTCTGTGCCCGAGGACAACGCTCGCAGATACTCTGAGGCTTGCGTCTAGTCACAATCTTGAGTTTATCCTCGGCTTCGAGATTGAGTTCGTGCTGCTGAAGCGGACTGGGGTAAGACAGTTTGAGATGCTTGATGGCGATGCGCATGGCTGGTGTTCTGTTAGAGCCGCAGATCATGATGCAGCTATTGCTGTTGAGGAAGCTGTCAGCAAGTTGGACAAGGCCGGCATCTACGTTGAGACGATACATCCAGAAAGCGCGTTTGGTCAGTACGAGATTGTACTGCCTGCCGCGCCAGCGCTCGAAGCTGTTGACACCCTCATCTTCGCCCGGCAAGTCCTCTCGGCGTGTGCAGATTCTCATGGATACAAAATGACGCTCCATCCTAAGCCGTATGCTAAAGCCACTGGGACCGCAGCCCACGTCCACATGTCCATTTCTTCTCCTCGAAGATCCGACCGGGACACTTGGGAGTCTTTTTACGCTGGCATATTGAAGCACCTTCGAAGTCTTCTTGCCTATACATGTGCGAGTCCTGTCAGTTATAGCAGGCTCGTCGATGGCTGCTGGGCTGGCGGGACGTGGGTGGCATGGGGGTGTCAGAATCGAGAGACACCGCTGCGTAAGATAGAGGACAGTCACTGGGAGCTGAAATGTATGGACGGTTTGGCTAACCCTTACCTGGCTATGGCGGCTATCTTCTCTGCTGGAATTGATGGGGTTGAGCTAGGACAGAAGCTATTGTTGGCCGAGTGTACAAACGACCCGGCAACTCTAACCGAGGAACAAAGGAAGAAGCTGAATATCACGGAGAAGCTACCCGCAACGCTGTTGGAGGCACTGGAATCACTTGAGAAGGATGACTCTTTGCGTGAGATAGTTGGTAGGGATTCGGTGGAGAGATATATCGCGGTTAAGAAGGCGGAGATGAAGATGCTGAGTGCCATGGATGATTCCGCTCAACGGCAGTGGATTATCGAGAGGTATTGATGATGAATATCATAATGAAGACTCAGTTGTTGAGTAAGAATTATTCCTTGGCGCTATATCCATTCCGGATCCGCCAGTACTTGCTCCCTTCACTTTTACATGCTTGTATTTAGAAAATGGATAGTTAACAACCAAACACACTAAACACGACGAGTACAATATTTCTTCAGCACTTCAACATGGTAGTTCGTCTGTCCAATGCTCTCCATCTCAAGCAAGCATAATAAGATTGTAGGGCACTCCTAAAGTTTGATCTCGGTTCTACGTTTCCTCGACTTCGGCATATATCTACTGTCCGCCTACAAACCCGTGCTGCTGCAAGATAGATTCATATGGTCCCCAACTAGCCTTGCGGATGCGGCGCCCCCAGTAGGTCAAAGGAACACATAGCAAGCAGACTGCACTGCTTACGCACCCTCCAATGACATATAACTTCGTCAACCCGGCAGACTCTATCCAAGAGACGACACCAAAGGGAACCCCAATCGCTGGGACGTTGCGGATAAAGGTGATCAAGATGAATGCTTCAGCAGTCAGCTAGGGAGTGAGATACTGTTAGCAAATCTATATCAAGTGTAGAGTGGGCTTGATCAACGTAAGATCTAGGGACAGGCTTACATTTTGGTATATGTCAATGACAATAGTGCATGAGACATCCATCATCGCAGCGGCGCCGAATCCAAAGATGGCGCCGCCAATGCTAGGATATATCCAGTGCCAGCCCTGTAGAGAGTTGTGAGCTTTCTAGTTCCATGTCCGCTTGTCAGACCATTTGACTTACACGGTCAGCAGCCACTCCATATAGGGCGAGACCAGCACCCTGACAAATTGCCGGAAAAGGCAGGATGTAGAGGCGCATCTCGGGTTCGAAGATGCCACCATTGCGCTTTGCCAGGCGGACAACGACCCAGTCACCTAGCAGCCCGCCATACAAACTACCAAGTATGTTGCCGACAAAGGGGCCCATTAGCATCAGGCCCACCCCCGACGTGTCAAAGTTGTATGGTGCGGCAGAAAACACCATCGAGTTAGTCGAGGTGAGCAGGACGATGAAGGCGAGGGCATTTGCGACTTGAACGGCTGTGAAGAGCACGTGAGGGAACCTAGCCATCTTGAAGGGCGTGGTGTAATTTCGCCGCAGCGGCTCGTCAGTGTTGGTGATGAGACGCAGGCGTTCCACATAGGGCTTTTTAGCTGTTGGGGGCTGTGACTCGAGGCTAGGTTGATCCTGGCCTTGGATATCATGGGCAAAGTCCTGCTTGGAATGTGGCGGCACGTCCTTGGCCGGGGACGTCGAAGGTTTGGCTGCTCCATCATCATCGATTTCGATAGGTTGTTCCAGCGCGTCGTCTGGCGGCTCTGCGTTGCAAATGGGAACGTACTTTGTCTCCTCGAAAAAGAGGCAGAAGAGGAGGAACAGCACGGTGAGGCAGATGCCGACGGTATAGTAAGTCCACCTCCAGCCAAGTGCAGCAGCCTGGACGCCAGCGATTGTAGGACAGACGAAGTTTCCGAACACAACGGCGACAATGTATAGTCCGTTGGCCGTACCACGTTGGTGAGTGAAGAAAAGGTCGGCAATCTGGTTTGCAGTCCGTAGTCAGTTTTTTCACGGCCTGAAAACACGAGAAAACAGCAGCGCCATACCGTGATCTCCGAGATTGTCTCGTTCAGCGAGCCCGCCAAGCCAAACAAGAAATTAGTAATGTATATCTCAGTGGCCGTAGTCATACGGCTACTCCACCAGGAAACACCAGCCATGACGGCCGTGGAGAGGATATAGGTTGACCTGCAGCCATATTTCCTCGTCAGTGGAATAAAAAGCACACAGCCTGCAGCGAGACCAGCTGAGTTGGCAGCGACTCCGGCATTGAGCTGATCATATGTGACATCGAGGTCAATGATTATCTGCTGCCAGAAAACGACTTGCATGGTTATTCTGACGAGGGTGATGCGTGTGAGCAACTTGTTGATGAGGCTTCAAGATATGTTATATGAACACGTACGCAGTAAATATAGCGATGGTCAAGGCGAGAACAAAAAGGAAGTTGATGCTTTTGCGAAGGAGACTCCAGTTCTTGTGTCATTAGGTGTCATGTCAGTCCAGAAATTCACACACTCTTGTGCCCGTCTCTACTGACCAATGGATCATTCGGATCTTCGGTTGGTGTTGGGATGAGAACGATGTGAGAAGAATCTAACCTCTAATGAGCATCTATGAACATTAGGGAGACTTTTAGACGAGCCTCACCAAGAAGAAGCTGGGAAGTCCCCGGCGGGTAGCGGGTGGGAGTTTCGCAGGGAGACATGGTGTCCTTCGGAGTGTCTCAGGCAAGTTTAAATCGGCCGCTGAAGGATAAATCGGCCGTCAGTCGGCTCATGGCGGGTATTTGTATTCGTCAATCACTGGATTTGAGGTTGATATCGGGTTGACTTCTCATCACCCATGTTATTTGGGTTTGCTCTTATCTCCCCCACAAGGTCGTGCCGGGGAAGCGAGTCCAGATCTAATTGGCTGCGGATCGACCATCCTAAACAGGTCTAGCCAAAGCCCGTCAAAAAAGCGAAATCTCCAGCCCCCGTTTCCGCGCTTCCACGTCGAGGTCCACATTGTCGTCACCCTGTTGTAGCGCTAGGTCGAGAATCTCCCCAAGGTGGATAGCATTGGGAGTTTTGTGATACGGCAGGCAGGAGCTTTCATACCTCGTTAATGCCTCGACCCAAGCCGGTTTTGTTTGGAGCACTGCTACTTCGAGCCGGGCCGCGGTACACGGATATAGGATGCCGTTCCCGGCCAGGTTGTGACTGTGTTCTGGCCGGCCCTGGCACTCGTGGAGAGCATCCAGGACTGCAATTAAGCGATGGACGAGGACCTCTGACGCAGCAAATGGGGCGCTCCCTCCTCGACCGGCCTGATCCCGGGCCTCTCCCCGGAATCGGCGGCCTATCAGAATACCTGCCAGACGATATGCTTCCCACAAGTGGCAGTGGGGCACGTCTCCCACATGCCCCGGCCAGGTTACGAATGCCTCTTCCGCTGATTGATTGTCAATACGGGCAAAGATGTCAATCAGGCTGCGTGGCAAGCCTGATACAGTCTCTACACCGTCAGCCATGCCCTCTGCCATTGCGGATTGCTCCGCTCGAAGGCGCGCCCAAAGTCCCAGCGAGGGGATCTCCCTACCCCTTACAAAAGTAGGGATGTCGATGGTGGCCATGGCCTCGACCGGGGCCCGGAGCTGGGGGTTTTTGCAAATAGTCTGCCCAGCGTCACGCAGCTTGTGGACCCTATCCAGATGACTTAGGTGGCTGGTCCACGGGGTTCCTTCGAATAACTAGTGCCTGTAATCAGACTATGGGTAACCAAGTCCGAGCTTTCAAAGCAGGCGGTAGATGAAACAAAGGAAAGTGACTGCGAGGACTAACATGTAGTGTGCATATGAAGAGTCCCGTGATGAGCATCCCTGGATCCAAGGTATGTTGCGAAAGTTGTAGCTGTTGCTGGTACAAGTGCAAACCTCGGTTGAATGATTCATGGAACAAGGGCGGTGGGCTGCCGTGGCATGCACAGTAGATGTGAATAGCCACGGTGATGTTGTAGAGGGCTTCAGATTGGAGAGCAAGCTTTTCCACACAGGCTCGGAAGGGGTCATGGGCCGAAGTACTGTACAAGAGCGTAACCGTCGTCTCGTTGACTTGATAATAATATTAACGTTAGGGTATTGTCTGGGCCGCCAAAAAATATTGAACAGTTCCAGCCAGGATAGATTGAGAGGTAGACTTACATTGCTTGAACAGTTGCCTCATCTCATCATCAGCTACTGCATTCGCAGACGCGACACGGGTGGCTACGGGCTGGCCCAATGAGCCACCACCCAACGGTAACGGAGCCTTGTTGATCCAAGCATTCGAGTCTGAAAACATGGACCCATGAATCAGATCCGTCACCTTGTACCGTTCCATCGAGCTCGCCGACGGGGTCACTGGGACCGTGGCGCCGCGCAGAAGGCCTCTCGAGGCAACACCCACATCCCATTGGAGCTTCACCTGATAACCCTCACACTGCAAGCCATTTTCACTACATTCATAGCACGTCGGCTTGGCCTCGTCGCATTTGCGGTGGCGCTTCTTGCATGTCGCGCACCCATTACGAGAGCGGGGCATGGCCGTTCGATAATGGATGAGGAAGCTGTCGGGGTCCCAATCCAACTTCAAAGATAAGGGTATGATCGGAGTGATCTAATTTTGTCCGGTCGTCAATTTTGACCGAAAAAAAAGGGTGATATTTGTCATCCGTGTAGAGCCAGATTCGTGTTCGTCATTCGGCCAGGTCTACCGATGAGCACATGAACCAAATTAAATCGGTGATGCAGCTCCCTAAATACCCACTAGATGGTGACTCGCTTATCAGGCGGGACCAAACTACGTACAGTGGGTAGTAATTGACTCAAGGATTGTCAAAAGATAAGCCCAGAGTTCGGGACTATTTACTGCACTTGATATAGCTCCATCACAAATATGCTGTGGCAAGGTATGTCCGTGAGGTAATGCAATTAATTACCCAAGTATTGGGTGAGAACGAACTCTTTGAGTTTCTCAACTTGCATTTGACTGTTGCGGACCTTGTATACAATTCTGAAAACCTATTGAATGTAGATACCTAATGGCCAGCATGTACATTCAGTCGCTCAGCCCAACTCACTCCAAACAGGCCGTCCATCCAGCCAGGTGCCAACTACTCTACAGGTGAGGAGAGAGGCAGGATCATGTCTCCAGTCACCCACCCCGTCCAGGACAATAAAGTCCGCCCGTTTCCCAGCTGCCAGGCTCCCGACCATGTTCTCCGCAAAGCACGAGTAGGCACTCCCCATACTAGAGGCGGCCAGGGCTTCCACCAAGTCGAGCTTGAAGTGCTCATTGCACGTTTCCTTGTCGTGCGGCCGCTGGTACGTCCTGCGAGTCGTGGCGTTGAAGAGGTTGTTCCACGGCTGGTGCGGTGCCGTGGGCGCGTCCGTCCCGATGGCAAGATTAGCCCCGGCATCGAGGAATTCCCTGTATGCGAACGCTCTGGTGTAAAGATCTTTGCCAATCAGAGGTGGCCAGAGAGTGTTCTGCTCCGGGTCGCAGTGCACGGGCTGGACGGAAGCCGTGATGCCCAGCCGGCCCAGGCGACGGGCATCCTCGGGCTTGGTCAGCTCGAGATGCTCGATGCGGTGACGCCTCCCCGTTGTACACAAAGACTCGAGGCCGTCGACGGCCAGTGTCACCGCCTCGTCCCCTATAGCATGGAGGGCGCATTGCAGCCCGGAGCCGTCTGCCACAGCGAGCACCCGCTGTAGAGCCTCGGGCGTCCAGAAGGGCTGCACCGTCTCGCCCGTCGTTTGGTACGGCTTGGACACGGCGGCGGTGCAGGCGTCCACCACGCCGTCGCAGATGATTTTTATCCCGGCGACTCTCAATTCGGGCGATGTTGAGAGATTATAACTTTGGTGCAGCTTGCTGGCGTGTTCGACCTGAGCCCTCTCCGTCTCCGCGTCGCCCGTGGGTAGGACGAGGAAGTGAGCCGCGACGCGCAGCTTGAGCTCCCCAGCAACGTGAAGCTCGTGCAGCAGCTCCCAGTAATCTTGCGTTACAGCCATGTCGATGACCGTGGTGTAACCGGCGCGGTTGTAAATCGCAACCGCTTCGCGGATCCGGTCCAGCTTCTCTGCGCGTGACATGAGGTCGGCAAGGAATGGCCAGACCAGGCTCACCACCGCGCCCTCTTCCAACAAGCCCGTGGGTGCGCCATGCTCGTCACGGTGGATAATGCCGCCTGGCGGGTTAGTTGAAGGGAGATTCAGCTCATCCAGTGCAGCGCCGTTGCACCATGCAGAGTGCAAGTCGTGTGCGTCAATGTAGATAGGTCGCGGGTCCAAGCCCTCCAGCATTGAGCTCGTAGCCTTGCCTGGTATGGCAGACTGTTTCCAGCGGTGGAAGAGCAGCCGCTTCGCGTCAGGTCTGCCGGCTGCTGCCATTTGGATAGCTTGACGAATGTCATCCAGACTGCCGCAGTCTCCCAGGTCGATCTTGGAGAGGGAAATTCCAAAGTGCAGGAGGTGGACGTGGCCATCCACAAACGCAGGGAGGATGTTGCGGCCGCCCAAGTCGACTTGTTTCACATCATCGTGCCGCAGAAAGTCAATGATGGCAGCGTCCTCCAGCCGACCTCTGTACTCGATTATGTTGTCCCGGATCGCCAGGCAGGAAAGCGGTTGCTGCAGCTCAGGAGACTCTCCAGTAATAATCCGTGCATTCTTCGCAAGGGTCCTCATGTTGTATCAGGAATATGCCAAATAGGTCACTCAATTTTCAGCTTTATGGACTATGCCATGCTGCGAACGAGTGACTTGTTGTCTTCTTGCCAATATATACTCCGGAAAAGCACTGACTAATGCTTCAAGCGCTGAGCACAGCTTCAATGTGATCACCTTGCCATCGACCTACAGAAAGCCGAACTCTCCTGGTCTTAGGGGCATTGCCGCAGGTACACCATGCCGCTTCTGGGTAATGTTCGCGACTAAGTGGGCTCTTGTGCAAATGTCACCGAACTGGCGGAGCCTGATCTAACATCAACCGATTCGTTGATGCCCCTCTAGGTTGAAACTGCATGGTTGTCATTTTGACCCACAGGAACCCTTCCGTTCTGGAGCTACCCTATAGCATAAAATGAAATCTAGGAAATTGGTAGATAATAACATCAAATAAATATTTTTGAAACAATTTGATACTATATATTAATATAGAGTACTTTTTTATAGCTTGTTTATAATTTTTAATTAAATCATTCGAAGTATATTTATTATAAAATAATTTAAGTGATATCATGTGTGCTTCTTCACATGAAAATATGTGCGTTAATAGAGTCCAAGAATCACGTGACTATATTACTAAGCCACTCTCTCGCGTCTGCCTATTCTAGCCTAAGCGGCCTCCCCTTGACTCACGCGTCGCGATTGAGTCGCTTGACCGCGACAGCCTCATCCCGCTGCAGCAGCTCTTCCCTGACTGATCTGTCGCGATTGAACAGCCCGACCGCGATAGCTTGATTGGCCGCAGTAGCTGTATTCCTGACCTAGCTAGCTATCGCGATCGAAAGGGTCTGCCGCGACAGCTTTATCCGGCTGCTGCGGCTCTCGCTTGAATAACAGCGCCTCTCAGTGTCGTCGTGCTTTCACCCTTCAACACACATCGTCCATGTGTTCATGAGATTGTCATCATCTCTTGGTCGATATTAATTGTAGTTTCTTATCAGGTCATGAGATTAATTTGTTAATTATACTGTATTAATTTCTAACTGCTTCAGTTGTTACACTAAGGTAATCCAGGATGGTCAATACTTTCCTCTCAAACGCGACATTTAACTGGGTTTAGATGAACTGTTCTAGTGTGGTGTCCAGAAATTCTCGCTGCTCCTCGATAAACTTCTTGACGCTCGCAGTGTCAAATGGTGCGCCAGCCTCCTTTTGCTCGCGAAGCCACTGAGCTTGGAGTCGCATACGCTCCTGTAGAAGCTCAGCACGGTAGAGGCAGTAGTCGTAGAAAAGTCGGCTGTTGTCGCTGATGGCAACACAGGTTGTCAGTACCGTCTCGTCCTTGATGAGCGGATTCTTGGGTCGGAAGGGAGTGATCATGGTCGTACGCTCCTGACCGCCCAGTGCCTTGAGAGCGGCATGCTCAATATAACGGCCCTGGAGAATGACGGCGGTTCCCTGCGACGGTCAGTATGCGTGGATGAGGTAGTATCCGGCTGGTTCGAGTAATCACTTACCATGGTAGGTCCTCGGACCTTTCTGACCTCGCCGTCACCGGTGCGAAGAGCAGTCTCGCCGCCAGTCATACCGGCACAGTCAGAGAGCATAGTGACGCAAACAAAAGGGAAACTGTCATAATGCCAAGAGAAGCCGACGTTGTCCTCAGCCTTCTCTCCCTCACCATCCTTATTGACAAGGACATTGACATGAGCAATCTCATAGTCAAACGCGGGAACAAGCTCGATGCCAGCAACCTTGGAGACGGCGTTGGCAACTTGAGGAGACTTCCACAAAGCGTGGACGAAAGGGGCATCCCTATAGTAAATTAATTAGGTGTCACATTGGCGGTGGCAAGCATCACACTCACTCAGCAGAGATACCTCGAATCATATTCTTGGTAAAGGTCGAGCTGAACTGGTACTTGTCCAGGACCGGTTCGCTGAAGATCTCGGCGCGGCACTGTTGAACGGCTTCCTGGGAGAATAGCTGGAAGGGCTCGGAGGTGGCGATTGGGGAGATGCCGCAGCCCTCCAGGCCAATCTCCTTCATGGTGTAGACTCGCGAGGGGGGCTGAAAGGTGACATGCTTCTCAGCGTGAAAGGGGACCTTTTCAATAGCCCGGGCGGCATCAAGAAGAGACTGTGGGAGTTGGTTGCTTGGTCTCATGGGCTTCTTGTTGGTAGGGCCGATGGGTTTCGGAGCTCCCTTGATGGGGGACACGATCTGGAGGACTGAGCTGGCCATTACGATGATGTGTGAATAAATGAGATGAGATGACTCAATAATTTTCCAGTTATGTGGGCAGAGGAGGAGGAGGCTTTGAGCTTTGGAAATCGTTTGATGATGCTCTGATCTGTTCTGAAGACATAAGAACAACAGCATAGTAGAAAGGCTCGTTTTTATATTGATTATATAGCTGTGGTGTCCTCCACATTTGCCCCGGCATTCCGGGGAGAAGAATACTAGAAGGGTTGTTATAAACCGTAGGCTGGGGACGGCCATTGGGCATTAGCTCCATAGCGATATCATGATATGTCCAATAACTCTCATGCCCAATCTTGATTGGTATCTGAAGCACAATGAATAGCATAGCGGAGATTGGGAAGGCCACATGACCACGTGTTAGGGCTTAGATTAATCATGGCTGAGCGACCTTAATCGCTCTAGATTGACTATATCCGTCCTTGAGGCTCCTCCCGATTGGCTGTATGCATGATTTAACAAGCGCATACCATAAACGGAGAGTTTGTCCGCTAAGATCCTAGCATCTTCGTTCTCATGCATACACTAAGGGCTGAACCTCTGCTGCTAGCAGAAAGCAAGGGCATCCTATTTGTGATAACAACGGATAGGGTACCCTGGAAAAGGTCCCACTGCCGTTGCAAGCGGCGTGAGATCCTTAAGCTCTTCCATATTGTAGAGCTTATCGATGGCATGAGTCTTGTTTCCAGGAACCCCGAGTAACCGAATACAATCTAAATGGGACGGGGAGAAAGCGAGATAGAGATAGCGGCTTTCCTCAGAGGACAGATACGTGTAACCCTCAGAAAGCTGCCACCGAGTCTCGGCTTCGAAGCCGAGACGATGTTGTTGACGGAAGCCGATACCGAACCCAGCAAGTCGGAATACTAAATATGTGCCTAAATGTAACAAAGCAAGCCAAGGATAGCGAGTTCGAGGCCCGTGGACTTGTTTCTTTATTTATATATGCGTCCCATCAACGGGATTGGATTAATAGAAGATCTCAAATTGCTGAGTGGCCTGTAACTGTTACTTATATCTGGCTAAAGATAGGCCGTTGCAGGCCATCTGAGGCTCCCGTACGGTGTAGTGGGGGCCCGAGTTTCGCAGGTTCCGTACAATCGGACTTCGATGCGATATGATACTTGCTCCTTGTGGTCATACACACATGGATCTCTGGATTCATTCTACACTGACAAGAGTAGTAAATTGATACAATCCACCCTTGAAATCATGGCTTATCTGGAGCTCTTCCTTACCGAGGCACAAGTAAAATCTGCTTACAACTTTGGTTTGTTCTTAGAGCAAACTCTCAACCAACAGCCCGCTTGCGAGAACCTTACATCAATACTTGACAGCTGCGCCCTTCTCCTCATCCAGTACGAATTCAAAATGGTGTCTCGTGAATCTTTTCGTTTGGTTTTGCTATTTATCCCATCTTGTAAGCTCCATCTATTTACCTAACATTAAAACGCCAAGGTTGGAGACGGCAAAAGTTGCCGAGCCTCGCGAGTATTAATCCACTAAGCATACCTTCTACCTGATTGTCATTATAGGTGCCGGTATGGGCGGTATTATCATGGCGTGTTAATTAAAACCGACTGTTGAAATTCCAACAATTTATGGTCTTGGAGCGTCAGTCAAATCTTGGAGGAACTGGTAGATCAATAGATTCCCAGGTGTCGCTTGTGATATGTGACTGAGCTAAAGGACTTTTGGACTTTCTATTTCAGTGGCTGACGGTTATAATTACAGCCTAGCCGCATTCTTATCACTGTCTTTCGCGTAGAATCCCGAATGGACTTCACTCATTCACACCCCTAAGGAGATTTTACACTAATAACAAAAGCTTACCCACCATTTCCGATTTAAGAGTAAGTTCTCATAATTGCGGAACCCGTTGTTTATATCAAACACGGACTCCGTACCCCAGCCCCTCGTTTCGTAATCTACCCTGGTACGGCTATGGTAATATCCAATCAGCTTTGTTTGTGTCAAACTAAATCCACAAGACGTGCTGTCCTGCCTCGGGAAATGGGCCACTTTGTCCATCTAGATCGATGCCTATTGCCCAATTTGACAAAGCTGCTCAGCCTTAGTCTGTCTTGTTGTCGGCAGAGAGGCTTGTCAGCTGGCTCGATGACGATTCGGATTACGCATTCCGCGGGTACGAGCAATTCTTTATCATAAATTGCGGTTGTAGTCTTTGACACTCCTCGCTCTTTCGCATGCTCGCTTAGTCGGAAAAGATTAATCTCACCCTGCTTGCCATCCATGCTTTATATGACCTTCTAAATCTAGACGAAAAGAGAGCTGAGCACTGTGCTCCTGCAACAATGACATCGGTTCGCCGCAAATGGCATCTGAAGTCTCGAAATGGCTGCGACACTTGCAAGATGAGGAAAATTAAGGTGAGTGTGCAAGCAGTATCTTCCGTATTGGTACGACTAACCACCCTCCATTCGATGCATAGTGCGATGAGCTTCACCCTGAATGCTGGAACTGCATAAAGAAGGGTCTAAGATGCAATTTCAAATCATTGCGACCAATTGCAGTAAAAGAGCCACCAGATATCGAGCTTGAGCACCTCGAGCATCTCGAGCTTTTACACCACTTTACCGTCTCCACTGCTTCGACTCTTGCAAACGAGTCCGAAATCCGTGATCTGTGGCGGGTATGGGTGCCGCAGATCGCATTGTCCGTCCGCTATGTCCTTGAAGGCGTACTTGCGCTTGCGGCTCTACACAAGGCTCGTTACAATCCCGAAAGAAGAGAGAGCCTTGAAGCTCGAGCTATGGGATACCACAACGCTTCGCTGGCAAGGGCTCTGCCGCTGGTAACTCATCCAAACCGGCACAACGGTGCCCATCTCTTCCTGTTTGGTGTCTTGACCCTCCTATTCAGCCTTGCCAAGCCGCGCACGGCCGATGACAACTTTCTTGTCGGCAGTGGCGTCGTACCTGAATGGCTCTATCTCCTCCGCGGAATCGATACAGTCATCGAGGCCGAGAGCGCAATTGAAGCGTCACCTATCTCACTTATTTTTCGCGCAACCAACCCGAGCTTTGAGTATTGGCGATCCCACGAGCCCGTGGAACATGATGCCCTTACCGCCTTGAAGGCCAATATCCGTGCTCGCGCGCAGGCCTCCAATCAAAAGACCCTGCTGGATGCAGTGGAAGCTCTGCAAAGAAGCTTCACTTTTCGTTCCAGAGACACCCTGCAGTTTGAACACAAGATGCGCGGGTTCTACACCTGGTTGTACGACATTAGTGATGAATATCTGAAGCTGCTGCGGCAAGGAGACTGCGAGGCCCTGTGTGTGCTCGCTTTCTATTCTGTGCTCCTCAAGGACCTGGAACGGCACTGGTGGCTTGAAGGATGGGCCGTGCATTTGCTGCAGCGTATCTATTTGTTACTCGACGATGAACATCAGCTATGGATTCGGTGGCCTGTTGAGGAAGTAGGCTGGGTTCCGCCTTGTGTTTCAAGTGTTAGCTACCAGACATGACCAATATCCTGATAGAGACATCCCATATTGAATCCATAAGATTGAACTCATGTGAATATAGTCTTTGTGATATTTCTACCTATCTAGTTTGCCGCAAAGCAATATAATGATACAAACGAAAACTCGATAACAGCCTATCCATCGTGCAAGAATAACTAGGGATCCTGGTATTCAACCTTTGCCATCCTAGTTATAACGAGCATTATACTCGCCAATTCCCATCATGCGCCCAAAGTGCGTTGCCCAGCGAAAATGCATCTCCAGAACCTGTTACAGATTATCTATAGGCTCAGTCAAACACTGGCCAGAGATCAGAACTTAAATCCTTAAAAGTCAGCTAAAATTTCAGCGGCCACCCGCTCTCCTGCTCGAATAGCCCCATCCATGTATCCAATCCAATAAGGAGCCGTCTCGGTCCCAGCAAAATGTATCTTGCCAGCAGGAGCTCTAAGAAAGGACCCTAATTGGGTCAGAAGCCCGGGACCAGCATTGGCAACTGGACCTCCACGAGAAAACTCCTCGAGATCCCATCTCTGTAGGAAAAAGTCGGACACGTTTGCCGCCCCAGGCCCAAGATATCGAACCAAATCCTGGGTAACTAGGTCCTGAATCTCGGACAAGGTCGCACCATCAAGTGCGCGCATCTCATCAGCTTCAATGAAGCCCATAATTGCGCCAAAGCTGGCGTTGGCCGGGGAGTTGTCAAATGTGACGCGAATGACTCCGCTATCGCTGACCACTCCGCCGTTCAGTCCGAGGCTCCGCCACCATGGAGTCGGGTATACTGCGATGGCCTTGCCCACGGCGCCCATCGGCATGCGTTGAGTAAGCTGATCGCGGCCAGCGGGGAGCGGGGGATCGTAGATAATCCGCGATGCAAGAGGAGGTGACATGGCGAGGACAACGTGCTTTGCCCTGACTTGCGTACATTCAGTCTGTACAGTATAGCCTTGGTCGTTTGCAACGACTTTACGCACGGGGTTTGAGAGGAGGAAGTTTTCCAAGCCAAGCTTTTGGGCCATTTTGATGGGGATGAGCTCAGTGCCTCCATTGACGCGGCTGTCCTGAGCTCCTCCCCTGGTACCCATCAGTCTCTCGACAGTGCCGGGCATGGTTTCATTGCCTGCGGCTGCGATGTATGTCACAGCATAAAGCGTCGATATCTCGTTAAGCTCGGTAGAGAAGATGCTTCCCATAGCGGTGCTAATTATCGGGCGTGAGCCGTTCACCGTAGTCTTGTCCTGAACAAAGGTTTCCAACGTCATGCTGTCGAGATATGTGGCATTTGGGTGGTTCCAGGGTGCCATAATATCAATTTCAGCGGCGAGCGTGTCGAGTTCGCCAAGGACATCGAGTAACTCTGAGAGCACGTCGGCCTCAAAGGGCGGCACCCCGCCAGACGAGGTGTCATAGTGATATGGAGAGGCGTTTCCTTTATAGTAGAGGGTGCTGTTGCCAGTCGTATACGCCTCATATGTGGTGAGTCCCAAATCTGCAGCCCACGCGAGGACGCGATCTTGAGTTGGGCCTACAAATTCGGCTCCCAATTCAGTAATACCTCCATAAGGTATTTCTGCGTCTAATATACGCCCTCCGACACGATCACGGGCTTCCAAGATGACAAAAGTCTTTCCGGCTGCGGCAATTTGGTGCGCAGTGGCAAGGCCTGATAGTCCTGCCCCGACAATGGCGACATCGACGCCGAGGGTATCTGCCAATATTATAGTGGCAAATGCCAAAATCAGACACATTAAGATGGTCATATTGGCTGGTCGAGTAGAGAGTTGCTGAAAGGCAAGGTAAGATAGCTTATTTAGATAGGTGCCTAAATCGGTGAGGATCACAGCACTATTTATCCTCGTTTCTCACAGCAATTGGGTTGTAAATCATATGTAGTATGTCATTGCATTTTTGGGCGTTTCGGACTGTCGTACAATCGGCCGTCTCGGGTTGTCGTACTTTCGGACCCCCTGGCCACACGTCTTATCTGTACCTTGATGAGAAGTGGCTTCAGCGATTTTCATCACAAATCGCATCTTTTCGGGTTCCCGCTTTGTCGGATTTGTGGATATCTCACATGAAATGGATTCAAAATCAAACCGCTAAGCGGTCCTTTACCGGAGGGTTCCATTGGCAACTAATGCATGTCTCAGACCATCACAGGCAGTGCAACAATTCAAGCTCAGTATGCACGAGCGCCATGAAGGATGCTCCCACACTCTGACCAACCTACACCTGGCTTGACGAAGTAAACGCTGTCGGAACGCCGGCTCATCCTACTGTTTCTGGGGTACATGTGGAGCCTTCACCGCAATTATGGTACTTAGTGAAGGTACATAAGGTAATAGAAGTCTCTTCCTCAAGACATTGGTATAACCAAAGGTCCAAAACCAAGCACCAACAACCCATCCAACCGCGTGCGTAGCACTGCATTCCAGTTTCACGGTAGGATTACACGTAGCTGTTGGTACTTTAGATTGCTGTTGGTTGCGGGCTGATCAATGTCAATATCAATTTTTATTGCTGCGCCACCTGATGTCGCAACATAGGTCATGGGAGAGGCACTTTTCGATGTAACATAATAGTTGCCAACAAAGCCTCTCAAGGAAATCCGATTTGTTCTTGGCAAAACACCCTCTGTGCAACACACTAATCTCCGCACCTAGTTGTAAAGTAATGCATTGATCCTGCGTCCATTGCATCGGACCGAAGGGTGCTTTGGTAGATGGACGACTACGCCGCCCGCTTTCTGTAGACTTGTAGTTTTATTGTGGCCTGTACTTGTCACACGTCCGCACACCGTAAGCTGCATTGGCTAAGATGTGATGTTACCCCGAGACACTGGATTAAGGCATCCCAACCGCCGACAATGACTAGAGCCAGCGAGTCACGAAGTTACGTGACTTGTAATTGGCAATTTCGCTCAGAATCCAGTCTTGGGAATAATGGCGTGTCTGCCTTGGGCTGGAAATATATACTCTTGCTAACCCCGTTATTCTCCCCATCTTCTTCTCCGCAAGGCCCTGGTGACTTTACTAAAAAGCGCATTAAGGAAGCATTGGATCTTAATCACTATTTTAAAATATTGCATCTTCGTCTACAAAGATATTGTCTTTGAGACATGTCTGCAGAAACATATGACGTTGTTATCGTTGGTGGCGGCGTCTCGGGTCCACTTTTGGTCCATCGTCTCTGCGAGGACTCCAATCTGCAGGTTGTTGTTCTGGAGTGCGGCCAAGACCGTAGCGGAGACGCAAATACGTTGACCCCCGGCGCTTGGCCGTTGCTGACCAACTCTCCGTCCGACTGGACATTCCAAACGGTGCCGCAAAAAGACATCACGAGGCAGATCACGGTCCCCCAAGGAAAGGCTATCGGGGGATCCAGTGCTATCAACAGCTTCCTTTTCACGTCCACCTCTAAGGCGACCGTCGACGGTTGGCAGAAGCTCGGCAACACGGGCTGGAACTATTCCGCATACGAGAAGGCCTTACAGAAATCATTTACCCTGCATAAGCCAGGCGGTGTGACAGAGGGCAATGGTCCGCTTCAGCTCACTCTCCATGCCGCCGAGAGTCCTTTGAAGAAGGCTTGGGTCGAAGCCCTGAAGTCGTTAGGGTTTCCTGTAACAGATCCGCTCTCTGGCCGCCTCGGTGGGCCAAACATCGCTCCTGAAAGCATTGACCCAAGAACTAAGCAAATGAGCTATGCTGCCAATGCGTACCTTGATCCAATCCGAAGCAAGCCGGATCTGACGGTCCGTCCTGGGACGACTGTGACCAAGGTACTCTTAGTGAAGCCTTCGGGAGATTGTAACGTGTCGTCGCTGTTGAACAGGCCTCCGAATCCTGTTACGCTGCCGATGAATTGCACGTAATGGCAACTTGGGAATGCCGATCGGCCTCCTCAATCAGCAATCTGGACGAATTCTTGTGTCCCAATGACTAGGAATGTGACCAAACCTCGGAACTAACAATAAATTGAAACCAAGACAAGGAAGGGGGGAATAAACACAAAAATCTCCGAGACATAGATGGCATGAACACCCTAGTGGTGTAGTTGGTTACTGCCGACGGCAGGCCTTGAAAGAGAGCTAGTCTAAGCCTAGAAAACTTGGCTACTCTTAGAGCGTAAGCCCGCTCAACCAAGGTCCCAAGTTTGAACCCAGGCTGGAGCAACCCTCGGATTTCTTTGAGGGAACCCTTTAGTCAGTGATGGCTATCGCATTTGAATGATCCAGGCCTAGGCAGCTTAGCTGTGGATTAGCGTATCCTTTGTATGCCGGTTGTTGTTATTGTGTGGAGCCGCCTGGGTCCTGTTAGATATTAATAGCTATAGCCTCCGGCAAATTAGGTTTTTAGTTCCGGCCTGCTGGGTATCGCGAAGTGGGTGAGATGCCCCTATCCTAGAGAGGAAATTGTCTCTTTATTATTAGTTGGCATGAAGGTGGCTGAAAGCAAAGGGTAAGACAAGATGAAGGTTTACGATAAGTTTCTAGAGTCCATTAGCGCAAATCATCCGGGAGGAAGTTTCACGAGCCTAGGGAGATTGGAATGTTGTGTACAAACACAATTGGAAGGCGCGACAACGCTGGATATGGTGTCGCATTATTAGCCTTGTCCTTATCGACCTCATGTTGGCGCATTCCAAGCTGCCTGAAGTAAACGGAATGAAGATGGCTGTTTTGCAGAAAGGCGCGAAAAAGCGAGAAGGATCTTTGGAATTGAAGGATCCGGAGACGAGGAATGTGGTATTGCTGCAGCTCAGGGCAGAGTCCGAAAAGGATCGGTATAAAAGTTCGATGGAGGAACTGGATCAGCCGAAAAGCAAGGTATAAGTCTTTGGGATCGAATCGCTAGGCTGTGTACGACCGCCCGGACATTTCATTAACAGGTCAGAACGGGCAAACCGATACAAACACCAAGTATCACACCATATAATCTAAACAATAAAGCGAGGTCACCTATTACAGGCATGTCTAAGCATCCAAACGTTGGTGGGAGTCTCAGCGATTACGGTTGGGCAGAATGAACGACCCGACGTTATCCTTGAAATACAGTCAGTCAATGTGATTTGTGGAGGAGCCACGACACCAGCGGTTATTACGAGGTAAGACCAATCAGTCGAATAGGGGATTTGTAAATATCACAAAGTCTAACAGAGACAAAGGACTAGAACAAGATGTGAAAACAGGGCCTCAGGTCCAGATCCCGGCCAGACTGGACAAATGACAGCGAATAAGGCTGTCCACACTCCTGCATCATACGTAACGACGACAGAGCCATGGACTGGCTCTGGCACAATCACAACCACAGTCTCGCCCAGCGGTGCTACTGGTACTGTTATTGTCAACACTCCTGCGTTATTCATAACAACAACAGAGCCATGGGCTGGCTCTGGTACTATTATATCTACATTCTCGCCAAGTGGTACTACTCCTGGTACTATTATCGTCGATACTCCTGCATTAATCATAACAACAACAGAGCCATGGACTGGATCTAGCACCATCACATCCTGACCTGTTCAACGCATTATACAAAGTCCATTAAAAGAGCATCTTCAAGCCTTTGACGACTTTGATGATGCTCACAGGCACCTTCTATCGAGATGGTCCGGATATTCAGTCCGCAGCATTAACAACTACTGCAACAGTGGATATATACCTCCAATAACGGGATTTTAATAAAGGGTAGACGCGGACTTTCGCCCTATTAGTTTCTTAAGACACAATGATGCATTTCATACTTAGTAATGCAGGCTGTATTATTGCTAAATCACTGTGGCTCTATCTAATTGCGTTCTGTTTCTTTGAACTCGGTGCCTCGGCTGTCTTTTTCTTCGGTGCCCCTTGACTAACAATAGGTAAATGGGTCCGGAGTAACATTTTGGCTCACGGGGTTGCGTCCGTCACTCAACTGCAATCAATTATACATCCGAAACGCTGCAGCGGAAATGACTCCCAATATGCTTAGCCTCGTCTGGACTCTGTGGCGCGAAGCGGGTTTGTGGGAGCCGATGACAAGGATCTCGGTCCAAGCCAGCCAACCATTTGCACCCTGTCTGTCACTTCGGTAAGTGGGCGGACTTCTTATCATTAGCCCGACCTTGCCCTGAAACGCCAAGTCTGGGCCGAGAACCTTGATTTATTTAAGCTGGATACGCTTAATCATGAGCCTCATCACGTTGGTGCTTCACTTTGATTCAAGCGCTTAACTAGATCGTGGCCCAATACGGCAATATCCCACCGAGGACTCCGGGCAGAATCCGGCATAATGGTCCATGGTTCATGCGATGGCGGCAGTCTCGAGCGTTATAAAAGGCCCAGTGAATCCGCAGTGCTCAGGTCTTTCTCTTGGTAGTTACAGCCATTGCATCGCCTTTCTCTTTCGTATTGCTTTGTTCTTGATCCGTCTACCGTTGACCGGTTCTTCATTTCCTCAAATCTCACCAGACCAGACTCGTCAGAATGCACGCTCCCAGCTTCATCGCTCTTCTCGCCGCCGTCCCTTCGGCCATGGCTTGCCTTGGCTACACGGGCGGTGTGCCCAAGGCCACTGGATCAAAGTCCCTGAGCGCGCCCAAGACTCTCAAGAAGGGCGAGGTTTTTGATGCCCAGTGGGTTCGATACGACCGCGGTGTCAAGTGCACCGGTCAGAGTGAGGGTGGTAAGTAGAAGTCTCTTTCAGCCTATCCCGCGGCGAAATTATGTACTAAATCTCCATCAAGGCGACGCGGATGCCGTCTTCATTCTCGAGGAGGGCGCTACGCTCCGCAATGTTGTCATCGGTGCCAACCAGAAGGAAGGCGTCCACTGCCTCGGCGCTTGCAACCTCGAATACGTCTGGTTCGAGGATGTGTGCGAGGACGCCATCACCATCAAGGGCAGCGGCATTGCCAACATCATTGGCGGCGGCGCTTACCATGGCTCCGACAAGCTCATCCAGCACAACGGCTGCGGCCACGTCAACATCATCAACTTTTGTAAGTGTAACCAACAAACCCTGCAGCGTGTTGCTGGAACCCAATGCTGACAACCCCACGACAGATGCCAACGATTACGGCAAAGTCTACCGTTCTTGCGGCAACTGCAAAGGCAACTCCAAGTGCAAGCGATCCGTCCACATGGAGGGTGTCACCGCCGTCAACGGTGGCGAGCTCATCGGTATCAACACCAACCTCGGAGACAAGGTTTGTGACAGGTCCGTCAGACTTTTGGGATGCGTTCATACTAACAACACGGACACAGGCTACCTACTCCAACAACTGCTACCCCAAGACCCAGTGCCAGGGCTACAATGGCTGTGACAAGTCCAACGGCGAGTGCGAGCCAACCAAGGCTGCCAAGTGCTAAGCGCTAAGCGCTTGCGCACTCAACTTGGAATCACCTTGGTTTGTCGAGCTTGTTTTTCCATTCTCCATTGTCGCTTTGCTAGTGGGCTCTAAAGAGTTCGAGTGCGATGCGATAAACCTTTTAAACATATAATCTTGTCAGCCGGCATGTAATAAGATTAGTTGGTAGATTAATAAACGCAATCCTCACTGTCGCGGCTTAGGAGTGTAAATGTACTGAGTGGTCGTTCTACGATAAATTTTAAGCGCTTCTGTAGATGCAAAGTACGTCTCTAAAGAAATACTGAAGTAGTGACTGCTAGTAGCCATCCTAAGACCAAGGATAAGATATGAAGGGCCTGTAAACCAACCCAAGGCGTTCCATCTCTGTGCGTGCTCATCGACAGCTGCGTTAACGTTCCGTCTCTCAAATCGACTGTTTCTAGCTCCATGACATTAAGATGTCCAAAGATAGCTTCAAGACCAAGCGAACTAGGTGGCTAATCGACAAAAATGAGCATGAACATGGACAAGTGCTATTATATGGCAAGGAAGGGATGCATAACAGTCGATTAGCATCTGTGAGTGGGTCTGGCTACTGAAGATGGAGTACGAGAGCGAGAAAGAAGCAAAACGATGCAGTTGACGGATGACCCGAGGGCTGAGAAATGATCCGATGGGGTCTTGTTGAAAGGCTAAGATTACGAACACGATTGGGGACCTCTTCATGCTTGCTGCACTTTAATACCTTGAGTCAACCGTAAAACAGGGTAAAAGCGCCAAATGGGGAAGTGTTCCAATGATTGCCTTGGCGCTCTTGTATACAAAAACTTCATAATCTCAACACGGATGTTGCCCTCGCCTTGAGATGCAAGGAGAAGAGGCGCGGCCTCCTCCGCGGCCTCCGCATTAACGTCCTAGGGCGCGGTCTATCCGCTGTAATAGATTAAGAGAGTATTTTATAACATAACTAAAAAGTATTTCTTGGTAGTTATAGCTGAAAGTCTTATCTAGTTGTATAGAGTATATAAAAGGTAAAGAAATGGATTAGAAAAAATAGTGGTAGGGCGGATGAATTATTTGAGTAAATACAGTAGTACAGCCACTTCGGTCAAAGTCAGCCTAATGTACCCATAAGACAATTACTATTTGCACCAAAGGTAGGCTCTACTTTATAGCTTCTACACGTGATAAAGTCAACGAATGCGTAACCTCGCATCTCATCTCAAAATTATTGAGATCCTCGTGTTTCTTTTGCTAAGATGCTCTCTGAGAGAAAGCTAAGACCTAGATCGAGATCAGCCGTTGTTGCGTTAGTCTATGCGCTGAGGCTCGCGTAAGCGACAACCTTCAACATGAAGGAATACGCTTGTTTCGGTCAACATCCAAACAGAAGTGCCCTTTTGAGAATTAACAAGGTAAGCCCTAGCACAAAGACAGCACTATCTGAGACTATTTAGGGCGCAGTGGGCCTTATGGTGATCGATGGTGTAAGCCAAGACGTCCATGGTGATCTCTTCCAGTTACGAGCTGTGCGGCACGGATACTGGCCTATGAGACTGAATGCCTGCTGAATAGTTCTCAGCAATGCGTCTACGTCATTCGTGACCTAAGTCTATATAATCATCTTACAGCCCTTTTATTTTGCCCGAGCATGAGAGTTCTTTATACAAATTACTTCAACTCATTAATTACTCATCATGGGGCCTGAAGTTAATGGAAGTTGTGGTGGGCTCAGTTACAGCACTACAAGCCGCCAACTCATCCCCAGCAATGACACCCTTGCCATCGCAACGTACAGGGGGAGCTCGAATACTAATCTCCATGACGAGCCGCGCTACCTGGCCCTCTCGAGCTGCTGCGACCCGAATAAAGCTTCAAAGGTTGACAGCGACTGCATAATATGGTGCAACCTTCCTCCTCAATACGTCAATGACACCGATGGCTTCTCCGATTGTTTCACAAATATGTTGAGCCACTACAATAAAGAGAAAAACCAAACGGCGTCAGGAGGTTTTATGACCGTCTACAACTCTACAAGCCAAGATCAAGAAAGTGGTGGACCCTCGAAATCTCCGAGTGTGGCAACCATGTTCACGCTACTCACTCTGTTCTGCTCTTTCACTTTCCTATGACAGTTGGATGGAATGAGGAATTACACAGCTGGGGAGATCTATCTTAAATTGTAATTACCAACCAATATAGTTACTATCAAAAGAAACTTTGACATACACTTGTCGTCGCGCGCCCTTTAACAAAAGAGTTTAGGAAAACTGAGTTGATGGATTTCTTCATGTCGGGACGAAACTGCTTCAAAAATAGGATTATATTCAAGTGTAGAAAGTAACGACTGAGGCGCCACCATGGATCAAGAAACAGGCAGGATTCAAGATTACCCGCCATGGTGGCTTGCCATTGACCTGCTATCCCAGCCACAAATCTCAAATCCCCGAAAGCTTGACTGAAGCCTGAGTGACTACCTAGCTTAGATGACTACGTATTTGGGACGGTTTGTAACATTACAGACATACAGACGCTCATCAAAGTCCCATTCATACATGTCGTCTTCAGAGTCCGGGTCGTCCCAACCGGTAGGATCGAAAAGTCTGCCCTCGTAACGCCCATCCTCATGTTCCAGCAGCGTCGGATTCAGATTATTTGCCAAGAACGATCCTCTTATGACTTCTGCTTTGAAGTGCTTATCCCAGCCTTGGATAAAGTTATATCCACCATCCCCAGCCTCAGGGTCTTCGTATTCAAACAAGTTTAACTCGACCGTGATGTAGAGGCCTTCCCACTGATCTTGAAGCGCTGCGAGCTCCCGCTTCCAATTGTCGACATATACAGACATCTCTCCATACCAAAACACGAAACAGACCATCACAACATTGGGCAGATCAGACTTGAGATGAAGAGCAGCCCCGGTCAACAGTTTGGCCAGTGCATTCGATGTCTCGCTACGACCATCCCAGAAGCCGTAGTCTACAACTTGCTTGCCGTCTGGTGTGTATCTGTAGACCTGTTCGGTTTGCGAGATTTCAAAGATAATGCTCGTAGCAGAACTCTTGCGTCTCTGGGACAGTTTGGAAACGGGTAGGATCAATTGTTGGTCACCCTTGATATATTTGCTGGGCTCTTGTATTGGTATCACCAGGGCGTGGTTACCGTAAAGTCGATGTTGCAAGTCTTCTGTGATTCTTGGATGGACGTAGAGCAGTGGTGCCGTGCTGGGAGTGTACGCCGTTCCTCCGTCGTGAATGTTGCTTTCAGAGACATCTTCGAAAGCATAATCATAGATGGCCAAACGGACCTCAATAGGTAACCTCAACAGGTATGGCTCAGTCATTTTGGCGCGGGCAAATGGCTCAAAAGACGGTTGATCGATGCGCTGCCAATGTAAGAATTCACAGGAGAAGAGCAATGGTGCAATATTGTGAAGACTTTATATGTATGATGGCCAGTGGGTACGAGCGTTGTTGCCTGGCTTGATGCACACAGTTTGGATCTTTGGTTGAGCGTGAACGTTCCAGGGGCTTTCCACTGCAGTTAATCGCACCAAAAAGTGATCACTCGTGTGACGAACAGGGTTCAAGTCGCATTTTAATAAACGCATTCGTGAATTTATACATGGTACAATTGTCTAGGAGTGAAAGTATCCTCCCGGCTCATGTCAAGGCCGTTTGAAGAGGCCACCATAATAAGGAAACTACCGTCCGGAAAATGCCACAGCGTATTTAAACATTCAAACGCCGTTGAATAGGTACGCATCCATTTCTCAAAAGAGACTGAATGCATTCACAGCACAGCAAAGAAGGCACGGGTGAGAGAGTTGAAGTATAAAGTTAAAAAACCAATAGAAGATGTCAGACGCGACATCTCAACACAATGAATAGAGAGCATGAAAAAGCGCAAAGAACACACAAGAGTCAATATATATAGGCTACTGTTCTTATTGTGGTCTGAGGTCTGAGGTTTGTGAAACGATCTTAAACGATTATTCAACAAGAAACTGCAACGGAAACCTGCTATGCTCTAGGATTGCCTGCGTTGCATGGAACTCTCAGTAGGTTAGATTTGCGCTTAGGCGAAGCCCCTCTTCCCTTACGTCCGATGCCCCTGATTAAGCTAACTATGTCGTATTGTTGAATCCTTTGACTTGGCGAACAAGACCACGGGGATCGATCAGGCGAAGGATTTCTCTCCAGAATGTGGTAGGCATCTCCTCCTCCATTTCTTCGTATACTGCAATGGCGTCTGCTTCCCACTTGAGATCAACTTCGCTGGGACGAAGCCACCTTGTCTTCTTGAATAGCTTCCAAAAAACAAAGCACAATGGGTTGAATATCAGCATTGTGTAGGAAAGGAAAAAGCTAGACACGTCCCATGGCGTGAAACTCTTGTAACCGAAGCAAAAGACAAGTATGACAAACCAATCCAAGCCGATGTAGGCAGAATGCGGCTGCAGCTGACCGAGATAAGGAAGAGATGACCGATCGAAACCCTGAGCCTTGCAAGCACGGTAAAAGCAAACGTATGTGACCATGATGATAATATAGTCAATCAGAATGTTTGCCGTGGTAATTGAGATAAGCACCTGGTACGATCCTCCTGATAACTGCAGCAAAGATAGAAACGAGAAGGCGATAACCACTGCGAAGCAGTAGAGCGGGATACCCTTCTTCGTTGTGTAGGCAAAGGAATTTCGGTGCACGGCCGTTGATTGCAAGACCATGCAAAGCTCTCGTAGCAGCATAGGTGTAGGTGTTGCCGGCCGAGAAGACGGACGTGAGCATGAGAGCGCTGCAAAGGTCAGGGAGGCCTTTAATCCCCAGGTTCTTCATGGCAAGAATGTAAGGAGACGCAGCAGCCGACGATTCTCCACTTGTGATGGCCTCGACTAAGCCAGTATCATTATGGGCAATAATGATTCCAACGCATATGGCACCCCCAATGAAGAAGACGCCAAATCGCCAATAAACCGTCTTGAACGCGCTCTTGATATAGATACGAGGATGTTTTGCCTCAGCAGCCACCATTGAAATATATTCCGGCCCGACGCATGTAAATATAGCGATCCACAAGGCGCCTAGAAAGCCTTCGAACCGACCGAGGCTGCCGTTATCGTATAGATTCGCGAAAGGTCCGGGATCCTTCCAGTATCGAAAGCCGTATGCGTCGTGCTGGGGATTGCCGCCAACCATAGTAATAAAGGTGAAGAAAAACAAGATGAAGATCAAGAGAACTTTCCCCCCAGACAGCCAGAACTCAGCTTCGCCGTAAGTTCCGACGGCAAAGAGATTGATTAGCCTATGTTAGTGAACAGTTAGTACGCTACTTCCGATGCAACACTAAAGGGACTCCGGGTAATTCCATACGTGTACACGGCAATGCAGACGAGACAGACTGCGAGCACCGGGATGTCATCTCTCCAAAATGATAAAAGGAGATTTACGGCGGAGATTTCGAAAGGCACAGTCAACGCCATATAAATGAAGAAATTCCAGCCGGCCATGAAGCCAAAGGCATCGTCAACCCATTTTCCGGCGAGAGAGATGAAACCGCCATTCACGGGCATGTAGGTCGTCATCTCTGCAAGGCAATTATTGAGGAATCCAACCATGGTACACTCAATAATGAATGCAATCAACAAGCTGGCGGGGCCGCCTTTGTAGAGGGCAGATCCAATAGCTATAAACAACGCGGTTCCGATGGAGCCGCCGATAGCAACGAGCTGAATTTGCCGTGGCCCGAGTCTACGATGGAGGCCTGATGAGCCACCTTGAGCACGGGAATGGAGGACATCCATCAGCTCGCCTTCCTTTGGGTCGATATCAGACATGGTTTGGACTGGGGGCTTGTCGTCGGCCAATATCTGGCTGCCTTCTTGGGGGGTTCTGTTAGTCATTTGTGGGCTGCAAGGTCTGAAAGTGTATCGAAATCAGTTTGAAACCCATAAGGAGGGGAAATCGGTAAAAGTAGAAGAAATGTAAGTTGTCAGGGGAGGTTGCATCTGAGGCAGGGTTGCGAGGAGAGTACATATAGATATCTTTGACCTGACCTGCTCTAGAGAGCCCCGTGTGCGAACTTCCCTGGCCCGGGGAAATACCAGACTCCATACCCCATACCCCACGAAATCTCACAGTACAGATTAAGATCAGATATTTCCCTCAGCAGTTGGGGCATTAAGGGAGGCGATTATCATTGCACCCCAGCTGATTCGTCGGAATGAGGCGGTCGATGGAACGGGAATTCCCATGCAAGATCATCTCACGATTTCGCTTACAATGCTAAATGAAGCGCAGTTGCAAATTACACTAACAATACCTAGATGGGCAATTATCTGACATTCACCTGGTAGTCGTATGCTACATTCATTGGGCATCTGGACGGATGTAAGCTCTTCCTTATCTCAACTTGCTCCACAATACCTGAAAATTCCCACAAAAGGCAAATTGATCCCCGTGTTATTCTCATCCGGCATGGGGCAACCGGAACATTCCTTGCAACCTGTCCATTCCTAAAGTAGTAATTAAGTGCACTGCCGACTCTGCAGTAAACTCGTTGGACAAGGATCAGTTCCCACCCACTAGGGCAGGCTTCCGGACGACCACAGAAGCTAAGAAACTGCATTGTTAGCTTGACTAAGAGATTGTTGCAGAATAGCTCTTCTGAACTCTGATGACCCTTTGCATTGACTTGCGCTGCTTGGGGGAGGCCCTTCGTCAGCAAATGCCTAAACTTTTCATAGCATCTTTGTGCCTCCCACGGACAAGAATAAATGAACTCATTGTTCGTCATAATTTACCGCACCGAGGCGTTTAAACATATCAATCACCCCAGCATATTTTACTTTCGAAACGCACAGAAGTCCTCCACTCAATCAAATCGTCATGCAAGCCGCCAATAGTGTTCAGAAACGTCTTACCAATGGCCATGTAAGCTATGGGGTTTGGCAAATGCTCCCGGGGTCCAACCTCACGAGGACCATGTGCCGGTCGGCCGGAAATATCGACTGGATCCTGGTTGATCAGGAGCATGGAAACATTTCCGATGACTCTATGCATGAAATAGTAGCTGCTGCCGCTGCTTGTGGGGTGTCTCCTGTTGTCCGGGTGATGGAAGGGCAACGCTGGATGATCAAGCGAGCCCTGGATGCCGGAGCACATGGAATTTTTGTTCCTATGCTGGACACTGCGGAGGAGGCCAGGAAAGTTGTTGAATATTCCAAATATCCGCCGCTCGGCCGCCGGGGATTCGAGCCCCTGCTCGCGGTGGACAAGTTTGTTGAGCAGCATCCCCATGGCGGTCCGATCAAACAGCTGACTGGCCTTGAAT
This sequence comes from Clonostachys sp. G952, assembly GCA_027569935.1. Classification (NCBI taxonomy): domain Eukaryota; kingdom Fungi; phylum Ascomycota; class Sordariomycetes; order Hypocreales; family Bionectriaceae; genus Clonostachys; species Clonostachys sp. G952. Next base: position 110,139 of record JAPDLB010000041.1, read on the forward strand.
ACTTGGCCCAGGCAAACAACTCGCTGGTCATTGCTGTGCAAATTGAAACTATGGAAGGTCTACGAAACGTCAAAGAAATCGCCGAAGTGCCAGGGATCGATGTCCTCTTCATCGGTCCTTTCGACCTGGGCCTCAATATCGGACACCCGGTTCCTGCCTCGGGAGAAATGGCTCAGGAGCTTGTCAATGCCATTGACGAAGTCCAGAAAGCTGCAGCTGCAGCTGGAAAACTCAGTGGCATATACTGTGATACTGGTGAGCAGGCTAGGGGCTACGCCAAACAGGGATTTAAGATGATAAGTGTCATCACAGACATGATTGCTTTGCGGAAGACTTTTAGAGAAAATTTGGATGTATTATAAACTTGAGCGATAATCAGACGGAAGTCTTAAAGATGAAAGATCGAGAGAACGCAACTCTGTCGGCTGAATGTTACAAAATCCTGTAGCCAGTTTCAGAATGTAAGGTGCACATAATATTAGAAGCGCCAAGCTCTATCATGAGTAATTCTACCACCCTCCCATACTAGGCGATGGTCTATTGGCCCCTCTAATCAAGCTAATTTGACAAGTAGATGTTTAACGCCTTGTGTTCAGATGTCAGGCCTGTGTTTTGCATTTTTGGTGTTCACTATGTGAGTCAAGTTAGTTGAGCCCTTACACGCTGTTGCTAGATCATAACAGAGTAATTAACAAGATTAAAGACTAAGTTATACATAGGTCCATATACATATAAGGGAAAGAGAGATATCATGCCTTGGTGTGGTACTAGCTCTACCCGTTCTGTGTTATAGGGTAAGCTGTACATCAAGGCTGCTGCCGACGCCGTAAATCGGTAGCTTGTCGTGATGCTAAATGTGGGGCATGTGATAATAGACCGTCTCAACAGAGAATCACTGTATCCTCTTTATGAACTACGCGGGGATGTTCGGTCGCTTACGTTACTGAGTAGAATGATACCGGGAACGGATCCACCGTGGCAATCGGAGCCATCAAGCTTTTGCCCACTCCTTTTGGGAGACTGACACGGGATCTGCTAGGCTGGTCGAGACCAACAGAGCCCGGATCTGTGTCGGAGACAGGACGGTTTCAAACCCATACTGTCAGTCACGTGCTACGTGCGGAGCAGTCATCAACCCCCGACCACCATCGATTTTCGAAGCGATCACCGGACCCCAACGCGACGTTCTGCACCTGTGGTGTGTCGGATACCGGTGCAGAATAGCAACCGCCGGCGAAACTCGCCCTTGCTCGTCACAGAGCGCGAAGGAGCTGTCGGTCAACCCTAGACTATGACAAAGGTGATGGACGATCTTTGAGCCGGGGACAGGGTAATGAGAGAGACAAACGGGCCCTGGCGGCTCATCTACCAGACCCAAGCTGGGAAAAAGAGAACACTACTAAAAGGCCAAGTGGATAGTGTTGGAACTGGCGAGAACAAGTGGAACTGGCATGGTCTTGCTCATAGTTGGCTCGTATCGGGTGGATGCCCGCCAATCTGGACTTGATGTTGCGCGAAGGCGTGTAAGGGTATGCATGGATTGAGTCGATAACTCGATATATATTTGCGTTAAGCTCCTCAGCATTGTTCAATTATCCATAAGAGACACATCGTTATATTATCACTGCAAATTTCGCAATCATCTGGACAGAATAACTCATGGAATTGAGCTTGGTTGCTGAACTCTAAGGCAGAAATTTCTTTACCGCGGTATGCTACTCTTGATGCTGGAGCAATAATTCTCGGTCAAGGGCCCCTGGCTCGAGAAATTGAGTATCTCAGCAAATTCTCGGAATTATCGGTTAAGTACATGATGCCTATTGCTCCAACTAGTCACATTTACAAACTCTCGTTCTAATTTATCTTGTCAGCAGATGACTAAAACTGGGTCGCCAAGGACATAGGTATGTTTTGATAAAGTGGTAAGTGCTCCAAGGGACTAGGTATAGTCTCGTGTTCCATGGTACCCTAGTTGTCAGCAAGCTTATTACGGAAGCTCAAGCTGGCGATCTCGTATTTAAATCAATGGAAGTTCTATGTCGAGTAGCAAGAGTAAACAGCCGATGAGAAAGACCTTTATAAGGCGGAAATAAGTAATAAATGGATAGCATTTACACTTCCTATTATCAAATGCGTACTCAGGGGACTCTATGCTACGAAGCTCCGAGACTATAAATTGCACCACCTTAACTTTAACCCTCTATTGCTATATAATTTCTAGCTTATTCGCACGGTTTCGAGAAACAATATGCTTCAATACAACAATATGCACTGGGTCGTGCTCTTGGGTAATCTATTGGCAACAGTGAGCGCCCGCCCGTTCGAATTTGTCAGTAGAGACAACCCACAAAACGAGTCATACGTTGTTGAAAAATTCCTGGTAACAACTAAGGATGCTGCTCAGGCAGTACGCGGTTATTGGACACCTGAGCGTCTTGCCTCGATTGATCATGATCCAATTTCAACCAACACAACACCAGTTCCTGCGAATGAAGAATATCGTGGCGCCGAGTTCAACGGACAAGGCGATATTCCGCATACTGTTGGACGACTATTATACACAGAATTGACAGAGGAGTCCGGCTGGCGAGATTCCTCGTGCACGGCAACTCTTGTACAAAGCGACAACAAGGCTACCATCGTTACGGCAGCGCACTGTCTGAAACCAAACGTCATGACTCAGAATCATACGGAGTGGAATGAGAATATCCTCTTCCTCCCCGGTTTCCGAGATAACCTGCCCCAAGTCAACTTCACCATAAATCGCGCGTATCTCGAGAGTAGTTGGGTCTATGAAGGCATTACCTACTTCAATGATCGAGCTTTCGCAGTTCTAAACTCAGACTTAGCTTCCGGAAAAGCTGCAGGGCTGGTCATCGGTGCTGCTCAAGATATTCAATTCGGCACTGAGCCACCATACGGAACTCTGTACAACCTTGGCTACCCTCGATATTCATCCGACAAGGAGGAGTTTCGTTATGGTTCGCCAGCCTTTACGGGACATCGACTAGCAGCCTGTTATGGTGAGGCCGAAGACTGGTGGCGATTCCCTTCCGATCTTGCAGGATTCCCCTGCCAAATGAGTGGTGGATCTAGTGGTGGCCCTCATCTCGCCAACTTCGACATGGAACGAGGCGTTGGGACAGTGGTTGCAGTTAATAGTATCCTCGATCAGAATGCTCCTCCACCAGCAGGAATAGTGTACGAGTATGGCATGTCAGTCACTACCAGTTTTTCGAAGCTTCTATATGAAGCTGCACAGGGAGTTAAGCTAGAGTTAGTTTAGGCTTAAGTTATAAGGGGGGGGCTGTAAATAGTCTAAATACTATCTTGGTACTATTTTGTAAATAACCTTATATTGTACTCATTATCTATATAAATATAAATACTTGTATATCTCGATTTCTTTAAAACCGAGAGGGATGTTCAGAATTTGATCGACCATATCACTAGGGACTATAAGCTTGTAAAAATTCTTCATTCTATTACCCCTAGGAAGGACGTTTTCATCCTTAGAAAAGGCATTTTTAACGTACATATCGACTTTAGCGACGCTCGCTCTAATGTCCTAATATAGTAAAGAAATACACTAAAGAGCCCAATCTTGTCTTCAAAAGCCCCTTGAAGGGTCTCATTGCCACCGCCGCAGACGTTATACGCGGCATCTACTACGCCCTCCCTGCTATCCAAATCATCGATTGGTGGAAAACTGGACCATTGGTTTTGAGGATACTCTGGCAGAATGTGCCTCTAACAGAAGTATCATACTCGGCGGCCAGCTACAAAGGCTAAACGAGCTGGACCTTGGTCATACCCGTGGACACTTGAACTTCAACGGTCAGGAGGTTGTATGGGGAACTACACGTAAAATTATGAGAAATCTCTACGCAGCTGTCGCCTGGCTTGTAAACGGACTGATCGAATTTGATATTGGCTTTGAGGCTGGCCAAGTTATCCTGCTTGGCGGCTGGTTGCAGGCGAGGCCGAAGGAGAGCAAAGGTCGGTGGGAGTGCACGTATGATGGATGGGATACAACTGTATTTTTACCTAACTCCGAGGCAAAACAAAAAACGGGCAAATAGATATTTATTCCAACAGAATAGAATAATTATCTCTATTATCGAGTAGATAGATACCTTTTGTAGGGCAAAGATAAAAGTGATATAGGAAGAAACGGAAGATGTATCGCCAATGTAGCCGCTGGCGCAGACCGAATGCCCTGACTGTCGGGAAAAGAAAGTAAATCACTATAGAAAGGACTAGGGATCATTTTTATCAGTCATATAAGTACCTTGCTCTCCTATAGCGATGGCGAATTAGCTACCCATGAAACCCTTCTCATAACAGCACCTCTGAATTTGGATTCTTAGGCAGTCGCGTTCTCAGTGACGAATGGAGTTTCATGTTTGCGAGACAACAAGGTGACAGGTTATCAACTCGTGTTGCATTGGAATACTGCAGATACTCAAAATGTGGCTGAGCCTCATAAGCTGACGATCTTTCTCGATTATAGTGGCTTACTTTCACTAGGTAATACTAAATAGTATTTTATCCAATCTGGGCAAGTCTCAATGCCAATTTCTCCATCCAAAAAACTGAGATACATTTAGAACTGATCAAATTTCTCTCCACATTTAAAATCTTTTCGGAAACAATCAAAATCAAAGTAACAGTGGTGCTCACACCTCAGCTTCTTCAGTTGTTGTGAGGAGTGGTCGTCCGAATTATGCGGCTCCAAGCTGGTCTTTGCCCTACGTGTAGCGACTATGGCGATCGAGAAGCCGCGGGCTACGTCTTAAGCGTCGCTGGCCAAAGCCTTGCTCGCTTTGGACACCTTCCCGTGGAGCCGCTGACTCGTCGAGAGGGTCTGCAGACGAGGGTTTGTCAGAAGACCCAACGTCCAAAGTCAATGTAGCCTGATGAGCTGCTACCTCGGGGGCTTGCTCGCCAGATTGAGCAGGACATGTTGAGTGTCCGGGTTGCTGAGAATTCAGTGCAGAGGGTAGTGTATCACGTCGACTAGACCGGAGTGTCCGGTGGCTTGAGCTTGCGCCATTGTCCGATTGACCGATGGGATTCCAGATCGCCGTATGGGCCTTTGAGGGTCCCCGGGGGGTGACCGAACCCTCAGCAGGAGTGGGAGTGAGGTTGCGAAAAGTGCTGGACCCAATTGGCGTTGTAGTGTTAGTGGAAAACGAGCCATTGTCGCTGGGCTCCTGCTCGTACCTTGCCAAGTTCTGGTCACAACATCCAGACATAAGCAGGCCGTAGTCGCGCATTGCAGCATAGTGGCACTCTTCAGAAGAACAGCGCGTGTTCTCGTCGATCACAAGCATATGATCGAGAAGAAACTGTTTCATCTTCTCTTCCCCTGTCCAGATATGTTGCACCCAAGGATTGTTCTTAACAGGGAGTGCTTGCCTGAGCTCATCGACGAGTTTCTGGGTCCATTCGATGCCCTTAGAGCGGTCTTTCATGAGGGAAGTGGAAAATTCGTGGACGAGTTCTGCCACAACGACACCAAGGGACCAGACATCGACCCTGGTGCTGTTGTAGACCTCACCAGAACGGCACTTTAATATCTCGGGCGCCATGTATCCTCTAGTTCCACAGAAGGTCATGGTGTTCTTGGCGTCTTTGGCAAGCCCGAAGTCTCCCAATTTGACACAGATGTTTGCACTCGAAGACCGACTGTGGACGAATATGTTATCTGGTTTGATATCGCGGTGAGCGATGAACAGCTTCCGGTCGTCTAGGTACCGTATGGCTGATAAACATTGCATTAGCACGAGCCTTTTTTGTCGGAGTGACAAGCCGGAGTGATCGTAAAGCGTGCCGCCGGGCATGTACTCAAGATGAAGTTCGGGCATTGAGCTTGGGTCGGCGGGTTCGATGAAGTTGATCAGTTTTATGATATGATCCTGCTAGATGGTCAGATTGGGAGATGTATTGTCCAAGGGGAAATTGATGAGACCAACGTGTGAAATTTGCTTCAGTACTTGAGCTTCTCGGCGCCAGTCTTGGAGACAAATGCCTGTGAGTTTCTTCGGTATCTTCTTGACGAATTGCTCGCCGGTCCGGGTGTTGAATTGGTGTATCGCCGTGCCAAATGAACCATGTCCGAGATATTTCCCTAGGATCCTATCCTTGGGTACAGGCGTTCTAAACTGCGAATGCAACGCGGTTGAGGGACCTGACTGGAAGGTAAGATCCTCAACGCGATCAAGGGCCCAATCGTTGCCTGAGCGCCACTCATTGATTCTGGCTCTCTCATCTGATGTTGGGCGAAATGTGTTCATTTTTATGAGGAAGCTCAGGTTCGGCCCCAGTTGAAGAGACAGTTCAGGGTTGTCGTGATTCTCTATATCGTTTAAGATCCAGTCGCAATTCATTCTCGCGCAATAGGGCTTGCCGTGATAGACAACCTCTGTGCCATTGCGCGATCCCCAGTCCCTGACAATGATTCGGTTCTTCTCAGAAATGGTGATGCTGCAGTGCCTCCGACTTAGTTTTGTCTCTTTGTCAAAAACGAAGCCGCAATCCCCGGCAGTGCCGAATGTGACGCCGGTGGGAGAGCGGAGAATGTCATCCAAATGAATGATGGCCACGTCTTGATCATTCTCTCCACGATGACTTCGCGCGGTAGTAGCCCTGGACACGGAGGATCGCTGCGAAAGAGTCTCCCAATTCTCACCATCACCGCTTGGTATAGGGGGATAACTAGGCCAGGAAGATTGCTCTGGAGCAGTCACCTCCTCGTGCTCCAGAGGAACATAGTACCGACTGTTTTTCAAAGCAGTCTCTCCCCAATCCTGGGAGCCCTGTTTGAGTTGAAGAGTAGCGATAACAGTCGCCATAATGGCAGACTGGATGACGTGTAATAAGCTTTTGACGTTACGTTGGCTGCGGTAAGAACCTAGGAGAAGAATGCTGGGTGAGGAGTTGGGAGAGGGGTGATTTAGGGAGGGGTGGAAGAGCTAGCTTTTCGCGTGCACTTGTTGTTACACCTACTAATGACGTGGCTTAATAATGATATTAGCTGAACGCGATGCACAATATGAGCATAAGGGCAGTTGTGTCACCAAGAATTTATGTAGAAGGCTTTTATCACACAGGCCCCAGAGAAGCTGTCACAAGCAGTGTGAAACGAGTGTTCTAAGCAGGACACGCAACATGGACTATATTGCCCGTGGTAAGGCTATCGTATTTGTATATATCTAAACTATTTGGATATCTAGTATGTTTAGCCCAAGACAAAGAAGCAGAGAAACAGTTAGTTCAAGGAGCTCTGCCGTCTGCGTACATGCCTAGATCCACGCGTTTGTTGTAGCTTCTCGCCAAATCTGGATATGTGATCTCACAACCCTTTGTCAGGCTTTGAACAAATCCGCGTTTGAGCTTTTTTTTGTTGGGGCTTGGGCGATGCTGTGGCTTGAATAAATAATTGTTATCCCTTGCATAATTCTTTGTTTGTGGCTTAACAATACAGTTGTAGAACTTGTAGGTCGCACAAAGAGTCGATTATCTAATCAAGCAGCCAATGCCAACATTGAAGCCACGCGATTCGCGTCCTTTCAACTCTTCTACTCGGTGACAGAGCACAAACAATCATCAGGTTACTCGGGCATTTCCGACTGCAATGCAACAACATGAGTCATACAATCATGGACGAAGACGCGATGGCAGCTATGGAGGCGTACATGGTGGCCAAGGCGGAGATGCACGAGTATCTCGAGAAGGAAAATGGTCCTCATGGCGGACAATGTCCCTCAACCGTTCCCTATAAGAGGGAAGGAGATCTTTCTCAGGCCTACCCGCAAATTGAGGTACCTGATGTGAGGGAAGGAGATGCCATCACTACACAACTAGTGGCAAGCAGAGAGTGAGCCGCCCAGAACCCCCAGACTGACTGAGCCCGAAAGAAGATCTTTTTTTGGCGAACTTGTGCTGACAGGATTCAAGTGGCGAGGAGATCGAGGCCATAAACGCCGAAGAGCTTTGCAAGCGACTGCAAGGCATCCCCCCCGATAGCGACGACCGCGACGTATGCGCACCGAGACCATCCACACCCGCAGGGTCAGAGACGCCGTTAGCTGGAATCACTGATGAGGATGTGAGGAATTACCGTAAGGCGAGCGAGTACGGCGACTACCATCTCCTCGTTTCCGACGGCGCACGGCCGGCTTATTCCATCGAGATGGTCGAAGCAGTACGACAAAACCCAGACGAATACTTTGAGTTGCTATACAGGTGGAGCCATATTGAGCTGTATGATACCAGTCCCTGCCAATGGGATGTGTTTCAGAGACAGTTGGTGCGCTGGGAGCATTTTCGCGACTGGCAGTTGAGACAGCGCGACATGATTGATGAGCTCTCGCTTGAGAAGTTCATCGAGAAAAGGAGGACCGACTCCAAGCTCAAGGCTGATCATATACCCGAATACAGGATGGATCCGATAACCCCCAGTCGGCCCATTCGCAAAGGAGTGTATAAAAACTGGCGGTTAGATCAGCGCTTACGACAGCGGGACCGGAGATTTATTCGCCAAGAGGCTCACAAGCCCGTTAACTTTACACACAATATCGAGGCGATTAGACGTAGGCTGTCCGAGCACGGGTTCACGGGGCACATCGAATTCGACATTGACCCAAAGAAGCAGGGCCAGTTGGCGACGTGGGCTGAGTACGTCGACTTCGAACTTCGCTGGCTCTGTGCGTATGAGGCTGCAGTGGAAAGAGCCGCACCAGACGTCGAGAAAACATGGCAGAAATACCATGACCAAGGCCAATTTTCCAAAGAAGAGACGATACAAGTCTTGCAGTCCAAGACTTTCAAGGATGAACTCCGGCGACAGACAGATCAGAGAGCAGAGGACGAGGCAGCGGCCAGTGAGGCTCTGACGGGTCTCCGTCAACGGATCGAAAGTCATCCACTAGACATGGCCGACGGCAAGCTCGAAATGCTGCAGGCTGCCGAGGACAGGGCTCGCAACGCAGACGAGCTTTATATGCGGGCTGTGAGAAAGAGCGCCGCTGTGTCCGAAATCGTGAATAAGGGGGGCCATCAGAAGTATAAAGAACTCGTGGCTAAACAAAAGGCACTGGCCCAATGGTCTTGGGACCAATTGCTGTTGATTGAGGGCGAAAACAGGCTCACCGACGAGACGGGCCCAGTGGCATCTGGGAAGCGAAAGGCGAGAGCTGTCAAACTGAGCCAAGGGTCCACAAGTTGTTTGAGCCCTGGAAGACAAGGAACTCTACCTCCCACTGTAAGCGATTCGGTTAGAATTGGGGAGCACAAGGCAGATGGTCATGTTTCAATCCCTTCGACAGCCCGAAGGCGCAGGACAGGGGATTCTGCATTACAGGAGGCAGCAGCGGCCCAAAACGACACAGGTCTTACAACTGAAATTATGCGTCTTGGGGTACATTCCACTATCCGTGAATCGAAGCACCCAAACGCTCCCGAGTTTCAGGAAGCATCACGCACCGTTGCTATAAAGCCGCTGGCATCCGGGAAGCGCAAGGCTGAGAGCGGTGATTTGAGCGACTCGGTAGGTCGCCGGCCAAAGACGCAGAAGGTTACCACTCAAAACGCTTCTCGCATTCTGGACCACACAATGAACACACATAGTTTGCCGACCTTGGAGCAGAACGCGTCGCGGGAAATAGATGTTCACCAAGTGCCTCAACATGACCAAGTTCCGGAGGGAGCGAAGTCTCAGGAAGAATCAACGACAGCGAAGACGAGTCGCAAGAGAAAGCGGGCACGCACTGCTGAGGAGATGGAAGCGTCGAAGAAGCGTTTGCAATCTCTTAGGAAAAAAGCCCGTGTAAATTATTCTAAGTAGCATTAGATTGCGCGTCTGATCAACAACTTTAACTTTATTGTTGATTTTGAAGCTTCCTACTTCTACCACCTTTACTACCTACTTATTACTCTAGTAATAGCTATGAGAATTAGGCATATAAATGAACAGAAGTAAAAGTAATAAATTTTAAACAGTTTTCTTAGAACTAGCGCTGATATATAATAAGTAAGCTTCTGGTTAATATTATCTTAAATTACTTCTATATATTTAAGATTTTTTCCATCTAGGTTTCATGTAGTTAACTTTCCCCCTCAACCTTCTGTCGCTAAAATATTGTATGCTCCTTTTCCGGGATTATCATGCAAAGAGTCTACCCACATAACTTCCTTCAGGCAGCAGCGGATCTCCTCCCATGAGCGCTTATGCACGACTGTTTTTCTCCACAATGCAGGTACTTGGAGACCGTCTCGGCTCTCAGTAAACATAACCCGGACAATCATGATCCAGATGCTAATTTTCTCATGCAGGTGAGGGGTCCCAGGTATATCGGAAGACAATGAGAGTTGGAGCTTTTCGAATGTACCCCTGTATGCGCGCTGTACTCCGAGGCCGGGAATTCGAAAGGTTGTCGCCAAGAAGGCCATCATACCCAAACGAAGAGTTTCAGAGAATCCATCTATGAAACACCCATCAAGTTCCAACAGCTGCGAGTGCACAAACCCCAAACACTGCTGCGCAAATCTACCCTCGATCCGCTCGTTTCTATAGAAATGCTTATTGAATAACAACGTTGTTTCTTGAAGGGTGCGGAATACAGGCTCCAATCTCGAGTCTACAAGGCCGGTGACGGACACTTTCTCATGTGGGCAGTTCATGTCGGTGAGCTGGTTTATGAATATGGGCTCTTTCCATATGGAGCTATCATAAAGTGACGTCCATTGTTGGGTTACGAGAGCACTAGAAAAGTTAAGGCTGTGGAAGGTTAGTGCCCTACGGCCATTGCTACAGTCCCTAACCGGCATGTGAGACTTACCGATCGAGTGAGAACTGGACCATGGGGTTGTGGTCTAAGGCCCGGAAGCCGCCACGGAGGTGGATAATCTGTCTCAACCCCACTGCATGTGCTGCCATAGCTGTCTGGTCGCCAAAGAGAACGGCTATTGAGACCATGATCCCAACGGCAAACAAGATCAAGTCGGTTTGATTAGAGGCAGCGTCGGAAAGCCTGGAGCGCAATATGGGTAAGAGCAGCCGGAGGTGGGTGAGTGTACCACCTGATAGCGGGCGCTGTATCATCAAGTCTTCACAAGCTGAGGTGAGTAGCAATGTGGCTCGGAAGCAAAGCATGTCGCCGGTAAGCGCTCGGAAGCATTGGAATGGATCCTGGCCAAAGTCGATGAACAGATTGAAAAGCTCGAACGGACATATAGGATCCCTGATAGGGTTGCGAACAAAGTCTGGAAATGGAATTATCAGTAGTTGCTATCGCCACCACCAAAAAAGATATTCCACTGACATTTGTGCATCAATTCCTGGGAGACAGCATCCAACTCCCCGGGAAACCGGAAGAGCGCCCAGTCAGACGGTGGCGGCGGCGGCACGGCTGGTTGTTGCGCAGTTTGATTGCAACTCTCGCCCCCTGGCCATTCCGGGCGCCGTCGAGCCTGACTCACATTATTCGTTGTCGGCCGCGGAAAGATCTCCCTGTGTCTATTATACTCAGGCTTGTCTTTCTGGTCTCGCCTTGTCTTGCGAGCCGTTTGCCGAGCCCGACGGGAGTTTGGTTGTTTGTTTCTTTCCTTCATGCAATGATGACGGATGAGTTTCCGCAAAGGAGACTGAATCATAGTGGAGCCGTCGGTCGGCACAAAAGCGAATTGAGCCGGCATATCGAACCTCACAGAGAAACAACCAGTCTCGGCAACTGAAGAGGTATGTTGATACGACGAACCTGCATTGGATTAAATTGCAGCGCAGGTCTCGAGGTCGACAGGCGACAGGTAATCAGATGAGATTGGACCCCACTGCAAAGATGAATCCATGCACTGTGCGGAGAGTTCCACCGGTCAATGATTGGAGCAATGAAACCAGACTGCTGCCCAAATTGGGAAAATACTGGGCTTTTCAAGACTACGTAGGCCAAGTTCAGGGATACAATACTGTGTTAAACTAGGCATGGAGAGACTCAGACCCTGTTCCTAACTATGCTTCATACGAAATCCATGTCGCTTACGGCTTCGCTGATGTCTTTGTGTCTTTTAAAGAGCTAGGCAAAGAACCCCAAGTTTATGTTCAGTTTTGTTCTTTTCTTATCTTTCTCTTTTATTTTCCGTTTTTCCCTTTGCTTGCGAGGATTTTCAATCACAACATTACGTTAACCGCGTGCTTCAGCTATAGAGCGCTTGCTAATAAGATGGGTTCCATTTCCTTGCCCTCTCCACAAACCACCTTTCTCCGGACTCTGCTCAAGCACCAGTTTCTACCGTCAGCTAAACCGTCGCTAGACTCAATATCCCTCATCGGGAGGACAGCAGTAGTTACTGGTGGGAGCACAGGCATCGGTTTAGCATGTGCAAAACTTCTACTCTCGCTACGGCTTCCGCACCTCATCATCGCTGCCCGATCCTTTGAAAAAGGTGCAAAGGCCGCGTCTGAGTTGGGCGAGCTCTATCCGAAAGCCAAGGTTGAGTTTTGGTGTCTTGATCTGAACTCATACGAATCAGTTCGACTGTTCGCTCACAAATGTGCGGCCCTAGGCTCTCTCGACATAGCCATCCTGAATGCCGGTATCATGATGAACGAATTTCACGCCAATATGTCTACCGGACATGAAGAAACATTCCAGGTCAACTACTTATCAACCGCTCTTCTAGCGATATTGCTCATCCCAGTCTTGAAATCGAGCTCCCGTCGCGGTCCAGGCAGACTCACGATTGTTTCCTCCGTGGCGGCCGTGACAACGGCGTTTCCGGAGAAAGACTTTGTGCCTATCATCCCAAGTTTTGACAGGCAGGACAACTGGAGCTCCTCTGTTGCTAAGCAGAGGTACGACGTAACGAAGCTGCTGCTGTTGATGCTTATGTTTAAGTTGAGCTGCCTAGTGAAGGCAGAAGATGTCATAATCAATGCCGTGGATCCGGGTTTCACGTTGGGAACGGACCTTTTTCGTGATATTCCTTTAGTATTAAAAGTTTCTATGTGGCCGCTAGCGAATCTGATGGCTACTTCGCCGGAAAAGGGCGCTTTGACCTATGTCGACGCATGCATTCTAAGAGGTACCGAAAGCCACGGAAGCTTCCTAAGCGATTGGCAAGTTAATGCGTATGTCTCAAGCTCCAAAATATATCATGCGATAATACCAATCTCAAGTGCTGACTATATTAGTTTCCATCCCATTATGTACACGTCGGAAGGCGAGTCGGTTATGGACCGGCTCTGGGAAGAGACCATCAAAGAGTTAGAATGTGATGAGGTATCTACTGTCCTGCATTCTAGGTAGAGAGTTGTTCCTGTAGGAGAAGTCAGGGTAGTTCTAAAGCAATTATGATCACGACTTCTATTAGTAACAGAAGTCCCAAGAGCGCTGCACGTGTTGATAGAGTATTAAAGTGGTGATTATGTATATAAAGGTGGAAGTCATGTTGGCGTTCTATTTCATGACTGGCTTCCAGAGGATTAAGCATATATTACTTGCTTTGAATCTAAGTTCCAAAGCTTATGATTTGTTATAAAAATATTAGAACCGTCGTTCAGGCCGCGGCAAATAATACCAGTCTTATCAGTTGTATTAGGTGGAGATTGAGTTTAAAGCAATAACCTGAAGGAACAATTGGGGGCATACTTACTTGTGGCGTTATCCCTTAAATGTACAATGTAGAATGGCCGTTGGCTGAAACAGGTAGTGCTGTGACCTTGCAAATACGACATGAAGCTATTCGCTTACCAACAGACAATACGAACATTACCCACCATATAGGAGATTTTTTGTTGTCCACATGCTGCCAAGAGCCGATATCGGGCAATTCACTAGCCACTACTATGAAAGAATCTTCTATACTAGTGGCCAGCGTGAAAATCTTGCTGGGTTCGTTGGGCGACTTCTCTCTGTTGGTCACTATGATGGGCCTGCTTTCTGTATGCTCTCGTTATTCCGAGAAACATTGGAGGTGTCCCGCCCACTGGTGGTAGATCAGGACAGTAGAGAGATACCATTGGATGAGCTGCTTCCTGCTCTTGGTAAAGTGCTAGGCAATGCCGGATATAGTCTTTCCATCTTGTCCAGCAACCGCTCAACAGCTCCTCTCCCACGTGACTACGCAGGGTTATCCGGCCTAGGGGAACTGGCTGTTCCAGGCTGGACATGTCCCCTCTTCTGACTATGCCCCAGAGCGTTGGAGGCTTTGGATGCGTCGGCTCACCGGATTATTATAGTGTGGGGTGAGCTCTATTGAGCATGATGCAAAGCTGTATCAAGAATGGATGGGTGATGAGCAGGATGTGACTAGCCTGCTATAATAGGTGAATAATTGAGCTGGGAATTTTCTTTACTGGTACTCTTTGGGGTAGAACTATGTGATTAGTCGTGCTTGCCTTTATCTACCATTACACGCAGGGGGGCTTTAATCATAGTGCTACTCAGAGTCATATCCTACGATACATGAAAAACAATGGTGAACTTCCGGGTCACTTTTAAATGAGCTGCGAACTGTGGTCTTTATATTCCGTGGCAAGAGCCCCTTAATTTAAAGCTGTTAATGCTCACGACTGAGCCCTCATCATAGCATGAGGGAAAAGTGTAAATCCATTCATGCCCACCTGTTCACTGTCACCATATCCCTTTGCAATCGATTTTACAGCCTCCCTATTCTCATCCATTGTTCTTTCGGTTGAACAAGGGACGCCACAGTCAGCGCCGTACACAACATGATCAATCCCTACCATTCTCACAGCAGGTTCCATGCCTGTCTCAGCCGAGGCAGCTGTATCCACGAAAATTTTACTAATCTGTTTCTTGATATCGTCCGTCGTGATGCCTTTATGATTGGGAACCCATGACTCTGTCCCAAGAAGCAGCACTCGCCCTGATAATGCAGGAAAGGCACCTGCACAATGAGAGAACACCCATTTGATGTTGGGGAAATCCAGAAAGACACGATTATATATCATGTCCGTTATAGTTCGGGCTCTATCGAACGCAACGTCGATCAAAGGGGACGGTCGACCATCCTGTCCTCTGAGATAGGCGTTAGGGTGAACAAAGACTACTTCACCGCGCTTGTTCAGCTCCGCCCAGACAGGCCGCAGGCTTTCATGGCCCAAGCCAATGCCGCCACGCATAGTGGTCACAGCAAAACCATCAGGCTGCAGAAGCTGGCTTCTCATTCTCGCAATTTCGTTCAACACCTCGCCAGGCACATCAGTTGGGAGCGCGGCCAGCAGCCCGAACCTCGAGGGGTACTTCTGCACTATCGATAATCCAAAATCGTTTGCCTGCTTCAATTTATGTGTTGTAAGTGGGATATAGGACAGCATCTGCATGCTGATGCCTGCCGCGTCATTGTATGCTAGCATTTCGTCAGGTCTAAATTGGGGGGCTTCTGAAATCATGAAATGAGCGGCATGGGAAGCTTTGACAAATTCAACGTCTTCAGCTGCCGTCCGTGGAAGGAAGAAGTGGCCATGAATATCAAGCCAGCCGGGTGCCATGGTGTACGGTCGTGCTCGCTTAAGGGGTGCGTTGTATCACAAATCAAATACGATAGGATGTAATCAATCCCGTCAATGAGACGGGGCCGTCTTGACCTATTTATGATGTGACCAGTAAGCCTAGTGACTCGAACGAGAGACAGTGTAGTAACATCTTGTATCGGCGTTAGAGAAACTTAATTCCGCAGGTGCAACTAGTAAAACTCCGCATTCGACTTCTAAAATAATGTCAATGAGGTGGGCAGCATGCTGTATTTCGAGGATTTAACCCACCTCCAATGTCGGATTAATCTAAGGTCGAACAGCTATATGTCGAGGACGGACTTAATCGGGTTTACCATTCCCAACTCGAGGTGGGGGATTCTAGGGCTAGGTAATTTGGGTTATTATAGATATAGTGCATCTATTCTTAGGTATGTAAATGTAATCTATATGCTACCGCGGCATCCTTTTACCCATAAGGTGTAGGCTGCCCCATGCATGACCTGTGTGAAATTACGACTTGCCGTCTTGAGTGGTCATTCTATCGTTGCACTCTAGCACACACAATCAATAACGTTTATTGTCTTTGGCAATGAGGCAAATTCTTGTACGCCGCATCGGGGGGCCAGAAGTTCTCGAATTATACGACATTGCCAAGATACCTTCGCCAGCAAACAACCAAGCATTGATAAAGAATAGCTATGCTGGAGTCAACTTTATCGACACCTATTTCAGGAACGGCTCTCGCCCTTGCCAACTTCCAACATGCCTTGGAATGGAAGCAGCCGGGACAGTTGTGGCGATAAATGGAGAGAACAAAACGGATCTTTCTGTTGGCGACCTAGTTGTCTGGAAAGGTCAAGGTGAATGGTAAAAGCTCTCTGCAATATGAGCCGCGCTAACATCCTACAGGAGCCTACGCCGAGTACAGTACAGCAGACATTAATAATGTAGTGCGAATACCACAAGGCATATCTGATCGTGATGCCGTTGGCGCGTTCCTCCCAGGCATGACTGCTCTGTCGCTCATCACCGAAGCATATCCGGTAAAGAATGGTGAGGCGGTCCTGGTCCATGCCGCGGCAGGCAACGTTGGACAGCTTTTATGCCAGATGTACGTTCCCAAAGCAACGAAACTACGAAGGAGATTAATGGTATCTCTCCACAGGCTGCGAAACATCGGTGCTTTTGTTATCGGCACTGCTGGGTCTCCTCAGAAATGCGCAATGGCAAAGGAGTACGGAGCGCACGAGTGCATCGATTACAGCGACAACAAGCAATGGCCACAAGCAGCACTCGCTGTTACGAATGGAGAGGGCTTTGACGTCGGTGAGGATCTCGAGATGTGTCACACCCTACTTCTATGCTTACACGATACAGTTTTTGATTCGGTCGGGGTGATGACTTGGGACGGTTCGCTGGCTGTCACTAAGCGAAAAGGAAAAGTTGTTTCCTTTGGGCATTCCTCCGGCCTGATACCACCATTTGATATAACACGTCTTCTAGAGAAGAACTTGTCTATCGCTCGCGTCACGCTCACACAGTACATAACTACCCGCGATGAGCTTTTGCATTTCGCAAACATGTTGTTCGAAATTATGCTGCAGGGAAAATTGAAAGTCAACTACCATGTGAAGGAATACGCATTGCATGATATCAGGCGCGCCCACGGGGACCTTGGGACCCGTCAAACAAGTGGACGTGTATTAGTTAAGATGTAACTTATCGCCTTTCATACCTTAGTCTTGCTCAAGATATTCCCATATGTCGTCCTCAATACTGAATTTAACCCCTTCGAGTTAGACGTATCTCCTCTGGTAAATTACCTTTATCATCTCTCATAACAGGCCGACAAAATTGAAAATTCCCTAGCTTGCAGTTTCACGTCGTGAGACACATCAATCGCCAAAATTTCCTCGTAATCCGCAATAGCCGCGGTCCTTTAAGAGCCAGGGCGATTCGGATCCCTGTATGGACCTTATACTCCGCATCGTGAAACATGGCCCCCTTGTCAGTATGCTTACTACTGCTAACTTCATGTAGTTAGTAGACGCTCGGATTTGGTGGCAACCGGCTCATCACGGTCTCCAGGTTGATCCAGGGGTCTCCAGACAGGGTCGGAGATAGCGACGTGGCGTCAAAGCGATGGCAACGAGAGCTTGTTAATTCGCAGTCCGTCAAGATCCTACATAGCATTGTAGACTTTGTCCTCCACTCGCCGTGCGAGTGACGTCAAACGTGACCAAGCGCTAGTTGGCCTTATCGCACTTCGCAATACTCGTGACACAACTACAATGGCCTCAAGTTTCAATATTGTTCCTGATCCAGCACCCACCGGGAATCACACAACCTGGAAATCGAGAAAGTGCCTAAATACGACTGAGATGAGAGGCAAGGTAGATGATTGGACAAGCCAAAATGATGTTGCTGAGCGGCGAAAGACACAGAATCGTCTGCACCAGAGAGCATGGCGTACGTAGTTCCGGCAAATGTCAAACCGGCGTTAAACGACCGCATGACTGCAAAATAAAAACAAGGCTGACTAGCGTCCAGGGCGGAAACAAAAGCTGCGATGGCAGCAAGAGACATCGAGGTCGTCTTATGATGGACCGGGAATCTTTATATTTCGCATTAGCCCGGAGCGAGGGGAGCAATCGTCAACGAGAACGAAGCCCATTGCTTCTAACGATACACAGACTCTACCTGAATGCCTCTCGCTCTATGCCGAGCCACGAAAAACAGCTCGCGCGATAGCTTTGTACCAGAGCGCCTGCGAGAGTTACTCCCTCAGAGCTCCACGCCCAGCTCATCTTCCAGCCTTGATCCGACTGAACCTCCTTCATGCCATCACCAGAAACTCACATTACATCGGAATTCCTCCTGGCCGGCTTTGCCGTGATGAATTTTTATCACCCTTCAATATCGCAGGGCCGGTAGCACAACACAACCCCATACGCACTATTTGTCCCATGTCACTGTGGCCCACAGCAACACAATACAGAATTCTACATCACCCTTGGATCGACCTACTACCGTTTCCTCAGATACGGGATAACATCTTGCTGGGAATGGAAGCAGGAACTGTAGATGACGATGAGTTGTCAGAAGACTTGATGGAATTCGGCAGTGGCGACGCAGACTTGGTAGAACGGCCAGCCATGATTGTGTGGGGGCAGTCAGCAGCTTGCAGCTCGTGGGAGATCAACGTAGCATTCTTGAACAAATGGGGTCATTTATTACGCGGATGTCCAGATATCATCGCCTCAACTAATGCCTGGAGATCGAAGAGGGGTGAGAAACCTTTGATGGTCTGATTACACGCTGGCCACTACAGGCATATAGAATTTACTTTCCACCAGTACCGAATCCAGTTGACCGTTTGATATAATTGCTTGGCATTCTTTCCACATGTTCAACGCCAACTTGGTCCGCGTCATCATGGCTAATTGCCAAACCTCAACAGCCCATAAGTAATTTAGAACTTGCAATATATTTTACGCCTCTCATGTTTGTTCGAAAGACATTTTCACAAATCTAGTGTTTATCACAGTTTGATATACTATTGACTTATTGAATTTTGAAGTAGTAGGGACAATGAGGAACTGGCTTGCAGAAGACGCCCTGCTACAAGGCAATAGCCCACCAACAAACAGAGCAATCATTGATGCATACTTACTTACTCTCGAGCAAATCTGCCGTCGCTTTGTGGCTGATCACAAAAGTCGGCAAAATCGGGAAGCCTCCTGGAACCCGGGGGAAGACTGACGCATCCACTACTCGAAGGTTGTCAACCCCCCGGACCCTAAACTTGGAGTCAACGCAGGTCGAGGGCTCATCGGTGGGGCCCATGGGACAGCTACAAGACGCGTGGTGGCTCCAAGTCTCGTACTTGATGCGCTCGCGTACCTCGTTCTCATCCTTGCTTGGGGGCTCGGTCACGGTGACAGGTGCGTATGGCTCGTTCAAGGCGTCGTAGATATCCCGTGTTAGCTGCACGGCTTCTCCAATGGCCTGTAGGTCATGTTCCTCTCCCTCCTTGAAGAAGTTGAAATTTATCTCTGGCGGGTCTTGCGGGTCGTTGGAGCGCAGCGTAACAGTTCCGGCCTTGTTTTGCACTTGCATCTTGACAATGGACCACCACCAGGTATTGGGCGGAGGGGTCAGGCGAGAGAACCCAGGAAAGAAGCCGCGGAGCAAGCCGTAGCCTCCCCCAAAAAAGAACAAATCAGTGTCGTTGTTCTCGCTCACGGAGGATTTATAGAGTAGTCCCACTGGCGCTGCGCCAATGCCATACGGTCCGCTGCCGTTCTTTTCCTGCCACTCCCGGAGGCACGGGTCGCCAGGGGCCAAGAAAGTACAGTTCTCCAAAGGGTTCAGAAACCCCTTGGATGCGATGCCCTCAACGCCAGTTTCATAGTTATCCTGCAGGTTGGTCCCGACTGCAGGGACGTCTGCCACCACCGAGATGTTGAATTTCTCCAACTCTTCCCGCGGACCGACTCCGCTAAGTTTCAGGATCTGCGGTGTGTTGAACGCTCCTCCGGCCACGATAACCTCCTTCCTAGCATATGCCTCTGCTTTGACCCCCCTTTGCGTTCCGTCATAGCGCGGGTCGGCTTTATAGAGTCCCTGGCCGGAGAGATATTCAACACCAATAGCGCGCGGCCTTGCGCCGGAGCTGTCGAACAAAATCTTAGAAGCCAGAGAGCTTGTGAATATTGTCAGGGGAAATCGGGAGATGCCATCTTCGTTGAGTTCATTAACCGTGTCACGGAGGTACGTTTGGGAGCTGCTCCTCCTTCTATTAGCATCGACATGGAGCGGGATGTTGTATAACCCATTCGTCTCATAACGCTTGGGATCTATGCGATTCATATCCCGATTAAGTAGATTCAAGATGTCAGCCGAGTTGGTCAAGTTAGAATCTCCAACTATTCGCATCCCGGCTTGCACAATATCCATGTAGCCGTCGTCGGTAGCAAAGAGTTCCAGTTCGTTTTGGTTTGACTGCTCTTTATTAGCATCAATAAAACATGACTGAACCAAAGACTTACCCCCAACCAGCCAGAGAAACCGTGTCCTTCAGATCCCTCGGGAAGGTAGTTGCACTTCTCTGCTTCTTCAAAATACTTTCTCATGTTAGAAGCATTCCATGAACTATCCCCTGTGAGGTTCGCAATGTAGTCCCAGTCATTGTCCGGTGGAAGAACAAGTAGCATAGCATTGTGGTTGCCGCAACCGCCGAGCGTACCACTTCGCGGGTACAGAATCCCGAGGGGCTCTGATCCGTCCGGCGGATTGGGACCAACGTGGTATTCACCAGTTGGGGTTTTCCAGGTAAACTTGCTATCTTTCTGGGCTTCCTCCGGGTCGTCGAAATGCTGCACGAAAAAGTCCCATGACATGGTTGGATTCTCAGCGACAGCGTTTGAGCTGCTCAGGGTTAGCCACCCCTTGGTCACGTCACGCGGATAGCTCCATGGATACTCACAAGGGAGGGACTTGTTGCAGGAGACTTGCACCATTGTCCTCACCTGCCTCCAAAACCAAGACCGAATGACCCTTGCGGGCAAGATTGGCACTATTATTAATATCAGAAAACTCCTTGTATAGGTATTTCATAAAATATTTCTTACGCTAATGGGCCCCCTCCGGGTCCAGATCCAATAACAACATAGTCGTATGTGTTACCGCTGGTTTGCTCGCTGAAAGCTAAAGTGCTGAGAGCTAGAATACTCAGAATTCTTAAAGATACCATTGTGAGAAATTTGTATCGTAGAGTGAATACTTGTTTGATTGGAGATTGAGAACCAGTTGATTTCAAGGCGCTCCAAAGTCTTTATATAACATTTCTAGCACTCCACAAGTCTTCATTACTCTTTCTCAGTAACCTCGGAATTAAGCCTAGGACCAAATAGTACGAAACGGACTTAGCGGATTTTATGAGTGTACGTTAGACTATTGCATGTTGAGCACTCAAGTCTTCCGAATTCAATCGCTGGGAAGACTGTTCTCGCAGATTATCCCCTTGCATAATCCCAGAGCAACCCTTATGCCTCTAACCTATTGAGTGTTAGCACTAATCCCTGACTACGGCTTATGGACACTAGCCTTTTGAGGAATTGTTTTCCAGCATCTGTTACGGATACATGATGTTCGGATTATTCTATGACTTAGATAGAACTGTAGTGGCTATGCCATCTGTCCTACGATTTATACATGGCGCATCACATGGTTACATGCACATTACTAGTAAGTCGATCACATCAACCCCTCTTTTGTCTGAAGATAAGCTTAACGACTTTTCATACTGTGACTCTGATCTAATTTGGCGAAGGCGCACTTCTTCAATGAACCAGGTCGGTTCTAATGAAGGAACGCCTGAGCACGGGACTAGTTCTTACAACGACTTAGAGCCTCATGCTTGATAGGTCTCAAATATGACGCTTCTATAGGCGTCAAATGCGGGAAATACGACATCCGTCGTAGTAGATAAAAATATCAGTGCTAATAGTTGGCGCCTTGTGATAAAATGAAAATGCGCGAGAATTGTCTTTGCGGCATGAGAAAAGCACTCGGGGCGGTTTGTGTTGAATAGCGTCTCGGAATGAATGTCAGTCATGGTTGATTGTACATCCGGATTTAGAAACAGATTTGCTGCCAGTTTTAAGGTCAATCTTAATAGGCGAGACAGAATTCAAGACCTTGGAAACTAAGGGGGTGGGAGGTAGGGGAGAGTCCTACTATCAAGTGTATCAAGAAGAATGCAGCCGCATGCGAGCCACACTTAAATTGGCCTGTTTCTCGCCTTGTTGTCCGCATCACCTTGCTGCCTGATGTACTGAAAATGGTGACCAGTATCAAAAGTTCCAAACCGGTCGACCGATACGCGCATCATGTCACGCCTAACTTGAACACGCAAAAAGTGCACGTGGTGTCTCAATCACGGTCAGTTGTCAACATTTGAACTGATTCACAGATAAACAATAATCATTCACAACATACATTTTGGTGTCGCATGGCTTCCCACTCTCACGAAGGTACAGTACGACTTGACTGACATGTATTCTCCTTTCAAACCTCTAACAAGCCACAAACTAATCTCCGCTAGTTGCACGCAAGACGCTGACCCTTCGTTTTCTACTTTCCGAGCGCCAACACTACCATAACCATAGGCCAGAGTTGGACCGGCACCCAGCCTCTGAGCATGTCGAGTTCAGGCATGACGGTTCGCCTAGGCACGAGGGACGATCTAGACAGTCTTGTCGATCTTGGCCTGGCGGCTATGCCCATGGATCCGCAGTGGGATTACCGTTACCCCCATCGTCTTGAATATCCTGACGAGCATCGCATTTGCACGCGTGAGCGCTGGGAACGGTTCTTTCGCCCTGATCCGAGCGGAGGAAGGTGGGTAGTTCTCTTCATTGACTACTCCAATGACTCTTCTCACTCAACCAAACCAATCTCATTTTCTGTCTGGCATTTTCCCTCCCAAACACAGCAGCAGCACGGCCAGCAGAGCGATGAAGTGCAGGAACAATCAGGTGTGTACCAATTGCCGTTATACGTCATATTATTCACACGCGCTTAATTCCCTGTTGTCCCCTTGATTAACTATTGTCCCCACTTTTGTCAGATGCCACACAGTTCTTACCTACGTCTTCTAAAATGTGTGAAAGTCCTCGTGACTGGAATCCGAGGCACGTCGAGGCGTTCCGTCGCGCAGTTCGTGCCGCTTCAGGGGAGAAGTTCGATTCAAGATACGGCGAGAAACAAGTTCATCTCCAAATCCTCGGTACACATCCATACTACCAGCGAAGAGGGGCAGCGTCAGCTCTCCTGCGCTATGGAATACAGCAAGCCAGGGAAGAGAAACTTCCTATCACGCTTCTTGCTTCCCCCATGGGTCAACCATTGTATGCAAGCTTTGGATTCGAGGATCGCGGGAAGGCAGTTGTGCAGGTAGATGGCGAGGAGGACAAGGTAACACTGGACGCTATGGCATTGGAAGTAGCTAAATGAATAAGGCTATGTTAATTCTGTGTGAAGATACCAGAGGGGGCATAATCTTTCAAGTAACTAAGCTTTGCTTCAGCCCATTGATCATTCTTAGAAGATCTGACGGGATGTCCTAATCGGGGTAAATCTCCGTGAATGTATTCTTTCTGCTACACGCTCTCCACGCGGATTGTCACTCAGCAGCAAACTTTCTGTGCAACTAACCTTTATGGTGTGTCACTATTAAATCGATCCCGAATTCAAACAGGTCACCGGTATGAAAGAAGAGGAGTATCAGGTGCACAATTGTTAGAGCCGTAATGTTGCGCTGATGTGGTTCTGGCGTTACTACGATGACTATAGACATACAGTTGCTCACCTCCTCTTCAAGATCACGAAGTACAATATCAGTTTCAGCCTTACTCATTCGTTGGAAAGATATCCTTCAGAATGTGTTCACAATCCAATTCAGATATCAAGTGGAGCAGAGTGGCGGTTCATGAATGCTCCGCAAACCATAATAATGGGGTTAAGCCCGTCATAAAGAGGTAAACAAATAATTAGACAATAACATTTGCTTCGCGACTAATACCCTGTAGATTCTCGCATGCTTTGTCCGCCAACCCAGACATAGACACCACTTACTCCTTGGAATGTTATCTAGGAGAGTCTCATCGCCACGAATAATGGCGGGCGCTTGTTGCACCAAATGACCCTCAGAAGGGATGGTGCGAGAAAAGAGTTCGGTATGATCTCTTTATTGGCTGTTTAGCTTGCAATAGTATATTGAATAGATAAAGGTAGCTCGGGGAGAGTCTTTTTACTTGTCTTTTCTTCTTATACTCCCAACAATATGGTACCGAATATTATGACATGATTCCACTATGATTAACAAGTCAGCGATCATCCCGTTTAAGGAGAAAAACATCGGGCCTCCCCCTTGATGGACCTACCCGTCAACGCGGACTTCTGTGCCGCTGATATAAGTGGCCATGGGGGACGACAAGAACACAATAGTGTTTGCAACCTCCATCGGATCGCCGAATCGTTGCATTGGGGTTCTGTTCAGTCCATATTTCTTGATAGAATCTATCCCAGGCCCTCCGAGTTTCATAATTGGCGTCTCAATAAACCCGGGGCACACGGCATTGATACGGATGCCACGCTTAGCATATTCGTTTGCGTCCTGCAATGCATAAGCTTTCTCCTCAGACGGTAGAAGGGAAAAGAGTAAAATGACTCACGCTCTTAGTAATTGATATAATCCCGTATTTTGCTATAATGTGTTTAACATGGCTGAATGTTGTTTTGTAGGTGGTTCAGATCTTGAGTGCAAGAAAACCTACAAGCACCATAGGCTGCCATTGGGGGCGAACGCGTTCCAGCTAAACCCCACATGGATGAAACGTTGACAATGGTTCCAAGATCCTGGGAGAATCTATGAAATGACATGTCAGTGTGTATATAGTGCCATGTCCTTTGAAATAACATACTCATGGCTCACGGGCTTTTGCTGCAACATGTGCCTAATCTGTTCTCGCTGGGCAGTCCAAATGCCGGTCAAATTTACGTCCAAGAGTTCCTGGAATTCGCTCGTGCTAATTTCAATTGAGGGTCCCAGGGGCCCAGGATAACCAGCGTTATTGACAGCATGGCGCAATTGGCCAAAGGCCGAGGTCGCCTTCTCTATCGCATTAACCGTCGAACTCTCAGAGCCAGCGTCATATGAAACCGGGAGAAATTCTGTGGCGGGGAACTCTTGGCGAAGATTAGATACAGTGGTCTTCAAGAGGGCTTCGTTCTTATCAAGTAATGCAATCATTGGGCTGCCGTGCTTGGCGAATGCTGTCGCTGTAGCACGCCCAATACCTAGATGAATATAATCTTAGTCCCACATCACGCACAGAAGGCCCTGCGAGTGAATTTACCTGACGCTGCCCCGGAAATAAGTGAAGAGCCAAGGAGAAGAGCTGCCGTCATTGTGAATTCAGTTACTGAGTATTGGTCCGTCTCACGCTTCGCCAAGGCAACTCAGGCTGCACCAAGCTGCTTTTATAGCTATCATCGGACATTTGGTTCATTCCGAAGACCTGCTTTCTCGGCTTTAAGGCCTTCTATTAAGCTTACATGCATGCGGGCGGACGCGGACATTTTGTTGAAAAGGGGTCACGGATTGTGGAGACTTGGACATCAGTGCGGGAGCGTCGATGCGGGGAGGCGGGCTTTTTATGAACGTCAGTGGATGCGGGCGGATGCGGGCTGATGCGGGTTTTCTTGCAAGGGGGACAGCTTATTGCAGAATCCTGGGAAACGGCCAATCATCAGCTTCTGATGCTCAAAACTCGAGGCAAGATAGGGATTGACGGGTCCTCCGGTTCGCTCTTCCGCTCGCTGCAGCTATTTATCAGCGCGACAAGGGCTCGCCTAGTGTCCTATCAGAACAATTATGGTTAGATGATGTTCACTACAGCAGAATATAACAAGCCAAGCAAGGCGTAAATTATGTTCACCGTCATTATTTTCGGCCCACCCTATAGCTTAGCAGTATACTGTTCACTACAACGTGGGCCTTTTCTACAGCTCGCAGAATGAATCTTGATCCGTTCTTATGAAACATTCATAATAAAATTAGGTAGCGAAGTTTACATATGGCATAAAATTTGTTTCCTTACATCTGTTGTGGTGTCCACCACGTAATTCATATATGTCTACTTAATTTAGATATCTCGTACTATATCAACCCAGCCTCTCTATAATAGCGTTCAGCGCCTGGGTGCAGAGGAATACTAGATTGCGCCATCTTCTTCGGTTCAAGGGGATATGTCAATGGGCTCTTTTCTGGACGAAGGTGGTGATATTGACCCTCCAAACCAGCGCGTGTTTCGACCAAGCACCATGTCAATAAGTGTGCAACATCCTCCGCAAGGTCGTCTCGCACCAAGACGATGAAATCAGAAAAGTCAAGGCATGGAAGTGGTTCTTTGAGAGAAGGCCAGAACCCTGCAGGCAAGGGCCCAGCATCCATCCGGGCAGCTCCGGGGTTGTTCTGCTGGAATCGATCTAACGCTTCCTTCTCCGCTGCTAAGGGGATGAATCCCTTCTTCTCAATCACGCTCTCCCACCATGGTGTCATGATTGCTTCTTGAAGCAAGGCGTCTGCCGTTCCTTCCATGACCAAAGCCATGGCCTGTTCTGGGCGAGTCGCCGTCACGTATTCCCCTCCCCACAACTTGAACTCTTCATCACTAATACCATGGGCTTTCAAGAGCTCGCTTGCCACGTATCCGATGAAATTGGTGCCGTCGTTGGTGGACATAGCTATCTTCAATGGTGGCCTCTTTTGTCGCAGTTCCGCAAAAGAGCTGACGTTGTGCTCGGGACTCAGAGCAAGAACCATACGATCATTCTGGGGCAATACACCCAGCGCGCGCAGGGACGGCATAGGTCCGCACGGTTCAAAGATTCCTTGTCCCGTCAGAGCCGTCGACATGAGCTGAGCAGGCGTCGCAATGGACAAGTGGACCTGCCCGTCAAAGACTTTTGTAATGGCTTCAAGGCCACCGTCTCGTAAATTCCAAATCGCGACCTGGCTCCGCGGTCCCGCCCGGTCACAAAACTGCTGCGCGAGCCAGGAACAGACACGGTGGAAGTTGGCCATACCCCAGTCTCCCTGGAGGTGGAGCGTCACAGAACGCTCAAGTCGTGGGCCATATGTATTCTGGCGGTTCAATTCTCCCAAGTCGGTGGTTGCCATTGATCCTTTTATCTAGCTGTTGTGAGTTATAGTGGGGAGGAAGCAGTCATAGATAGATGAAATCTATTGGAAAATATATGGAATTTATTATAGATAGCCAAGAATCCGATTCCTACGGCTCTTTCAGCATATCCCGAATTTTTTTTCTCGGCTGGATGCCACAGCCGGGCATATCATCGCAGAGACATAGGATCGGCGAGAAATCCGGATTTCGGAGTGTCCTTTCCGGCTGGACCACAAACTATTACGCCCGGACCCGTGACACAAACCTCACTACAAGCTTCTATATGCTTTTTGTACTCTTCGTTGGTTTTTGGCCATATGTAGGTGTGTAGTGGTCTAGTATACAAACGTAAGCGAGTTTGAGTTAAGAAGCTTTTATAGTACACATGCGAGTTCATAAATTGATGCTAAATTAATGGTTTTTGAATTTATGTGATCCGCCAGTTTTAATTTCATGGAGCGCTGTTATCCTCGATCCAGAGGGTGTTTACTTGGGACCATAGGGTCTGGTGAAACACTATGCAGTATTGACATAAAGCCCGCACGCCTCAACTTCCCGTACCCATAATTGCCATGGCCTTTGAACTGTCCGTTTCGTCATAACTTCCGCAAGTGAAGCCTCCTCGTCATCCAGGTGAAGCAAGTCGTTGGCGGATCCACTAGGGCCATACAGAGACTGAAGCGTCGCAGCAGTGGTTTGAATCAGAGCGTTCTTCTGCGTGTATATCGCCCACATCACAGCCATTTCAATGCTGTCCGCAATCAAGGTGAAACCGTGGCCCCGCATCAGCGTAACACGGTTCGTCTCATCAAAGGTCCTAGCCAGGGCAGATCCAGTCTTTTCGGTTCGGACCAGCATATCAGCCCCAAGGGCTGGGTCTCTGTGCTCGGCAATATCGAAGACTGCAGCTCCCTTGACACCCAAGAACCCTGCCATGTGGTAACAAGCCCTCAATGGCGCATTGCTGATGGTATAGGGGACTACTGCTTCCGAGTGACTGTGGACAATGGCATTGACGTCTTTGTGTAGTTTGTAGATCTCGGAATGGATTCGTCTTTCCTCATAACCCTTGTACGGCGTGGACTCCAAAGGCTCGGCGTCGCTAACCCTGTAAGCGATCAAATCTTTGGGCGAGGAAATAGTCCCTGGAGCGGCAGAAAGAGACATTATAAAGACGTCATGCTGGCTAGGATGGCGGAATGAAAGATGGCCGAAGGCGTCCAAAACCCGACTTTGATGTAGAATATGACAACCGTGGATGAATTTGCGACTATACGCTTGGAGAAGAAGCGCGTTAGATTCGGTTGCTGCCATCATGGAATTAGAGGAAGTGAGCAAGTGGACAAGGATCCCAAGTAGATCAAGTCCGCAGGTAGTTTGCTGATGTATTATATGGTCTAATGGCGCAGCATTTTGTACTAGGGCGGCCCAGTTTCGAATTTCGGGTGACAGGATCCGAAAACAACGTGCTATTTGTGGACCTCGGGCCATGGATGTCGATTCCTCGGGCTTCAAATAAGCCAAAGAGATTTCTTAAATAAAGCCGGAACCGAGCCTCTCAGCATCAGATAATGGACAACAGGGCTATTCCAAGTGCGGACAATGATATCAAGTATTTTCAAGCTGTAGGGCAAAATATCTTGTAATTCATGATATTCACAGCTCAGTTCTGTCATTCTATCATCTGGGCCAAGGCTGTTTGGGACTGGACTACTAGTTATTCTGCTGTAGCCATTCTCGGAACCACAAGGAGGCTGCATTCTTAGCCCTTTCCATGCCCTTCCTCTCCCCCTCCTTCCGAGCATCACCTCTGATGGCAAATCCGTGCTCAAGTCCAGGAAAGTACTGGTAGTCGTAAGGAACATGCGTGTCTGGCAAAGTTTGCTGACTGTATGCTTTCAACTCTGCGGTGAACATGTGGTCAAACTCGGGGGCCAAGATTTGTGTTGGGACGCCGGTACTTGCAATGTCCTCCTTCTGCAGCATTGACGGGTGCGCGGTGGAAATACAATCGACGAGATTCTTATCCTTAGCCGCCAAGCGGAAGACCGCCCACCCTCCATAGCAGTAGCCCATGGCACCCACGCGCGAGTAAGACGCTTTCAACCATTCAGCAAACTTAATGATTTCTGGTTCCCGTGTGGCTCGAGAATTGCGCTTAAGAAATGCAGGCAAGTCGATCTCGCCAAATCGGCTCTTGTCGAATAAAACATCGGTCGGCAGGATCTCACCTCCGAAGCTGGAAGGACGTATCCTGTAAACAAGACGGCATAATGGTAAGAGCTGTTCATGCACTCACCAGTCAGGAACGTATACTGTAGCATTGACCTCATCGGCAAAGTGATCCGCGAGGATACGGATATTTTTAAAAGTCCAGCCAAAAAGATCGTGGATCACGATTATGGCAACATCTCTGTTCGTTCCTGCAATATAGCAGTCAAGCCCAGCGACATTTCCCTCTCGACCGCCAGTCTCAGCCTCCCATCGGAGCCCCTTCAAACAGCAGTCTGACATGATGGTGAATGGATATTTGAAATTGCGTGACTCTCAAGTTTGGTAAGCTCTCTAGTAACAACGACCATTTGGCGTGGTTGTCCTACGTACAAGTTTGGTGCATTTAAACAAAAAAAACGCTTCTAAGAAACTACCAGGGCTTCTTAAACGGAAGATTCGGGATAAACTGGACCCAACTCTCTTCTCAGGCAGGTGTTAGCAGAATAATCCCTGGCCGTGGCCTTCGGGGAAGTTGCAAACTGGTCCGAGAATCGGATAGTTGCAAGGCTTTCCGAATCGTACGTTAGTGTAAGTAATCCTTGAAATATACCATATCTCCGAAATTAAACGAAGGTGAATTCAATGCATATGTAGAGATTAAGGTAGCCTATGGTAACAAGGACATGGCAAAGCCAAGGGCAGCCTTGTGTGTAGCCTTGTATTGTTCGCGTATGCACATGCCCTTCTCATTTCCCAACACGTCTACTACAAAGGCCTTGGTCGATTTTTAGGTCTTTGGTTGAAATAGCTCAGTTATCTCCGATTTATGTAATTCTTGATTGGCCAGTAACCGGGCATGTATCCGAGAACAAGACCCTTGATAATCCGAGAGAACATCTCGAGCCAGTACTTCCGTAGACCCTCTCCTCCGATCGCGCCTTTGCTCGACACACCCACGGCACCGAGCCGGGCATATGACTCTTCCAAAGCCAATTCGGCGAATCCCTCCCCCAGGTCCGCATAGGAGACGGCAACGCTGACCCATTCTGTACTGATGGCCATGCCTGACGGCTCATCCTGTACTAGGGCCGAGGGTTGCACTAATAGCAGTGACAACAGTTCAGATGAGGCCTCGAGCATCGCCGTTGCTAGACGAAGGTCGAGATACGGATGGTAAAAGGCAGTCTTGAGAAGCCAGTTGACCACCGCCCCCTCATGTGAGGCAAATCGCTCATTCCAGGTCGAAGACGATAAAAGGATCAACCGGGGGCGCTTCCAGTCCAATGAAGACGACTTCAACTCTTGAAGTGCGTCAATAGTTGACTTGGCAATATCCTGGATCGGGCGACACCCTGGTCTGTTATCATTTTCCCCGATCGTGCAGATAATAATGTCGGCATTCTCTACGCAGCTTCGGACAGTCGCCGTGTCAGTAAGCTGCCCTTCATGTATTATTAGATTAGGCGAGTGGCGAAGCTCGGGAATGAGTCCGAAAAGCTTAGCCTTTGAGCGCACCATGAGCCTCAGCTCCAAGAGGGAGTCATGACGTCTAAGTAGAGATCGTACTGTGGCACTGCCGGTGCTGCCAGTTGCGCCGAAGACTGCAATTTGTGTTGATCTTGTAGAACTCATGATTGACGATGGAAACTTGAAAAAGATGAATCTTGCGGCTTGTTCTTCAATAAGCTTTGTACACGGCAAGAATACTGTATGGTCAAAACACGAGACCAAGGCGTCTTATATAGACCACTAGTGCATTACCAGGCCACAGTGGCTCGGCAATTTCTATCTCCAATAAGTGTGGTATTCCGTTCGGAGCACGGTCTCCCTCCACTTCTTGTTATATTGTGATCAATTCCTTTCCGGGCGTTCCGTGTTTCTCGCCGTGACTATACAATCAATGCCGTACCTATTAATAGAATTCCTTGGGTTTTTGTCGTAACCTTTATTCTTATTCAGTTTTCAAGATAGAAGGTTTATACATACACTGAAATAAATTATCCCGAATTATGCCGCATATGGTATTCCCAATGTAGCAGCCAAATTACCCCTTCATATAATGCCCTGTCTACTATGCGAGAGCAACACACGGTCTTTACTATCCAACAAACTCTTTTCTACTTGATAATATATTCAAAATTTCTATTTAGAGCACTCCAGCCTATCGATATATCTTGATTATCCATACATTCACCTACATTGGCATCAACGGTTTGTAACAATTCTCAGTCTCTACAGTTCCTCTCGCCTTCGTTTAACCAATTCAACAATGAACTTGCAACAAATGGGAATGCATTAAAATTAGGGCTATCTAGCAATTCTGTTTATCCTATATGTAAAGATCTAGTATTACACACAATATACGTGAACAATGCCTTATTCTAGGACAATTCATATCTTACCCAATGTAAGCATGATTCTCAACCTAATCAACTTGGTAGCCCTAAAATAGCATAATGCCTTTGAAAGAAGGTCTTGGTTCTTGCTATCGATAAAATAATAGCGACTAAGGAATAGCATCGACTCCCAGGCCAAAGCCAGTCCACCCATCAAACTCCCTTATGAACTTGTCTGCCGCTTTTTTGTAAAACTCATCCTCAGATCCTCTAACCTCTTCGACCATGTTCAATGCTCGCACTACTTTTGACCAATGTACATCAGTGAACCACTGACTAGCCAGAGCATCCTGATATAGCGTCTTCCACCCTTCACTTTTAGCCTTATAAGACCAAATGCTTGCAGAATCATAACTTGGAGTAAGCTCCATAAGGTAAACAAGAATGATGAATAGCCCGAATTGCTTCATCACTGGAACTTTGTGCTCTTTCGGGATATAAGGCATCAAGATCCGCAGCGCGTGGCCAACAGTCAGTATGTGAGCAATGTAGAAGTCGTAACCGCCCTCAATTGTGACCGCGGTCGTCGCAAGAGCTGCAGCCGTCTGTAGCCAGTCCAGCAACTGTTCATCTACGTTGTCCACAATCAAGGACGTGAAATGCTCTCTCACGGCAGGCTCGTATTTATCGAACAAGGTGAACATGTTGGCAAATCCAAGATTCTTGCTGTAGTTGGCGAAACGCTTGTCGTTGCGGAGGTTCTCCAGAACATCAGAAATCTTCTTAGTCTTGTATGTAGAGGTGTCTGAAGGCGGCGTGTCCAGATATGCGTGCATCTGGTCATACTCGGTGCAGCCAAGACTCAAGGCCTCGGCAATAACCTCCTTGCTATCGAACTCGTACCCATACGCGAGATGAATGAACGGATGTCCAACTGCAAAATCACGATTAAATATCGAGTCTCAAGCAAGAGACGTCCGGGTTACTTACGTCCGCCGCAAAACGAGTTTACCAAGGGTTGCGTTCCCGAGTAAAGATGGTCTACAACAACCTTCTTCCAGTCTCCGTTGACCCTTTCTATCTCGGCGTCAAAGTAGTCAACATATGCAGCGGTGTATCTGCAGTAACCCAGGTCAGTGTCTGTCGCGTGGCTGATGAGGCAATGACTCACCGCACATACTTCTTCTGGCCAAGGAATTGCCTCCAGTTATCGCGCGTTATTGTATGTCGCGCAAGATCAGTGGTCACGTCGTAGAGATTGGGCTTTTCAGCGGCGTAAATCTCCTCCAGCTTGGCGCTGTTGGCACCAAGGAGGTAAGAGGATCCAAGAGCCTAAAGACGTCTGAGCATTCGTAATCGAGTTATATGGACAGCTTTTTGTCATACATGAGGTACATGATTGTGGAAGAGCAACCTCGGATTACGGAGGACTGCATTTGACTCATGATTTGCCTTTAACAGCTTGGCGAGTGTCTTTGCGGGATCATCTTCACGCTCACCCAGGCGATATACGGGTGCCTTTTCGAATACGGTTGAATCTGCCATTGTTTGTCTTGAGTAGGACCGTCTAGATAGGATGAATGTTTGTGATTCGTGATTGGGATGCACATGTATTTTTAGTTAGCGAATTACCAAGTCAATAAATACCAGCACATCCATCCCTTGTCTCATTCCCGGAGCTGCCGCATTCACATCCGGGTGTTCTTCCGAATGCCCGAGTTCCTGAATAAGATGATCAGATAATCGAGCAGACAATCCATGGATCATTTTTGTTCCCGTCCTTACCTCATTGGATGTCGGGCCCGGAAATTGCTACTTTACCGTCGGACGCCGACGGCATCGGGGCTCGCCTTTAGGGAAATTCGGATTCAGAGCATACCGACATGTCTATAGCGCATTCCCAGGCGGGCGAGACAACAAACAAGACCTTCTGGAGATGTGAAGTCACAGAAGATGAGACTCTGAATATGGCGTACGAGGCCCTTTAATTCCCAACCCTGCAACACCAACAGCTCCGTTGTCTGCATGTCTTTGGCGCAAGGCACCACGCCGCCCTCGCTGGAGGAGCCATCCAAATCGCCTGCTATTGAGGAGCCCATAAGTCCAGAATTATCTGTCCGGGTAGATGGGCAGCGCAAGTCTGGATCGTTGCGAAAGCGACAGAAGATCAGCCTGGCTTGCGAAGAATGCCGCGCGCGTAAGATCAAATGTGATGGACTCCGTCCCGAATGCAGTGCCTGCAGACAGGCTCCCAAGGGCATCCGAGCTTGCAGATACCTGAGTGAGCCCTCGAGACTCTCGGGACATAAGCGGTACGGGTGAACTGTGCTTCCATTGGCAGCCCTCGTGACGGAATCTAACAGGTCTATGTAGTGCTATGCAGTCGCTCCACGACCGTCTCGCCTATCTAGAAGCCAAGCTACGGGAAGCAGAGGCACACAAATCGGCTGAAAGTATAGATGGCAGTACCAAGGAGCAGGACGAGGAGCCAGTATGGATACAGTCACAGTTGCTCACTTTAGATCCGTTTCCTCTTCCACGCACTCACTTCGAAACAAGCCCACCCATCATCGATCCAAATCTACTGCCTGCTGCCCATGAGGTATTGAAATCCCCGACCAGTCTAGGGGCCAACGACATGGTGAATAACGAGGGTTTAGTCTCTCATAATAATTCAACTGCTGTAAATGCCATGGGGATTACCTGCGTGGGGTCAGACATCGTAACGGACACGGATATGAGCAGCGAGTTCTATGGCGAGCCCTCTGCGGCATCACTTCTTAATGACATCCAACATCATTCCCATCAGGCGTCTATACCTTCGACACGGGGTCGTGACAGCCTCAGTCGATACTCTCAAACGCCTCGACACACACTTTCCATGCACCCCTCGGGAGACAATGATGACTTCCATCTCCCTCCACGATTCGTGGCCGACGATTTACTCAAACTCTACCGCATAAGAGTGCAGAGTATTTATCCATTCCTGTGTTGGCCGATATTTATGGAAGCATACAATCGCCTCTGGCTCTCCGACTCGGATGTCAAAAATATGCCCCAGCTTACTGGCATCGGCCTCGGAGGGCCGAACTGTTCTATACCAGTGTTCTACTGCGCACTTAATGCAGCATTCGCCCTGGCAATTCATTTCACGGATGCGCCTGCCAATGAACGCAAGGAGAGAGCCGCCCCGTTCGTGAGGCGCTCTCGTCACCTGATGCGGCTTGACTTTTTGGATCACGGAGACCTATCCACCATCCAAGCGCTGCTCATTCTGGCACGTTACCTGCAGAACACGGGTCTGTCCACCCGTTGCTGGAACGTTGTGGGAACTGCTCACCGCATGGCTCAGGGCTTAGGTCTGCACCTTGAAGTGAATCGCGGTGCAGCGACTGAGCTAGAAACCGATATACGGCGTCGAGTGTGGCACAGTTGTGTGTGTCTTGAGACGTAAGATTTGCCTACAGCGAAACTTGCTCCCGTGTCCTACCTTTCTTCCCTAGTCTTGGCTAATTCCCTACATAGAGTCGCAGGCATGTTAACAGGTCGGCCATGCTCCAATCCTGATGTAGCCAAGGTCCCCTTCCCTGACCTGTTGGACACGGTCGTGTCTGAACCATCTTCTCCAGAGAAGACCAACCAAGGCGATCCAGACACCTCCTCGGCCATGTTCTTTACACATGCTATCAAACTTAATCAGATTCTGAATAGGATCCTCAGAAAGGTTTACGGTTCTTCGAAAATGCTTGACGAAAGCGGTTGGTCTCACGATAATGAGGAATCGTACTTGGCACAACAGCTGGCATCTATTATAGTCCTCGACCAGGAGTTGGATAGGTTCAAGGCCGAACTGCCCGATTCTCTTTCCGTATTGAAAGATGCCTCTCTTACCCATGATGATGATATGCTAGCACACCAGAGGCATGTGTTATACACGAGGTAAGGCATGCACGGGATATTACGATTGTTGTCTGATTCGTCTCAACCTGTCTTAGATTTCTGCACATTCGCTCATTACTATACCGACCCCTACTTGTTCAGGTATACAGAAAGATGAAGGTCGGAGGCAAGACAAACTGGCATAAAACCTCGCTCAACACGCTCAACAGAGCCTTTGTTGAGAAGTGTTCCCTCGCCTGCATTGGCACCGCCCAAGCACTGATCAACCATATCAGTACGACCGCAAGGCCAATATACGGCGGTTCGCCCTGGTTTACTAGCTACTGTATGGCCCTGGATCCAAGACACCTGTTCCTAGGACAATACTAATGGTTTCCTAGACATGTACCATGCAGCTATGGTAATCATTTTAGCCGACATATGCTATTCAGACCTACATTATCCGAACCATGATAGCTATCACAAATCGTGGCAAATGTGTCAAAGCTTCTTTCACCGAATGCTAGAGCGTGACTCTGAAGCTTCCCGATATTTTAGAGTCCTAGAGTGTCTTTCTAGGTCGGTCGGGTCTATGCATGGTAGGAGCCCCTTTTGGTACCCTCAAAACGAACCTAATGCCAACATTGCGCAGAAACATCAGAAGATAACGAGGCGGCATTGGAATCCGGTACTCTTCGCCAGTGGCATCACGACTTTGCCTTTGATAATATCCCGAGCTCTGCCTTGGACCAAATACTAACTCTGGCTGATGGGGAGCTGATGCTGAGCATGAATAATGACATTGGTGCTGAACCCTCTGTTAATAACAATCAGCTATGGACACTTTTCAAATAAAAGCGAGAGGTATATTTGCTAGTCTATCTAGTAACGAAATCCATGTACAATGCGTTGACAGAAGTCAGAGAGGGTCATCATGATTTTAGCTTCCCAGCCTTGTTTTTCGAGGTCGAATATGTGATGCATTGCTTTAACCAACACATGCACAACGCCGCGTTTATAAAAAAAAACTTCTTCGGTAGGCGAGAAAAGCTTTTCAATGAAAGACAACGGCTCTTTTTTCTTGTATGATAAATGCATGGTAGTAGTGTACTCGACTAGAAAGAATTGCTTATCCTCATATTAACAAAGTACGCCGCTCCAATCTGTTGAGGCAGGCTCTACGAGAGCACGCCATTGGGTGGTTGGTGGGAGACCGGCGGCTTGAGCATGCAGTATATTGCAATGTTTATCGTCGTCAGCGCTGAGTCAGTGATCACTACCAAGAACGAGAAGAAGGAGGTGATAACGCCTCGACTTCTATGATGAGCGCTAAAGTTATATTCATGACAGCATCGGAAGATGAGAGGTTGTCTCATCACCCGAGGCTGGGCGAGCGATAGATACTAGCTTTCAGTACTCGGGCATTGCCCGGGACTTGGAGTTGAAGACGTCTTTGTAATGTTTCATTTGTCATACGGATAAGTATTCTGCGCCTCAGCCTCAGCTTCCTAATGACGATCTGCGGTTCTGACTCTGTCGGGCAGCCCATGTACCTTGGAGGTCTCCAATATACCGGTTGACTTGTGCAAACTTCGTAAGGTCCCATCTCCGCTGCATTTCGGCTTGAATAACTTCCTTGTCCTCAGCGGCCGACATGAAGAAGCCCAGTGTATACGTGGGCCAGTTGCCTATGAAGCATCTTGCCCACCCATCGTCATGCTCATATTTCTTGAAGACTTGAATCGCTTGCCTGATCTGCCAACAATCGACCGATACCTCCAAGGGCGGCCCTGGCTCTGAATGGGGTAACATTTGCTTCCACAGCAATGAAACGATGATGGCATAGAGAGAGCGGGCATCCTTGTAGTATTCTTCTTGAATGGCTAAGTTGTCCGACGTGGACTGTAGTTCCTGGCTTCCGAAGAGCATCATTTCGTATCCCAGGACCTCAGACCGGATTGATTGCATGTCCATCGTAAGTGGCAGAGAGTTCCGGCGCTGTTGACGGAGCAGCAACGCGAGCCGAAAGAGTGCAATGGGAATACCAATAACGGGACTATCCAAGCGCCTTGAGGCTGTAGTAAACGAAGACCGATCCAACAAGTTCTCTGCCTGATACCAGAAGTCAATGTAGGAGTCATAATTTGGTCCGGACAGTTCCGTCCAGAGGCCGGTCGTCATGTGGAATATGTGATACAAAACGCTCTCCACGGCCAAGAAGTCGAATAGCCGATCAATGCCCATAGGACGGTCCAAAAGCCGTAATGCAATGATGCTCATCGCCGCATTTAGATGTCGAGGTATATCGGAATACGTGCCCCAGCCCATACACTGTCAGGGCATAGAAGCGTCAGCATCTAGTTT
Organism: Clonostachys sp. G952; assembly: GCA_027569935.1. NCBI lineage: Eukaryota > Fungi > Ascomycota > Sordariomycetes > Hypocreales > Bionectriaceae > Clonostachys > Clonostachys sp. G952. The sequence continues at coordinate 148,187 of JAPDLB010000041.1, forward strand.
AGTACAATAGGGTCATTCGCGGGCCATGGCCAGCTTACCCCGTGAATATACAATAAAATAATCGACGTCAACAGGCCGTCGTTGGTTTCAGGCTGAGACGGAGCAACAAGCGACTGAGAGAGCTTCGTAATGGCTCTGGAGTAGTACGTCAAAGCCAGCTCACGCATTTGTACATATTCGTTAATTGAATGAAGGTGTGATGTCGCGCATGCTAACACTGAGTAGTACAGGGATTTATGCGACGCCATCAGACGCATAATCTCGGTCAGCCATCCATGATAGAAGCCTGAATGGCATCCAGGGAGGATTATGAGGCCATAGTATGTATCAACGAAGTGACGGCAGATGATAGGTTCCAGGACATGGGTCATAGCTTGGTGGGCCATGGCTGGCTCAAGAGAATGAAGAACGAGCGTTTGGGAGCGATCGACGGAAGTTACCAATAGGTCGTCATTGGGAGAATCTTGCCCAAATACCGAAACATCATCGTCTAGCACTCGTTTGTGATGTCTTGACTGGCAGTGAGACAGGAAGCGGCGATCGATGTTGTCATTCGGCTTCGGCCATCTGCATTCTCGGTTGGCGGACCCGCAACTTTGGCAGATAGGGAGCGCTTCATCGCACTTTACTCTCCGTTGCCTGCCTATATTGGTAATCAATTAGTAGATGACGGCCGAGTTTGGGAGGTTGTGGGGGCTTCTGGCTTACAAGTGAGACATCCGGTCTTTGTACGTAGTCTTGCTCGTGCAGGCCTTTTCATGGCGGGAAGATGTAGCGATTTTCCGATGCGGCATGAGAGTAATCAGAGCGGGGATGCATCAACCCCAAATTGCTGGCGGCGGAGGCACTTTAATATTCATTAAAGACAAGTGGTGAGTTAGTCAGCCTGATCATGATTATCTCTATTGGCTAGCTCAGCAAATCCGGACCATGCCATCGAAGGACTAATATGAAAGGTGGAGTCTGGCAATTGTCACCATAGAATAGGTCAGCTCCCAAGACGGCCGGCTCATTCATGTGTAAATAGCTCAAGCAAGGCGTGCAGAATTATATTGATGAACTATATTGAGGAGTCCTGACAATTAGGAGAGACGCTCGAGCCTACATCTACAGAGCGGAATCTACCGAGACGCTCAGCACGAGGGAAACCCTTACTGGCTTTTCCTTGAAGACCCATACGTGGATATATGGCAACAATTAACTAATTTTTGCATCTCCATCATGCATAACGAGAAGCAATGGTGTTGAACCTCTTCAATTTATGTCCTCCCTCAATGCTGCATTATTCCGTCTGTCTCTTTGCAATATCATCGTCAACAAGCTTCCAATACTTGCTGCCGCTCTTTACCCGGAACGACTTTCCATATCTGATCATGACAAGGAAGGCAGATGAGGCAATCATGCCAATGAAGGCGGCAGAGATAAAACAGTTCTGGTAGCCCAATTTGGTGATCCATGGGGTAATGCTTATCCCACGATATATTTGTCAGTACAGCTTGAAATATTCTCATGCAAACGATCAGAAGTGGCACAATAGTTGATTACGTACCCGTAGCTGATAGCAAACGACATGGTGTTTCGGACGATAATCACAGCAACGAGTGCATCAGAACTGATGCCGTGATAGCTATCGATCAGATAGTTTACGCTGAGAGTAACGCCCATTGTCATGGTGAAGGCCAGGCATCCCATTGCAACACAGAGGCCCATCCAGTGGATTCCGTGCTGAGCACCGACACCCCAGAGAATCAAGGAGCTTGGCACTATGATCACGCATAGACTGAAGGGCCACAGGCGATGCTCCGCCTCCATGATGCCGTTATTTCGGCGGGCGAGCTTAATGGTCAGCCAGTCGCTCAACCTGCCCGAGGTCAATGATCCCACTATCACCCCAACGCAGCAGGAGAGATAGCTAAGTCCGACCATGGAGGAAGAAAAGTTGTACGGCTCTCCTGATAGAACGATAGAGGCAGTAGCACCGAGAACGTTAAACCAGATCAGGTAAGAACCGTAAGAGAAGCCGGCATAAAATATGACAGGCCATGAAAGAAAGGTGAGTGCCCTGACTACGCGTTGTAGCATATTCTGGCCTGGGGCTGGATACCAGACTGCCAGCTTCTGAACAAAGGATCTTGGTGCCGCATATACTTCACCATTCTCAGCCAAAGATGTACTCGCAGGTGGATCATTCATCTTTTCACTGGCCGGGAGATCATTGGCCTTGCGGTCTGTATTAGTTACCGGTCCTGTCTGGATTCGGGTTTCCTGTGCAGATTGCACCCGGTGGTAGTTTGTCTCTTCCATGAAGAGAAAGAGGAAGACGAAAGCAGCAGCAAGAAAAATGGCAGGCCAGTAAAACACCCACCGCCATCCCTGGTATTCTGCGATGAAGCCACAGATGACAGGCGCAAAGTAATTGCTCCCAGCCAGGGAAAGGGCGTATATTCCCATGTATGTACCGCGCTCGTGAGTGAAGTACTAGTCAATAGTATTGTTAGAGCTTATTCTCAACTTCTGAATATATTGAACTCGCAGGTTTTGACAAAACTTGTGAGTCGTGTCACCGGGGAGCTTAGCCTTACAATGTCGGTAACGGAGATCTCAGGAAGGGCTTCAATCGGTGAGATGAAGAATCCCTGCAGAATAGACTTGGCAATCCATTCTCCGTCGCTCTTGATATGTGCGCTGTGGGGAGAAGAAAGTTAAGTGAGTCAAGCGTTAACTCAAGTTTTACAGGAGGGGAGGCCTACCCCCAAATGCTTGTACCCTAGGGAATGACGAGTTAGTATATAGAACCAGTACCCGATGAGGCGATTAACTTACAATGGCACCGACCACGGAAAGAAGGTAGCAGAGACGCTTGCCATAGCAAGCGGAAAAGGGCTGCCAGAATAGTAGACCCCATCCCAGGAATAGGTACATATACCCGGTCCCCTCATTGAGGGTAGCGATGGAGACACCAGTCGCTCCAGAAAGCGGCACAAGGACCGAGTATACGTTAGAAACAGCGATTCCGGTAAACCAAGTAAACCTTTAACACACGTGAGTTTGGATACGTATGCATTCTTAGTTATATACCACTCGACTTGGATGTGCTTACAAGTTCTGGCACAGAAGGGAGAGCAACTTGCGCCGGGGAGCCCAGTTCAACGGGTCGTTAGGGTCGTTGGAGGGCGATGGGATCAAGATGATGTCGCCGTCGTTGCTTGAGTGACGAGCCTGCAGGTTATGATCCAAGTCGACGAGATGCGCCGTGCCTGGGACCGGAGCCCTGTTCGCCATGTCTTCCGGGGAATTGGACATGATCGGACTGTCTCGTCAATGCTCAAGGATTAGAATAAATTATATGTTGTCAGAGAATGCAGGCTGGCGTAACGACAGCTTGAGTTGAAGGGTCCCTACACAGGGCAGTCGCAATTGTTATATACGCCTATAGAAACATATATCAAGCCGAGCCTGGTGTTTATCATGTTTCCCCGCGATAACTATTAATTCCGGCAACTTGGCAAGCGAGACCACATGGCGGAGGTGGAGCACGCAAATAACTGCCATTGGTTAACTATGAAGCTTCCAAGATAAGTCTAGGGTTACGCCGTTGGTGATGCCCGGGCCTAGACCGACGACGATGAGCTGCTGATAAATCCTCCAAGTTTTGGCCGATGAGAGTGTAGAGCCAATCGAGTCTAATTACGAGTCTCCGTAGGACCGGCCCTGACTCGACGAATAGGACATAATAACGAACTCCGCTCTCCAGTGCAGCCGATCTACATGGTTTAATAAATGGATCTGCGACCTAAACTAGACTTATTACGGCATCAAACGAGTTTCGGGATTTACCCTACAGATATGTCATGATCGTCTCGACTACTACAATAGACCTCCGCTACAATGAGTACGCAATGTAATGAATTCGGGGCTTAATTAGTGTTTCTAAGGGACTAAGGATTTTCTCTCATATATCCAACTTAGCATAATAGCTTCGAATTTTCTTGAATCAGGTACTTGACTCAATGAAGTAACATGTAAGGACATTAAGTATCGCGTACATACATCCCTCGCTACCAACAATGACCGGTGCGTTTAGATTGAGATTCGTTGTAAAGGAACTCACTTGTACTAGTCTAATATCCACTAATCAACAGGCTACCCTTGATGTATTAACTACGTCGCTTCTCTCCCCGGCCCACAAAGCTCCAGCCAATTTGATGGGCCATCCTAACCTTCACGCCAAGCTCCTGTGCAAACGCCCCGACCAAGCCGGGGTTCTGCTGGAACCAACGTCCGGCTAGGACGACATCGATGCCTGACTGCAGAGTGTCCTCCGCCAGAACCCCAGTCTTGATCCCACCAACCGCTGCCACGAGCAGCCTGTCACCCACGGCTTTCTTAATCTCCTGCGCGAAGTGAACTTGATAGGCGGGGCCCGCCCTGATGGCAATGGCCGACTTGGCGTGTATGCCGCCTGAGCTGACATCAACCAAGTCGACTCCATGGTCGGCCAGATGGGAGGCGAACTGGACCGACTGGGAGACGGTCCAGCTGTCCGGGAACTCGTCCTTGAGGCTCGAGTCAAACTCGAACCAGTCCGTGGCACTAAACCGCACGAAGAGAGGCATGGTATCAGGGATGGCAGCCCTGATAAGATCGGCAAGTTCCATATGAATCCTAGTCCGGTTTTCAAAGCTGCCCCCATATGCATCAGTCCGCTGGTTGCTAATGGGGCTTAGAAATTGGTGGAGTAGATAGCCATGCGCGGAGTGCAATTCGATGGCATCAAACCCTGCTTCGACCGCTCTCCTGGCCGCGTCCACAAAGGAAGTCTTGAGCTCCTCAATATCCTCTAGAGTGAACGCCTTGGGCACAGGATTGATGCCCTCCTCTTGTGGGATGGCTGAAGGAGCGGCAATCTCGTCCGGCCAGCCGCCCACCTCCCTCACCGCCACGGCGTTGGCACTCAGCCAGGGAGAAACGCAGCTCGCCTTGCGGCCGGCGTGCGAGAGCTGGATGGCAATCTTCTGGCCTTGGCTATGCGCAAACTCAGTGATGCGCTTCAGAGGCCCAATCTGGCCGTCCTCCCAGAGACCAAGGTCCTGGGGCGTGATGCGGCCGGTGCGCTGCACGGCGGTAGACTCCATAATGGCCAGCCCTGGCCCGCGCTGGATGATGCCGCCCAGGTGCGTTAAGTGCCAGTCAGTAGCGTAGCCATCCTTGGCCGAGTACTGGCAGAGCGGCGAAAGGAACACGCGGTTTTGGAAGGTAGTGCCACGGATAGTGATGGGGGTGAACAGCTTCGTTGATCCGTCCAACCCGGTTCCGGCTGGAGGGTCCTGAGCCGGCGTGTAGTAGGAGATGCCTCTGGCGGCAATGTTGTCGATGATTTCTTGGACCATGATCGCGATTATCTGAAACTTTGGTGATATCTAGACAGACTAGACCGTTAAGATGCTCCTGGGAGCCCCGAGTATGTATGTAATAAGGGCCAGAGTACAGAATACATGCTATGCGTTTATCTTACCCCTTATGATGTGTATTTCGCCCAGCAGATTTATAATCACTCATTATTAATTCATTGAGGCATTTTCCATGAGATTGGGACGATTAATAATGTAAAACTATAGCTACTATGATGTGATGGATGTCTGTAGTTGATCTAATGATTTGTGCGTCTGCATGGGTGCCACCGAGTGTGCATGGAGGGAGGGGAAACTGGATCGGTACGAGTGACAATCGAGAACTAGCGCTTTGAAAGCAAGCGCTGGTCATTTGATTTGTCAATCGAACCATTTAAACTAGAGCCTTTTTTTTTTTTCATCTTTTGCTCTGTCACACTTCTGATTGCATCCCGTCAGTCTCCCCCCTTCTCTCCTGCAACGTTCCTGTCCACCCCTCCCATCCTACATCCATCCTTTGCATATATAGAGCGCCATATATGGCACCAATGTACCGAGACAAATTGAATTTGAACATCACTCATGATTCATACGGCAGCCTAGTCATCTCCCCACCCTTCCCCAGAACAAAGTTAAATCTTCCCTTTCATTTAACATCGCTTTGAGGACCTTGTTTGGGAGCTTTGAAATGTCTTGGAAAATCATCGCTCAAGCATCTCAGACCAGTTTGTTGCAATCTATTCCAAAACGTTGGCGACTAGATCCGCATAAATACAAGTCGCTGAAGGATGTCACGAGCGTACCTTATACTTGTGGCATTCTGACTGATGCCCAGCTCAAGATTACCGAACTCACGGCAGTTGAGATAGTGAGGGGCCTTGAGGCTCGCGAGCTCAAAGCTGTGGAGGTTTTAGAAGCCTTTGCTGCCCGTGCTGCCATTGCTCACCAACTGGTAAGATAGGACTTCCTGAATAAGGGGTTCGGCTAACATCAGAATAGGTCAATTGCCTGACCGATTGGTTCTTTGAAGAGGGTCTCCAGCAAGCAGAAGAGCTTGACGATCTTCTTGACTCTGGCGGCAAATTAAAGGGTCCATTGCACGGAGTTCCTATTGCTGTAAAGGTACGCAGAAGCCCTATAACCTGGTGCTTAGTTGCAAATGTACTCATGCCAACTTCCTTAGGACTTCCACTTTCTCAAAGGCCATCCTACAACAACGGGCTATGTTTCGAAGAGAAATTTTGTTCCTGAGCATGACTCTGCCCTTGTAGCCACGTTGCGTGCCGCTGGGGCGGTGTTCTTCTGTAAGACAACCATGCCCCAGACGGGGATGGCACTAGAGACGGCCAGCAATCTTTGGGGCCGAACCCTGAGCCCTTTCAACATCGACCTAAGCGCCGGAGGCAGTTCAGGAGGAGACGCGGCCCTAGTTGCGATGAGGGGCTGTCCCATCACACCCTCCACTGACATGGGAGGATCCATCCGCGTGCCAGCTGCTTTCAATGGACTATACGCCATTCGACCTACTGCAGACCGTGTGCCAAAAGGCGGCATGGACAACATCAACAGCACGGGGCAGACAACAATTCAATTGTCCTGCGGGCCCATTTGTCACTCTATCGGCGACCTCGAGTTGCTTACGAAGGTCATCAATGCGTATCCGCACAATAAGTACGACGTTACCTGTGCACCGATTCCCTGGAGGAACGTGGATACCTTGAATGGCAAACTCGCCATTGGAATTATGAAGTGGGATGGTGTGGTTATGCCTCACCCGCCGATACTCCGGGCCTTGGGCCATGTCAAACAAGTGCTCGAAAGGGCCGGACACCAAGGCAAGTCTCTCATCTCGTACGAGATACTTAGCTCTGACCATCACTCACCCGAATCGCAGTTATTGAATTCGACCCGCCCTTTGATTGCTGGGACGCTTCTCAGACAACGGTAATAAGAGTGTCACCAAAAAGGCGGCGAGCAGCTCACTAACGAACGGCTATTTAGTTCGATACATACTACCAGTCAGGGGCAGGGCAGACGCTAGCCGCGGTTGAAGCTTCCGGTGAACCACTTTTGCCAGCCGTTGCTGATCTGCTCAAGGTTTACAACACGAGAGCGCTCTCTACTGTAGAAGCGTTAGGAGTATGTTATCCCACTTAAAAGATGATGAGAATTTTGGCTTCCTAATCATTAATATGATAGTTGAACGTCAAAACTAGAATCTTCAAAGAACGATTCCGCAATGCGTGGAGCGAAACCATTCGCAGCACCACGACTAGCCGTCCTATCGATGCACTCATCTGCCCCCCGGCACCGTCAGCGGGAATTCCTCACAACTTTAACATCTACTGGGGATATACCTCATTGTTCAACCTCCTTGACTACCCCTCCGCGATCTTACCGATCCCCAACTTCAAGATTGATGCCCAGAACGACCCTGTAAACGCCCACTACCAACCGCTAGAAATGAATGCTTATGACAAGGCCAATCATGATTTGTGTAAGCCTCCCAACCCTGAGCCACGGAGCTGAACTCGCGTGCAGTTGCTGATGTCCTTTTCCCGTGAACAGACGATCCAAACCTATTCTCGAATCAGCCGTCGACGATCCAGATTGTGGGGCGCCCTTTTGAGGACGAAGAGCTCATCCGAGTGGCATCAACTCTGGATACACTCCTTCACTCTACTTAAGCCGAGTCAGATGGGAGGGTTCAGCAAGGCAAGTGGGATAGACAGCAAGTCAGTGAGCAATATTTCGACGGAGACGCCTAGACCGAAGGGGGACTTGGTAGTGGCTTCATTGAGTACATCTGTCTCACCAAATCTATGGGACCTACAAGTGATCCATGATTGCTCAAGTTCGAAGCATCAAATCCTTGGAGCTGCCACACGCAAAGAACTACCAGCACATGGAATAAAAACACAGCTTAACTCTCCCTTGAATGAATAATTACTCTTCTTACTATCAGACCCGGCACTTATTTTCGAAAGTAACTCTTGTGCCAACCATATGCACTCCTGACCCAACTCCATTGTTATATCGATTCAGACTTTTTCAAATTGACCCCCAAGAATTTTCTCGTCGCTATTCACCTGGTCCAAATCTGGAACGTCGGAGTGCTTCACGCCGTCGAATAATTCATCCACTTCTTCGAGCGTCTTGCCCTTTGTTTCAACCCAGTAGAAATAGACAAAAATGATGAACAGAAAATTCCAGCTCGCGTTAATGACATACGTCTTCCAGCCAACAGCGTCAAACATGTAGGGGAAAACCATGGTGACAAAGATTCCGCATGCCTTATTAATGAGAGTAAAAAGACTCATTCCCGTAGCACGTAGTCGGAAAGACAAAACCTCTGGGGGGTACATCTGCGTCAAAGGCGTAAGACCAAACGAGTAAAATCCCAGGAATAAAAACACTGCGGCCACTGTGCCCTGAATACCCGGAGCATATGAGCTTGTACCGTAGACAGCCGTGAGGGCACCGACAATATAGAACATGACGGTGCAACCAACCAGGGAACTAAGACAGAGCATCCGCCTTCCGAGTCTTTCTGCTAGAAGACAGCCGGCAAGAGCAGTGACGAGTTGCCAAACCGATAGAATAAGGTTGATTTCCATTTGGGTCGTAGACGAAGTGATACCAGCCTGGGACAACATGTCTCCGTAGTAGTATGTGATAACGTTGGATCCTGTTAACATTGTCACAGGGGAAACTGACAGAGCAAGAATGAGACGTCGCCTATTGGGCGCACTGCGCACGACTCCGACAAAGCCAATGCTCTTGCCTTCAGTCTTCTCATAAGTTAACGTATCAACAATTTCCGTGTATTGAACCTGGACAATCGGGTCGTCAGGTGTGGAACCGTTGATGCGCGCAAGAACCTTCATGGCTTCGTCCAGGCGATCCTTATGAATAAGCCAGCGAGGAGATTCGGGGAGAAACGGCGTAAGGACGACAATCAGTAAAGGGGCGAACCCCTGAAACAGAGATGGCACTCTCCACGCCCAATTCGAAGGCTCAAGTGCAGTACACTAAGAAATTGTTAGGTTTTGTTTCTCGCAAGCATGAGAAAGAAGGAGGAGCAGAAGGAGGGAGAAGTCTTCGTAACAACTCACCCCAAAAGATATACCAGTGGCCAGGATACCTCCCACGGCCCAGCACGTGTAATACAGGCCCAAGGCAAACGCTCGAATCTTTGGCGGAGTTGTCTCGGCCACATAGATACCTGCAGCGGTTTGAGCGAGACCCATGCCCAAGCCGACAACCATTCGGCCAGCAATGAACATGGCAAGGTTTTGAGCACTAGCGGTGATCACGGCTCCGAGAATGTTGAAAAGGGCGCTGGCCAGAACGCTGTATCGGCGGCCGAACTTATCAACAATAAATCCTGCGAAAAGTGCAATCAGGATTGCGCCCAAGGATGTGGCCGTAGAGTTGACAGCCTTAGTGGCCGTGGTTATTTCGAAATAATTGTTATAGCTGGGCATCACATTGACAGAGCCCATGACAGACCCATCGTAGGCAATAGTGACAGAGTCAACGACACAGGCCGAAATAACCAAAGCCGCGGTGAAGCCGATCTTGACCGACTGACTGTATTTACCGAACATTATGGTCGACTTAGAGGGCTTCGAGCCCGAACGAATTTCTCTAGTCCTGAGGTGGAAGAAGAGTGAGTGTGTCAATCTTGGCCTTACTCGGTGATGGGCGTGCCTTTTATAATTGATGTTTTCCGGAGAAGAGGGGAGGGATAACTTGGAATCCTTGTTCTATCTTCCCCGGCAACACTTCATTCCCCGCGTTTCCTAAACTGGTTCGCTATCTTGGTAATGGCTCCTCGATGCGGGGTGAAACAAGAGTCATTGGAGGACTGGTACTCTAGACATACCGACTGAGAGTACCAAGCCGACTATCCTTGAATACACCTTGAATAAGTCAAGCCATGCCATTAGTTTCCTAATAAAACGTGATAACGGCAGATGCTATCTAGATTTTAGATACCTTATCACTCTATTGGAGCAGGATCATCCCTTTACGAGGCACCACAAGCAATTTCTGGACAACTCAAGCTTTGGAGATAACGGGAGATACACGATGTGCATGACATGCTCCTCGTTGCGGCTAGATTACCAAAGGGCGGCCAACCCGACATGTCGCCGCTAACATCACCCACCGGCGGTTTTTAGCGTTGGTTTGGGCGGTCCAGCCGATCATGCACTACTTTAGGTCATTTGCTCTCTTCCTTCGGGTGGTAGACACATTGGGAGACCTGGTGATGCGGATCAACTTATGGATTGCTTAGATATCTACCCAAGGTTGAGCACGAAGACGCCCCTACCCCTTGTCAAGTATTTCATAGACAAATTTAGGCTTAGTGAAGGCAGATGACGATGACAATTGGCAGGCAGCAATGCCACGGTGCAACCAAAAAATGAAGAGATAATATATGGTTTTGCAGGGGGTCCTAAAAGAAAAGGTAGGGGCTGGAGAGTTGTCCCCACACAGGGTATCCGATCAAGTGGGTGGCACAGGTAATGGCACCCCCAAATGAAGACCCAAATAGTCACCTAAATAAACACCCGAATAAACATCTGAATATCTAAATAAGAACTTATCTTAAATGGGAACTAGAGAATATCAATATTTAGGCTTGGATATTCTGTTCCTTTATTCTTATTTCAGGCATTCTATAGCTAGCTATAAAAAATTAATATATCAAGCATATATATACTATAGATTGTTTAATCGGAGCAGCCCGAGGAGAAATTCGATATGCTCTTGTCAAATACCATCGTGTAGAAATGGCGATGGGTGGAACGGTATCGTCTTGTTAACTTATTATCACGAGAAAACATGTTGGAGAAGTGTGGTAAATCTCGTACCGGTGCGCAGTAAGCAAGCTTCTTACCCCGCCGGTATCATGCTACAGCAACTACCATAAAATCCTCCCACAAACTGGCGAAACGAAAGCTAAGACTTTTCGGGCTTAAAGCTTATTGCGTTCATTCATTTTAGAAGATGATGAATGACCTTGGTCTGATTCTGAACTTGAAACGAGTCCTCCCGCAAAACTGCTTCTCTTATTGAGTTTCGCTTTTTCTGATTAAACAATCCTACTTGCCATATATAAATTAAAATATCGCAAAGCACTCCAAGTTGAAAACAATTGACGCAAAGGTTGTAGCTAAAGGCTATATCCGGCGTCGATGATAATGTTTGTCCCGGTCCTGCTTCTGGACTTCGCTAAGCCAACGACTTGCTCCGCAACATCCTAATAGAATAATTAGAAACAATTACGCGAGAATCCGCCGCCTCTTGAGTCTTTACCTCGAGGTCGACAAAACGTTTCAATTTATTTCCTTGTCGGTGAGCTTCTTTCTGTTCAACCGTGAAGCGAGTTGCCCATTTCTACTCCACCCTTAGTTCAAATTTAATTTCTACGTAGTTAAGGAATACCTTTTCTCACTGTTTGCAGCAGCCCTGGTGATACACTGTTAACACGGATCTTGGATGCTACCATACATAGACCCTTAACCATATGTAACTGGGCAGCTTTTGTGGTTCCATAGGCCTGGTGTCAAACTGTTAGCATCAAACCTGTGAGGTCTGTCCATATGGGCTTGGGATCATGTCTGCTTTGGCGATGCGAACCGTCTCTTCCTGACCTACCCTCTCTCCCAGAGCCTCCGCACTCGCACTACCAAAGAGCTACCCACACCAGTCACGCCTGCAATGGATGCAGTTGTGATGAAAGCCCCTTCCGTTTCGTCGAGGTACTGCTTGGATGCTTGCAAAAGCCAAAGGTGAGAATTCACATTCATGTTGAATGCTCTATCCCAGTCTTCTTCAAACACGTTGTCGTCAATCGATGCTGTGTCGCGGAATTTGGTCCAACCCCCATTCGACAAGACAACATCGATACGTCCCATGGCAGCGTATGTCTCCTTGAGGAGAGGTCGGATTTCCAGAGCCGAAGCCAGATCCGCCTGGATCGAGATATATCGCGATATCGTCTTGATTCCCTCAACATCACTTAACTTGGCATGTTGGGCAGAAAGTTCTGCAATCAGTGTCCTAGCACGCTCGCTATCCGTGTGGTAATTGATGACAACTCTATATCCATGATGGGCAAACAGTCGAGCAACGGCAGACCCGAGGGAACTGCAGATCCGGCTGTGACAAGGATAACTGGAGACGCGCTCATGTCTTTTCCGGTGCTTGCATACCTTATCTGTAGACGAGAGGTCACTATGCATACATGGGATTCTTTTCTAATGAATAACGAATTGAGTATATTAAACAGAATTGCATGCTTCATTAAGTCCGATATCTAGCCTTTGCCGGATAGAACCCGAAGAAGTAGCTGTGAGTCTACGAAATGTCACCAGAAATAAGTGCTATCCAATTGCGTGATGCCGGTTATGTCGGCCTACTAGTTACGCATTGATCGTCTGTCCGAGCTACGGCACTGACTGGGCTTCGGCTCGTTATCATTGATCAGAGAGCCACGCTGCACCATTTCCGCGGAGACATGCCGGCCCAATAAGATCGTTATGTATGAGGAGATAAGCGATAGGCGGTCCTTCCGACTACTTTCAACACTGCTGACACTGTGTTTGGCGTGAAAACCATGGGCCTAATGCTGTCGGCATGTCCGACGGCACAATAGATGTCGACAGAGGCTAACTTCGTTTAGGCACATCAGCAGGTGAGTTTCGCGGGGGACGATGATGTGAAAGGGAAGCTGATCTCATCGTACAATAGACAGGCACATAAGACTGCTGCGTCAATGGTATGTTTTGCATTAAGGTGCAACTAGTAATCTTTGATCAACGACAAGTCTCTCTCGTGTTAATGACATATGCGCGATTCCTAGCAATACTATGATCATGGATTCCAAGGCTGAAAGTATTCTGGCCCTCTATCAACACCGATTGAACGGGTTTATCGGGAATGAGAACGCTAGGCCGCTGTTCACAGCTATTGGGGTCATTCTTTTCTCCTACCTCTTGTACCAGGTAAGAATATCCTTAGTCTAGTCGTGCAAGATACCATTAGTTTTGACAACACCCGATAGGTTGCGTTTGCTACAGACATCCCACACATCAAAGGACTACCAGAGATTCCGGGGGCAGTGCCCATATTCGGTCATCTTCTGAGCCTCGGTGAGGACCATGCGAGCTCATGCGAAAAATGGTGGCGTCAATACAACCAGTCTGTATTTCAGATCAAACTAGGCAACACTCGAGCTGTCGTCGTCAACTCATTTGATGATTGCAAGAAGATGCTGCTGGGGAGCCAGAATGCTGTTATTGACCGCCCAAAGCTGTACACCTTCCACGGGGTCATCAGCAGCACCCAGGGCTTCACCATTGGCTCTTCCCCATGGGATGAGTCCTGCAAGAACAAGCGGAAGGCTGCTGGCACGGCTCTTGGAAGACCTGCATTACGGAGGTACTACCCCATGTTTGATCTAGAGAGTTACTCTATTCTGCGGGATATGAAGAAGGATAGCAACAATGGGAATATTGAGATCGATATCCGTCCCTATATCCAGAGATATGCACTCAACACGACTTTGACGCTCTGCTACGGAATCCGTATGGATGGCGTCTATGACGAGCTGCTTCGGGAAATTCTTTACGTCGGTTCAGCCATTTCACTTTTGCGCAGCGCGTCTGAGAACCTACAAGACTATGTGCCATTCTTACGCTACCTCCCAACCAACACCAAGAATTCTCGATCAAAAGAGCTTCGAGAGCGCCGTGACGCTTACTTGAATTTACTCCTAGACAAGGTTCGAGCCATGATCAAGGAGGGGACCGATAAGCCTTGTATCTCATCTGCCATCCTGAAGGATGAGGAGACGAAGCTTACTGGGGTTGAAGTATCATCCATCTGCTTGTCACTTGTGTCTGGAGGGTTCGAGACCATTCCTGGCACCCTGACCTCGTGCATCGGTTCCCTGTCAACAAAAGAGGGCCAAGAATGGCAGGATCGTGCGTACGCAGATATCAAGCGCTACTATCCTGACGTTCGTGATGCTTGGACCAGTTGTTATGTCGAAGAAAAAGTCCCGTATATCAACGCTATCGTCAAGGAGGCTGGAAGATACTACACAGTCAGTTCTATGAGTCTTCCCAGGAAGACGGTCCAAGAGGTGAACTGGAACGGCGCCATTATCCCACCAAAGACAATGATTTTGATCAATGCACAAGCTGGTAACCATGGTAAGATTATGCTTGATTCAGTGGTGAATGTTTCCTCCCCTTTGACGCTAATACCTGGTCTCATAGACGTTGATCACTTTGGCCCGGATGCCGGGAAGTTCGACCCTGAACGATGGCTTAAAAGTCTCGATCCACCCACCGAAGCGGAAATGGATGGTCTCGGCCACCTGAGCTTCGGGACGGGCTCACGTGCATGCTCTGGTCAATTCATTGCATCTCGAATGCTTTACTCCGCCCTCGTGCGCATCTTGTCGTCGTACAAAATTGTAGCGAGCGAGGAGATGCCGCCCAACACAGATTATGTGGAATATAACCAGTTCAAGACTGCGCTAGTAGCTATTCCAAGGGAGTTTAAGGTGAAATTAATCCCAAGGGATACTGATTTGACCGCCGAATGTCTTTTTGATGCAGAGGAAAGAACAAGGGAGCACTATAAAGAGTAACGGGGTGTGCATGGAAAGGAAGAAAAAACGTCAGCAATTTGATGGATGACAGCGAACTCGAGTATGCTCGTCCATGACCTGAAAAAGTACTTGGAAATGTGAAATAGATTGACTGAGACTAATGCATACAATGATCTTCTGATAAACCGTCTCTAAATAGTTGATCCAGTTACTGAAACGCTCACAGTATTATCTAATTCTATTCGCGGATTTGCTTAGACTGATTCGGAAACTAAAGGATGAAGATACTAGACGAGGAATTAAAACGCCAATCTTTTCATTAACCCATCCATTATTTGAATGCTGTTCCTAATAGTACACTTTGAGCATTTTCACTACAACCAGGGGGAATAGGAAGACGGTTCCCGCGCTGCGTTCACTAATTCCCGCTTCCCGATGACTGTCGGCGTGCCCGATGAGGAGTTTTTGAGCCAATCCCTCTGAGATCACTAGTGATATCATGTCATATCCTCTACCAATAATAAATAATATGCATAAAGCAGTCAAAGAAAGCTTAGTAAACCTACCTACGAAAGGAAACCTCCCATCAAACCAATTCTCTACCCAACCATGTCTTCGCTCGACATCAATCAGCTCTTCAGCGTCAAAGGCTTGGTGGCAGCAGTAACCGGGGGAACGAGCGGGCTTGGTTTCATGATTTGCAAGGTGTGTCACGGCCCTTTTGCTACGCTACAAATCATCAGCACTAGCTAAGGCCGTTCTAGGGATTGGTTGCGAATGGCGCCAGAGTATATGTCATTGCGTTGCCGTTTGAGCCCATTACCGAGAAGGTAGCGCAGCTCAATGAGCTTGGTCAATCTTCCTCTGGCACCGCCCACGGGTAGGTGCAGCAATGCCTTCCTCGCGACGGGCATAACCTGATAAGCCTATTGCTGACGGAGTGTTTGACTTTAGGATTGAATGCGATCTAACCGACAAGGAGAGTATTGCAAACGTAGCCAAACATATAGGCCAACGAGAGACATACCTTGACATTCTCGTCTCTAATGCCGGCATTAGGCGAGACCCAGTGATTAAATGCGATGTACTGTCTGCCCCCTTATTAGACCTCCAAGCATCAATGTGGTCGTCGAAACACTCGGACTGGGCAGACTCGTTTTGTGTCAATACGACGGCTCATTATTTCCTCTCCGTTGCGCTTATGCCTTTACTGGCAGCTGCCTCACAGCGCAAGCTAGAAAATGGCAGAGTGGGAAGAAGCAACGGCCGTGGAGTCATCGTCATCACAAGTTCATGCGCAAGCATGCACAATGCGACTAATGTAGATTTGACGAGCTATGCTACTAGCAAAGCCGCGACTGATCATTTGGTCAAACTGCTGGCGTCCAAGTTTGGCAGATTCTATATCAGAGTAGTAGGAATCAATCCAGGCTGTGAGTTTCCGCTGCCAAACCATCTCAAGACCCAGGCGAAGTATTGATGAACTCCTAGTCGTACCAAGCAAAATGAATCCAATTGGAGAGGAAGGAAATATGTTCAGCGCACTATTTGACAAAGTGCCCGCTAGACGGTCGGGTGATGAAGAAGACATTGCCGGCACGGTCCTCTATCTTGTCAGTCGTGCAGGAGTAAGTCACCTCATTATCTGACGGTTGCATTGCCCAAGCCAAAGGGATATTGACATGCTATGAAAGGCCTATGTTGATGGAATTTCTCTCTGTGTGGATGGAGGACGAGTGCTCTTTGCCAATGGCCAAGAATGACGATGTCCATTATACGTGGAGGAGACGACTGGATATGGAGGACGAACTCATAATCGGGGATACACCTTCAATCTTCTAGATACATAGAAAATTTGCCAATATTAAAATAAAGATCTCACTGAACAAATACCCCCATCATGCTACTTCTAGGTCTATCCATTCCCCTTGTCTTTGCGTTAAATAACTCCAAGGTGCTAAGGCTTCGACAATCCTGTTCAATCTACGCACTTGGCCTCGGAATAAGACCATCTGAAAGCTGGAATCAACTTGGTCAGATGAGCATGGAAATTCTAAGCTCGATCATGCAGAGAGCACTGAGCCAATCAGTGGAGAAAGCGCATCAGCCTCCGTGTGCATTGCTTGTCGGAGCTTCCGATGCTAGGGATTGGGCGGTCGGTTCGTCATCTTATACTTTCCCATAGCTGCTTTACGAAGACACGGCCTAAACGAGCCTGAAGAGTTCCCTAGCAACCATATCTCGCTATAGCGATCAACTCGTGCATCCATGTCTATCGTTGCAATCACTGAGGCCTCGTCGTAAGTATCATTGGATGGTCGTACTCGTTACGTCGCTAATCAAATCCGGCAGCTCAAATTTAAGTTCAGCCGACCTACAGGAACTTGCAGTCCAATTGGGCATCGAGATCTCCAACAGTAAAGATTTGGGTGATTATCTCTTGTTATTGAAGTCCTTTGAGGTTGTTTTGAAAGAAATCGAAGATGGGCAGGACTACGTCCATCCATCATTGAAGCCTCAAGCCGTATGTACCAGTCGGCAATTTTGGAGACCGGGCACCCATGAGAACCCATTCAATGCCTGGAGCCATCGGTGCGAACTTGTTTCCACCAATCCAAGCAGTGACGTCCTGAAAAATCGCACCATAGCCATCAAGGACAATATATCGGTTGGCGGACTACCTACGACACTCGGGGCGCCTTCGACAGCACAATCGGACAATCAGAAACGTGAGCTGTCTAGCATTGATGCTACAGTGGTATCTCGAATTCTTGAAGCTGGTGCAGTAATCAAAGGCACATCTACTTGCGAGTGTTTCTGCGCCTCTCCCTTGTCATTCACGTCAAATACGGGGCCGGTGCACAACCCACGGCTTCACGGGTTCACCGCTGGGGGAAGTAGTAGTGGTTCTTGTGTCCTTGTTGCTGCTCATCTTCTCGCTTCCGAATCTAATGAGCACTATGGTGAGACGGCGGAGCTAGCTATTGGCAGTGACCAAGCAGGCTCTGTCCGCATACCAGCTTCTTTCAATGGGATCTACGGACTCAAGCCCACTTTTGGTCTGATACCGTACACCGGGGCGGCGTCCATGTCTCCGATGATAGATCACATAGGTCCCTTGGCCTCTCGACTCGAAGACATTGCGATCTTGCTCGAAGTAATGGCGGGCTACGATGGGCTTGACTCCCGGATGAGCCCTGAGGCCCCTCTCCGAAACGGAGTGAAGCCGTATTCGAAGATCCTAGCCAACTTCCGGGAGCAATGTCAGTTGGAGCCTGGAACGAAGCTAAAATGGAGCGTGGGTCTGCTGAAAGAATCCTTTGAGATGGACGGGGTTACTCCCGAGGTTCGCAGAATAGTCCACGAAGCTGCAACACGGTGCTTTACGGCCGCCGGCGTAACTGTTAAAGACATATCAGTTCCAATGCATCGAGACGGGCCAATCATTTGGACTGCATCAACGCGGCCATCCATGTCTGGTCCGCTCTGCCAGGGGAAGACACCTGGATATCTCTCATTTATACCTCCGCATCTCCAACCTCAATGGCCGCCCTCCCAAGACTTGTATGAGGCAATGACCAAACTGAACCCGGCTTTGGTCAACATTTGGTTCAGTGAGAAGTATGCAGAGAAGTTCTCGACTCCAGCGATACAGGTTAAAGCCCATCGAAAAGTTTTCGAGCTGCGGGACGCGTATGACCGAGCACTCAACGAAGTTGACGTTCTCATCACCCCTTGCGCCCCGACAGTAGCCATGCCACATCCCAAAGCAGCGGGGAGTGAGGACCAATCAGCTTCTATATTGGATCGGCTCGCTACTGCGGTTGGAATTACAAGCAATACTTGTCCGTTCAACGTGACAGGCCATCCTGGGCTGAATGTCCCTTGTGGGTTCGGAAGTGTGCCGAATCATCCAGATATTCAACTTCCAGTCAGCATGCAATTAGTTGGGAGGAGATGGATGGATGAGGAACTGTTGCAGGTAGCGGCACTATTTGAAAAAGGAAAGGAACTTTGTTCAAAGTAGATTTAGCTCTAGATGACAAGAGCTTCATCAGGCTCTAAGTTAGAAGGTTTAGCAATATACAGTTTCTACGTGATAAAGGCAAAGACGGTCGATATCTCCATATGCATTCCTATATTCTAATCAATCAGCTAGAAATTCGGTGATTTGTCTATCCATCCATCTTTTGTCTTCTTCATAGATACCAAATCCTGCCAAATGACCCCAAACTGACGGTATGACCTTGAGGGTAGCACGAGGGATGTGGCCCGATTCTCTCTCGCTGGCCTCCCAGCGAAAGTATTGATCTGTCGAACATGGCATGAGTAAGATACGTGCCTTGATTCGTGACAGTGTCTCTTCCAACGATTGCTTATCAGTTGTCTGTTCGACTTCTGTGATGTCCCCGCCTTGCCACATGCGCAGTTTTGCAAGCAAGTCGTCAGGATCCCAGCTGTCATAATTCAACCCCGCTACATGGTGGTCCCAGTCATGGAAGCTTCGATAGCCTAAGGCCAAGTATAGTTCACGGTCAAACCATTCGGCGCTCGTCAACCAAGCCGAGTACGCCTTGCCAAAAGCACGCAGGCCACGAATGGGTTTAGTAGAAGGTCCCGAGACATGCCTTTTGTACGCTGGATAGTCGATTGAATTTTCGAGGGCAGCCTTGGGACCTTCCAAGAACTGATAGTTGTGACGACTTGTTCGAGCCGAGGCGCATATTATGATGGCGTTTCGAACAAAGTCAGAGTGCATCGCCGTCCAATAGTACGCACACTGTCCTCCCATGGAGAATCCCATAACGATGCCGAGCGCTTGTACGCCCAAGGCTTCTAAAAGCAGTCGCTGCGCTCGGACACAATCGCGATAGTCAATGGAAGTAGGAAATTCTGTCGAATTAGAAGGGCTGGACGACTCGCCGTTTCCAAATAGCGCGACAACAATGATCCTGTATTTGTGGAGCGCACCGTTCTCAAAGGTCAAGGTGGATTGAAGACGTCCTCTGAAGCTCGTGATTATGAGCGCCGTTTTTTCAGAGCTCGGGTTGATGTCAAGATAGGCCAAGCGTGTAGTAGAGAGTGTCGAGCCGTCTTGGAAGCGAAACCCAGCAATCTCGTAATAATAGATGTCGGAGCCTGTTGCGGTAGACATTTTTAGCCTAAGCAGTCCTTGGACTCAGATATGGAAGATAAACCTCGAGTCAACCACTAAAAGAGTGCCTCAAGCCAGTCAGTTATTATTGGAGGGACCTCCAACCCTTGGCTGGCATTTCCTTCGGCGCTCCCGACAGTTCCACTATTATCGTCAAAGTCCCAGGCTATGGCTATTTCATTTATTGAATTTTTTCTTCATGAAGTTATGAGTAATTCGAACTTGCATTTGAATAGTTAGTAAGATTGATTTTGGTTGCAATTGTCAGGCGGATTGGAAAATCGAAGTGGCGGCGGAGGTGCAATTGGATATCGCGAAATAGAAAGATCAACCAGTAGAGTCACGAGACGTTTGGAATACTAGTAGACAATCTAGACACGATGTATCGCCTACGAAAACGTTTCAATAGTAGTAGCCACATATAAATAGGCAAAAAGATGGTGATAAGAAATTGTGTGAACACGACGACTCCCCCTCCCGCAGTCAATGCCTCTACCAAGCAAAACAAACATCCCTTTCCAAGTGCGAGAATTGAATAATTTCAACTTTTAATTACAATTACTCTAATGCAGCTCTAGTTTTCGTGTCGTGCATATCAAAGAAGGCTCAGAAAATAGTCCATATGCTCTTCTTCCCACAGGCAATCCGTTTAGCCACTATAAGACAGATAAAGCTCGCTGCGTAACTTGCGATGGTAAATATAATTAGTGCCCAGTACTTACCATTGGCCTTTTGGAGAAGCTCGCCTCCGATTGGAGTAGCGGTGAAGGTGCTATAAGCAGTTAACAGGTGGTTTAAACAGTGGTTGGAACGAGAGCTGGAGACAAACCTCGCACTAACCACGACATAGGCTGTCGCATAGTAACGTCCATAGGCTTCGATTTTGCACAACTGCCCCACGCATACAGGCGCCAGACTTACAGTGCTACCACTAAAGAAACCAAACGCCAGTGCGAAGATAATCATTAAGGACTGACTTGACTCTGCTGGAAGCCAGAAACAGGCGTTACATACGCCGCACCCAAGGATGGCAAGAATTAAGATGTTGAATCTCCCAAACCTGTCTGCATAGAAACCCGGAATCCAACGGCCAAACATGCCACCCGCGTTTATGAGAGACATCAGCATGTATGAGAAATCTGAAGATTGTTGATGGTCCAGAGCGTAGGAGGTGAGGTACGAAAAGGGAATAAAGAGTCCCCATTCTAGAAAGAACACACTCAGACTGGTGAATGCCAACGCGCCATGGCGGAAGACAGAAAATTTCGGACGAACAGAAGACAATCCCAACGGCTTTTGGGGGAATCGAGGACGGATGAGGAGAACGGCGGAGGTAAACGTTATGGCGCAGACAAGGGCGGCCACCCGCACGGCCCAAACAAATCCAATAGTCGAAAAGAGTTTCTGCAGCATCAGGGGGAAAACTATTCCTCCGGCAGCGCCCCCAGATGAAGCAATTCCGGTAGCGAGGCCGCGTCGTTTGTGAAAGTAATGAGCGACAATCGATATGGCCGGACTAAAGACGAGGGAGAGACTGAAGCCTCCCAAAACACCAAAGACCAGCATAAAATGCCAGTATTCACTGCATTGGCCCAGGTAGAGCACCGTGGAAAACCCCCCAACTCCAATCAGTTGCGCGGGCCTGTCGCATCGAATATCGGCCCTACCTGAACTCCGAGCAGGAATGTCAGGCCAGTGTAAACACCAAAGATCCATCCAATGGCTGTAGAGCTTAGACCTTTGAGTTGGTTATGCATCAGATATGCCTGAAACGTGCCGACGCTGTTCATAAAGGACATAGAGCCGAACAATGCCAACCAGCTTCCCGCTACAACCGCCCAAGCAATGCAACCGCCTTCGGGATAAGTGACATCGCTTTCATCGTCACTTTGAAGCTGTATCCTGGCCTCCTCGTTTATTATCTTTATCGTATTATCATTCTCGGATTCCTCTGACTGATGCTTGGCCGCCAGGCGTAAATCGTCTTTAATTTGTCTTGAATTTTCCACTTTTATTGGGCCGGATGGGAGGTCTGTTGGAGGTTTGTTTGCCGATAAAGACATGATTTCTAATTCGCCAATATCGCCTGGCAGGTGGCTGAGTTTACATAGGGAAAACAGACTATCTTCAAAACAAATTTAAGTTATCACGGACATCAACACGTTACTTGAGCCTGGCTCCGAAGCATTGTCCGCTTGATTCAGAAATAGCGGTTTAACAACCATACTCACGACCTAACACCAGCATATGCCTTATGTCCGATGGTCCCTGGCCCCTAGTGGAGACCAAGCCATGAAAGATGAGTAGTGTCGGACTGTCCGACGCCTGGCAAGTATGTGGGTATGCAATGCTCCACTGAAGTTGAGGCAATATCAGACAACAGCCCGATTATGGATTGCCAGAGAGGGACCACAATGCGGGTCGCCTCCGAATTGTCGGACTCGTCGCTCTCGGGCATAATGTAAGGAACTTGTACTTACAGGCAAGGAAGGGTCAGACGGCTACTGTCACGTAGTTAAAAGAGTTAAGGAATATGCGCCTAGAGTCTCGGTCGACGCACGCACTCCAATTAAAGCCTTACATCCAGAATTTCATTCAATCTCAGCCGAAGATCTTCAATTAAGGATTGAGTACTATCCCTGATCTCCAAATGTCTACCAATGGAGAGGCCTTCCTCATTAACCCTGACGCCCCAGAGGGTCTCACACGGTTTCCCCAAGCTCGGATCGCCTCAACATCGAGCAAGACAATCTACATCTCGGGCACAGCTTGCGTTCGGCCGGATGGCACATGGCCAGGGGTGACGGAGAATCCAGACGGAACATATACGCTTGATATTCGAAAGCAGACTGCTGCGGTTCTTGATAATGTCGACAACATCGTCAAAGGCGCGACGGGTGGGAAAGGGGGCATTCAAAACGTGATCGACTCGGTAGTGTATGTAGTCGACATAGATAGGGATTACACGGGAATGAACGAGGAGTGGAACAAGGTCTTCCTGGATCGCGCCAGTGCCCCCGCTCGGGCTACCATTGGGGTGAAGCAACTGCCTGATCCCCGTATGATTGTGGAGGTCAAGGCGGTTGCCATTGTCGACTCTTAATAGGGGGAGGTTCAACGTCTCAGATCATCTAGGTCCAAGAATGACCCAACAAGTCCTAAAAACAAACCATGGGTCAAAGACAAATCGTCATGGTGCTCCTTAGCTAGACTAGGGAAGCTATCTCAGGGGCGGGGAAGCGGAGAAGGTCCACAGATAACTAGCTGTCATGTGTGGATTTGGAGAAAGATACGCGAAACTCTATAAATATTTCATAGCCCCGGCGTCGGGGATCGTGAACATCTCTTGCGGAGTCATTGAGTATGCGACCGGATCCTTGTCTGCGCTGTGTGTGAGCATTATGTCTAACACAGCATCTCCCACGAATGCGGCGAGAGCCAAAGCATCATGCTCGCGATGCCATAGGAGAAAGAAGCGATGCGATAGGGAACTACCCGCTTGTAAAAATTGCCGATCGGCACGAGTCAAATGCAGCTTGATCGACGATAATTCCCAGACTGCATCCTACTCCGTCGCGTACGTCTCCGGTACTCTCGCTTTCCGCTTTGCTTGTGAATCATTCGGGAGGCATTCGGAATGTATACTCAAGGAACTTATGTCTTCTTAGATACGTCCGTGGCCTAGAAAGACGCCTTCAAGAGCTGCGCAGTAATCTCGTGCCAGAACCGCAAAGCTCGCCACCAGTTGAGGACTGTTTGATAGACACGGGTAACGATCAACCCTATTCAGACTCGGCTGTGGCCGATATCATGGGTCCAAATCCAGCGTGCGAAGGACAAGGGCCAGAGGATTTCCTAGATCCACTTCCTCCAAAGGACTTGCTGATCGAACCACGTCTTCAAGAGTCGGAAGTGCATATTGAGCCCCTTGCTGCAGAGCCGTCCCCCACCTTTGACCAGGAACTCAAAAGCGTCTCGTTCAGTGTTGCTGCAGAACGACATTTGGGGTCAACATCTGGCTTGTCCTTTGCCAAACTCACCCAGATGGTGCTTCGCCGCTTAACCCCCGATAGGGCGGATTTCGTTTTCGACAACCCTCAGCGTAGCTTCAACAGTGATCAGCTTTTCGACTTTGACTCTTCGCTAGATTTTTTCAACTCACATGTCTTCGAAACACTGAGCGAGTCCATCCCCAGCCATCCTACTCTATTCGGCGACATCTTATTAGCCGACACCATAGAACCAACAGATGCAGTTTCCGGACTCAGTTTACCGACGAATGAAGTGTACTCCAAGCGATTGGTAGACTTTTATTTCGCTCATTCGCATACGTTGTATCCAATACTCGTGAAGAGCGACTTTATGCACACATTACAGCAGGTCCGGGATAATCCTTTGGATCCAGCGGCGCAATGCCCTTTGGCCCTCTTCCGAGTCTGGATGGTATTCGCCATTGGGTCAACGGCGTACTCTTCGGTTACCTTGATGGAAGAATCGGAATCTCGAATATACTATAGCAAAGCACTTGAGTACTTTGAACGGGCTATGGCACTTGGTGAAATGGTTCGTTCAACATCAAGTACCAGATGTTTTTCACAGTACTAACTCAGACCCAGGCCGCCCTAGAAGTGATCATGTTGCAAATCTCATACTCATTCTTTAACCAGCTTGGCCCAAGTGAGTCCAAGATCTAAGTGCAACATATTAATCATGCCCTAACTGAGAAGTAGATACTTGGTTTCTCGTCGGCATGGCAGCTCGCTTGGCCGTTGGGATCGGGTTGCATATCGAATCAACATATGCGACCTGGCCCATTAACATTCAGCAGCATCGCAAACGGATCTTCTTTTCCATCTACATGATGGATCGGTGAGTTTTTGTTTGCTCTAAATGTCTAATTCAGACCATCGCTAACGAAACTTTGTTTGATAGCGTCGTCTCTCTAGCATTAGGTCGCCCATTCGCTTTACATGATGATGATATTGATGTTTCGGTAATGAAAATTTCAAGAAGCACGCAAAATACAACGAAACTCAGGCTAATCAGGCTGAGCTATAGCCTTTTACAGAAGCCAGCGAAGATGACATCCACGCTGACGGCATCCGATCCCAGAGCTCACTTACTCCATCCATAATCTCCGTGCCGCTCCATATCTTAGCCCTCCGAACAATTGCCGGTAAAATAGCTAAACAGGTGTATTCCAATCGGCGTGCCCTGTCTCTGACTGTAGAAGAGCGTGAGGAGATCTTACATTCGCTACATAAAGAGCTCATTGACTGGCGGCGTAATATGCCATTCCCTCTCCCCGACATCAGCGATCGAGTGCCACACTTCAGTACCAATTGGTATGATTTCAACTATTACACCCATGTGGCTATGCTCTATAGACCGTCGCCTCTATTTCCCGTCGTCGATGAGAGAAAGATCAAGATTCTTGAAGAGGCATCATCCATGTCCCTTCGTCAAGCGTTTAATATGCATCAGCAACAACGGCTTGCGTACAACTGGCTTAACCTTCTGGCACTCTTCACCTCAACCCTGTCGCTCATATATGCTATCACGGTTCAGCCCACTGATCTCGCTACAGCTTTAAAAGAAACAAGAGCCATTGATGACCTTGATCTGTCCATTGAGCTCTTCGACACGTTGGCAATCAAATTTTTAGCGGCAAAGAAAATCCGGGGGATGTTTGCAGAGGTATCAAGAAGATACAAAGACCTACGAACGTCGTTATAGTTTTTCTATTAGCGTAATTAATATGATTGTATCGAATGATATTATCACTTATCAACAACAATGAAATTAGACCGCAGAGTTATAGTATCTGGAAACACAAATACAACGTCCACAATGGCATTGCATGGCGATGAATCTTGTAGAGTCAAGCTCTCTCCGCCGGCCTTTGGGTTTGTGGGGCTCCTTTCACTAAACGCGCTATTAGGCGGGCCGTATGATCTAATTCAAACATCTGCATAATTGCGAGGCCTATAATTGTGGCTTGGTCAAACTCTGCCCATCATTGAATTAATTATGAATTGTGAAGATAATGAATGTGTAGGACGGAAGGAATCTAACGCGTTCTGACGCGTTGTTATTTTGTTGTTATACGGAGCCTTTAGGCAACCCGTTTCTCTCCCTACTGTAGCTAAAAAGGGGTTAGTGTAAACGCCCTCCAAGACTCGCCTTTTGAATTGACAACAGTAGCTTCGTGGTTTCATAACATATTAAGCTGAGTCTGCAACGAATGCTGTATTTGCATTCCTACCCAGGAATGACAGGAACATATATTTGCAAGCACATCGATAGTCTTATCATATTAATTGCTACTCTCAAAATATCCCCAGTGGCAAAACTGGAAAATACCTATCCAAATAAACAACATATCCATTATACATCCCACCTAATATCAGGATTGACTAGTTCTCATTAAATACCTTCCCAAGAGCTTTTCATTAAGGAAATTCGCGACTTAAGGTTTAACCATTAGAATTATTTACAGGTATCATTAAGTCAGAAGGAATGCCCTATGGTAAATAGAAGAAATCATGGTTGACCTAAGGGATGGTTATAAGTCTATAGGGTAGGTGTGCGGGAAACTCACAGCAGAGCCTGGAGCGTTGATTGGTGCGATAAACAATCTGGTACTTTCACCTAAGAGAGCTAGCGTTGCTCCAAAACTGGGAACCTGAGTCAGTCTACTCCGTAATATCTTCGCAATCATTCGCTGAGGGCACTCATCACTGTAGCTGGCGAGGCCGAGGTATGGTCGCAAAGGTCACCCGAGGTGTGCTCCACCCTTATTGAGATGTATAGCCAATCAGAGGTACGTAAGATGCAGCATCCCCTTCTCACTTGAGGTGTGCTTCACGGCTCTGATTGGTTAGTTATTCCACGAAAGGTGGAGCACACCTCGAGTTTGAGGAGGGCCTCATTCTTTCCACTACTGGTCAGTAGTCGGGATTGGGTGATGACGGGCATATCGATACCTACGGAATTGGGGACGAGATAAGGGCTAGGGTGTATCTCGAATGTCGCGTGCTATCTTCTTCAACGGATCAATATAGCTCGCTGAGAGGGAGGGATCTCAAGATTGGTGTGCAATCACACGCTTGACAGCATCTCTTCTCTTCTTTGTTTGTTACTACATATTGCCGGCAGCTCATCCACCCGGATTGTTCCTACCTCCTCACCTCCTCTATATTCCTACTTGTCGGATAAAACTCTTGGATTGCTAAAATTTCGCAAAAGTGGTAGTATTGTTCTTCCGTGTTATTTAATTGAGACTCTTTGACTCATACAAATCCCAGCAGATATCATGTTCCAACAATATCCCAGCACCGATCCTCACAACGGTGTTGGGATCCGTGCCAGATTTTACCATCAACACGTAGCAAGGCAAAGGGGTGATCCCCATTGTCTTCTTGTGTTTACCCAAGACAACGCAGCGCAAATCCTGTAATGCGCATCCTACCCCTGCGACGTCGAAACTAATATTAGCTAGCACCTGGTCGAGGCTGGACCTTGTGGTCAATGGTCTCACTTTGCTGACTTCAAGCGCTGGTATTCTGTTTTCACTAGTTGCTTCCCAATGTCGCTTGTTGCTACTTTGAGTGGGCGATGCAAAAGGCGAGACGTATTCATTGGTCCAATCGACCTCGTTGAACTTGACCTCAACGTACGCGATGGTCCCGCTGTAGGCCATCCACGACCACGAGGGAAGGCTTCTCCCTGATGGAAACTGAATCCGCTCCAGGTATTTTGCCTCATCCCTTTTCCAGAGTAAGCTGCGTTCCAAGTATGCTTCGAGGATGCCATATCCTCCGCGCGTATCGTATGCGGATGTGAGCCGCCTTTCCAGCCCAGAAATACCAACAGGGCGATCTTGGAAAAACTTGAATCCTAGTGCTGAATATTGCTTATACAAGTTTTGCATGATGACAATTTTCCCCGTCTTGTTGAATGATTCGGACGATCTCGGGAAATTGGAGTCGCCGAGTAGTGTCGCCTTGCCACTGCCCTAATATGTTAGCCCTCATATAACGTATCTAGGAATTAGTAGGCGTATTTACTTGTTAAGTTTTATTAAGCTCTCGCAGTGAACTCCGTTTCCACATTCAAAATATGCTTGATTTTTCGTAAAATGAATTATCCGTCGAGCGAGCGCTCTCTCTTGGAGGACCCAACCTCTTGAGTTGAGAATTGAGCGTTCTACATCTGTGTGGAAGTCATCTATATTTTTGCAAACATAGACTATCCTTCCCGATGAAGACTTGACTGAGACATAGGGCCGCCTCTCACGCGAGTTTTTGAGGAACCCCTCAATTGAAGAATTCGAGGAAGAAGCGGCGAGGACGCATGAGGCATTGCTGTACACCTGCCCCATTCGCATAGCTTCCCGTTTCCAGTCATCGCTGTCGGTTTGGACTATGCACAGTGAATCAATCCACAGGTATCGTACGCCCATTGCCTTGGTTATCTTGATAGCTTCTTGGAAGTTCCTCGGAAGTTCGACCAGATTGATTACGTTAAACCGATCTTTCACATTGCATGGCAGCGTGCGGCCGACTTGATGCTCATCCTTATCACCCCAACGATGACTCAGAGCGAAGAAGACCGGAGACTGCATATCCTTTCCCAGGACGAGGCGTATCTTGTCTCCGATTCCACCCCTCACATCAATGACACGTGTTGGGGGGTCGACTAGCTGGCTCGTAGTTGATATACTATTGGTGATATTGGACATCATAACTTGCGTATCCAGACTGCTACCTGAATGGTTGTGAGACTTTTCGCATACCCGAATCCATTCCTTAAATAGTTCGATTTGGTGAATACTTCCATCGTCAGGTAAGGTGGGGGTCCCCAGCTGGATATCAGAGGATGGCAACTGAGTGAAATCTGAAATGAATGTTAGATTGGTCTGTTCATGAAGCCGTGGGAATTTTTCCCGACCTGGGTGCATGTATATAGAAATTACTGGAAAATCGGACGACTCGGTATGGGCAAGAACCTTTGGCCCCTTTCGATATATTTCCACGTCGTCATGGTCATCGCCGTAGCCTAGAGATTTAAGAGCTTGACACAGCACGCTGCAAAGTTGGCAGGTCTCATATTTCCATTTGATTTGTATCAAGGACCTGAAATTAGGTTCACAGAAATCTAACCTTGAGCATCGGGCACAGAGGCCAGGCGTGACTGAACTTGTTGATGGAACTTCTGCCGTGGCTTTGTCACGTAAAATCTCATACAAGCGGTTTGCGAAATTGTTATCCGAAGAAGACTCCCACACATCTTCCAGTTTGTTCATGTCCTATAAAGGGAGAGCAGAGGACTTTAGTAGTCTGCTTAACCTCTGCTTTCCGATGAAGTAGCAACTTACAGACTAGTAAATATTAGTCGAATAATCCATTTTCTGGGCAATATGGAAAAATAAACTCACAGACTAAGATATTTTGTGTTAACCGTCGATAATACCGTTAGCTAGAAGAGAAAATGAGACATGAAAGGGGATTGGAAGGGTGGGCAGGGAGAAAACAATTTGAGACTGTGCTTCGGTAATGATGGCGGGTTTATCTCACTTTCTAATGTCCTATTAGAAAATACGAAATAAACCAACTTTGATATTTCTCACATACTTGAAAGACTCTGTCAGCAAACTAGGCATAGATGATATTCATATAGAAGGGGTAGGGTGGGCCTACTTCTGGCAAAGCGACTGGTATCCTTAGCATGCTTGAATAACCACTGTTGGTGAACGTCTTGGAATTTTGTTGAATGGTAGGATTGAAACAATATCCTTCGTTAGATTCTGCTTTTCTGAGGATTTCCCTTAATTTGGGGAGTATGTCCTTTGATTTCTTGCGGCTCATTTTTAGTTGAAGCATATCAGATGCAACAAGTTGAACCAGGTCTAGGAGAGCAGTTGGTCCTTCGATGCTAGATAAAGTTTTAGTGATAGTCGAAATCCAAGTTTTAACCTCTGGGTGAAGGTATTTCTGCTTATTTGTCCCCTGCCAGAATTGAGTAAAAGTCGACGACCGGAGTTCTTTCAGGCCAGGCTCCCCCCACAGAGCCCAGACAACGAATTCAAGATAAACGCAGCCAAGTGACCACACATCGTGAAGCCGAGATATCTGTTTGTTTGTCTTCATATCAAATTCGGGTGGTAGATACCGGGAAGTTCCCGTTTTTGTGTCGGTGATTTCGTTGCCCTCCATTCGCATCTGCGTTGTTTTGGCATGGAATTTGCCTAGGCCAACGTCAGCAATACAAAGAATAATGTCATGGGGGTTTCCGTCCTTATGGAAAACCAGAATATTATCTGGCTTGATATCGCCGTGGCGGCCATTTTCGTCTCCGATGGGTCCATAATCGGTATTTAGATCCCTAATTCCAAGCCTATGCCCACTGATCTTGCCTTCTTCATTGTGCAAGGCAACAAGAGCATGACACAGTCCGTGAATCTGGCTCAAGGTCCACAGGAACTTTGGGTAGTCTCCCAACCGAATAACTCCATCGCGGTTGCTCTCATCGCCCCAGAAGTTCCAAAGATTTCCACCTTCGGCCCATGGGAAGAGAAAATACCCTGACTTGTCGGCCAGCGTCAAGCTTGCGATGGGCTTAACAAGGTGAGGATTGTCTATATTTCTGATTTTCTCCAGGGCCTTCTTTTCCCTTTCATAGTTTTCCAAACCAACACGTAAGTCTTTGAGAGCGGCCTTTGATGAGCTCGGCTGGCCATGCTTAAAACTCATAGTTAGATTAATGACCGCCATGTAGAAGTAATAAGCATAGATGAGGAGGCCTACTGTTGTGGTCACGCGTTGGTGGGATTCATCCACGTGCACCTCAAGTACGGTGCTGAAGCCACCTAGTTTTGGCTGAGGCTTGGTTTCCATCGGAAGAAATGGGAGGGGAGTATCTGAGTGTAATTCATGATGGAATTGATCCTCTGTAAAGACAGGCGCAAGAAACAACCATTGGTTTCTTTCGAACGCGCTTCTCATCAATGGATTCCAGTCTTGGGGGACAGGGAAATCTTTCTTCTCCCCCTCGTATTCGCCAAGTTTCCGTATAAATCCCTTGGTGTTAGGTTTGCGGATAATGGTGACAGGGAGATAGTCATCGTTAAGCCCGAAATTCTTCATTGCCGGAAGACAGTGCAGTGCCTGGCAAAGGGCGAGTAAAAGCAGTAGCTTCTTGGCGGGCGAGTGTAAGACGTATGAAACCAGATCGGGGACTAAGGGCGGTTCATATCGCGAGCCAAGAATACTCTTGACTACCGCTTCTGACGTGTATGCCTCGATCCATTTTGAAGGCATGTACCTTTTTTCGTAATAGTTTTCGGAGACCATTCGATCAAGCTCCTCAGCGAGCTCCTCGTCATCCAAATCCTTGAGGGTAATTTCGAGCGGTTGCCCCGTCTCGAGACATGTTGTAGGGCCCTCCTGGTTGGACATTTCTACCATATGTTGGAATCAAAAGAATGGGACGCAATTGATTTGGGAATACAATCAGACACTAGCGAGCAATGTCATTTATCAATTGGGAGAGGATAGCAGCTTGCTTCCAATATATGTCATGATCGGGCACCAAAAAAGACAGGGTACCCCTCTGGATGAGCTGGCCGAGATGGGCGATTGCCATGAGCACTTCCCCTTACCAAAGAGGCTCTGCCAAAGTGAAACTCGGCCGCTATCCCTGAAAAGATAATCGCGCATCAGCTTTGAGATAGCCGGTCAGCAGTTTATGCACTCGCATACGGCCCAATAGAGCCTGTGGTGCATATTGCCCCCAGGATTCTGATTGGGCTCTGCCTTGGTCACTTGACAATACGTCGTAATCATCCCCGCTCAGATTTCCTTTATTCTTCACCACGTATTTTGTTAATGCCGCTCGTTACCATATTTGGCTGAAAGCTGTACTTGGTTCGCGAGCCACTTGATGGTGTGATGTCCGCCTTTTTCTTACAGGGCTCTTCTTTATGCCGATCTCTACAATCACACATTTTAACACATTCGAGCAGAAACCCTACGCCCTGGGATTTTATATTCGTAAAAAGAGCCTCAAATTAATGGGCAAGCATGCAGTCTATTGTTCAATTCAAATCACCAATTTCAAATCCGAGCCGTCCGTTCTCCTGACGTGAGCGACATCTTCAGCCTCTTCCCCCGGTCCCCTACTCCCAAACTCAATGTCCCCTTCAATGCCCAACAGTCGCATCGATTGCTATTCATCCAATATCATCACAAGGGCAACGTGTTGATCAGCTTTGGGGGCGCAACACAGTTGCGCCCTTGGCTTGCGCTGGCTCGCAAGCCATGAAGTCGCCGGTTATTTATGCATCATCTACGTAGATGTAGAAGCAATTGTGTCTCATCTCAACGCTGTATGTGCCTTTCTCGAAGTGTTTTTCGAGGGCTCTGAGCAATTGCCGTGCAGAGACCAGTTTGTTGCTTATTGGGTCGCAAAGTAGCTGGCCATCGTGTTTCTTTAACATTGCTGAGTTCGAGAGTAGAACCGGTAGGGAGATTTGACGACGGTGATGTTCTTGATGAGTGTGATATAGTTGCTGTTCCAATTGTGTATTCGATTTGATGCTACCGAAAAGACCCCAAGACCATCATTACATTGGGGAATGCCTATTTAACAGATTGCCCACGAGGCAACCATGTAGTTCGCTAAGGCGTCACGTTAGGTCGGCTGTGCGCACAAGGTAGCAGGGCAAATGAGTAATGGATGTATTACATGCAGCCCTGCTAGGCTTATATCACACCACCCACAAATGCATTGTGACCGCCTGACACAATTTCATTGGCCCTCTTCGCACTTGAAGGTGATGATGATGACCAAGGCGACCACAAGGATGCTTGGTGACCCGTTGGGCTCTTCCAGTTGAGGGCTCTGGATTGGGGTAAATGATCAATATGCGTTCGGTGTCACTCATCGTATGTATGCACGTCCATTCATGGGGTTACATTCTCCTAAATCTGCCTGGGGAATCAGCCATCAACTCTCGCAGATTACACGTCAGTCATTCGTTCGGCTGGTCCACTCCATTTGCAGCTCTGTCCACGTAGCTCCATGTATCAAGCTGAATTATTGCCAATCATTAGGGCACGGCCACTCTATGTGGTGGTTGGTGGCGGATCCGTGTAAGAACAAGGTGGGTGGAGAGTTATGTGCTTGAAATAGAAGGCCTCTTCAGCCTATTGTGGCTTTGCATTCGATAGAGTCAGCCTACCGGCACAGCCCATAGGTCACAAAAGTCGCCGCTTTCCCCCCTCCAATCCCCAACCCGTTGCTGTGATACCAATATCACTTTGAATTATCGTTAAAAGCGTGAATGCTCATTCGCGCCCTTATCAACTAAAATGGTCACTCATCATCGGCGGCCTGGGTTAGCAGGGCCGTCTTTTTTTGATAATCAAAATGACTCTCTCGTACCTCGACGCGAAATGGGACTGGGAACTCGGTCTGACAGCGGCCAAACCGATCTAAGCTTCATGTCTGCCATTAGCGTCTATGATAGGGGTGTAACAGAGTATGCCAAATGGGAAGATGAAAAGTTAGGACTGGATACATCAGCTCCTCGCTCATCCATCACTGAGTCCGTGGGCGACATTTCCAGCATGGACGAAATGATATGGGAAGCCATTTTCCAGCCAGAGGATTCAGGCTTGAAAAGATTTCTTCCTCTTGATAAGCTTGAGACGCTCATGAATCGTCGAAGCCTGGAGAGCCTGCTTGAGGGGGCGGGCTTTGCCTCCGATGAAGTTGTGCGAATGGCCTCCACGATCCTAGGCGAGACTGAGCCTAACAAACCAGAAAGCAGAACACCTGGGCTAAAAAGAATATTCGCTATTTTGGTTATGGTCGGGCGCATACAGGCCATTGAGAAATTCATTCGCCATGGAATTGATGACTCAGTGCTCCCTGTAAAGATTCGTGCCGTGGATCACCAGAGTCGACAGTCTGGGCTGAAACATGTTCCTCGATGTGAAACAAAATCTCGATTCGACAACTCCAAAATCGAAGACTGTCTATGGGGATTCAGCAAAAAAGATCTGGGGCATTTTGATATGTATCAACAAGAAATCCATGTACCCTTCTTTAGTTTTTCAGGAGACCATGGTCCCTTTTGCTTTTACGACTTAGACAGCGAGTGCGTCTTGCCTTTCATCAATATGATACCAGGTGAAGCTGGAGGGAACGGGAAAGTCAGCAAAGTACAGATTCACCCAGCACATCATAATTATGTGGATCCTCGCAAGGTGCGTATCGAGCCTTGTTCCTATAACCCATCAATGAACATTATAACATCATTATCCAAGTATAACTCTGACATGAGGCACTGAGTAGAAAAAGGAAGACATCTATTTTGCCTGGAAAAAGCTAATCAGGGACGATTGCGATGAATTTAGACAAGAGGTCGAGAATCTGGAGAGGTTGTCGGCAAAGCGAGGACACAGAGATGACCATCTCATGCACCTAGAGTTGGCATGTCGGCATGGCAAGGATTGTTATCTTGTGTTCCCATGGGCAGACGGAGACCTTACACAGTTCTGGCGACACGAGAACCGAAGTCGCGACTGCTCCAATCATGACGATGTCATTTGGTTTTTTGATCAGTGCCTCGGGTTGTCGACAGGCCTCCGACGTCTCCACGACCTTCATAGCTTTGAGCGTCCAGTATTTGGTGCTGATGGGTGTTACCGGGCAATGGACTTGGTAGCAGAGGTTGAAAACGACAAATTATATGGCCGGCATGGTGATATCAAGCCGGAGAATATTCTTTGGTTCCGAGACTACAACGGACACAGGGATCACCTGATGATAACAGATTTTGGTTTGACGAAATTTCACAGTCGGGACTCGAGATCGCAACCAGGCTCAGGCGGACTTGCAGGTACAGACACGTATCAGCCTCCCGAAGTTTTCCTCACTAAGAAAGTCACACGAAAATACGACGTCTGGTCTTTGGGATGCGTATTCGTCGAATTTGTATCCTGGTTTTTTCTTGATGGAGTGACTGCGACGGAGAATTTCTCAACGGCTCGACTTCCTGAAACAAATGAAGCATACAGACCAGACACTTTTTTCGACATCGAGTGTTCTGGGACACACCCAAGGGCCCGGTTAGCTAGAGTGAAGCCAGGTGTTCTGAAAGTATGAAACCGACATATAACTCCGCACTAACCCTGAGAAGCTGACGTTCCTTTACAGTGGTTTCAGAAGATACGCGACTTAGAATACTGCCCAAGGGCTGTCGATGACTTTCTGCAACTGATACTGGATTCTATGCTCCAACCCCAAGTAGAGAAGCGCTTTGATAGTGCGACTGTCTGCACTGAACTTCAGAAAATATTCGAAAGGTGCCAGGCGGACAAATCTTACGCGGTAAATGATTGCTCCGTCGCCCTTTCGTCGACCACCAACTGGATAATGCAGGAGCCTGAGGTAACCTCAATCCACATCGCGAAGTCGAATCGGGCGCTCACAGTGATTTTAGGAGTTCAACAATTTCAAAACAGAAGAGATTGACTTTCCAGTGGTCAGTGATCAGATGGTCTCTGACAACCAGGAATTCGAGAAGGGGAAGCCGAGAATCAGCCCGGAATCAGCCGCAGCGGATATCGATATAGACACTCCCGATGCGCAATTCGAGCCAGACTGGGGCAACGAAGATAGCGAATGGGGAATCACGATGTCAAACTTGGAGGCAGTGATCAGGGATTTGGCACAACGAAAAGGTGAGCAAGTTGAATGCGGGAAGAGGAACCTGGAGGTGTCAATTCTTCCTTGAATGGCATCCCACACTCTCACTGCAACTTGTTGAGCCGTGGCTCTGTTGTACAGTTGATTGCGAATCTTTTTAAGTGTATATATGCAATCATGACGCTCACTTATATTAACTTGTAACATATTGTCAAAATCATTTTGTTTTAGGCGTTGAGGGAGATCGCCTGTGATTTGTCTCAGTAAAATGTCGGGGCTTCTATTTGCCAGTCATTTACATTCTCTCCCAAAAACACCATTAACCACTCCTCAAAATCGATCCCGAGTGTTTTCTTATTTTCCTTCAAAAGCGATTTTCCGTCCTGGTGCATATACTCCTGTTTTGGAATCCCCCAAGCGCGACTTGTCGAAGTAGAGCATCGTCACTTTCGATACCAGAGACTCCCCCGCACGCCCATTCCGCGCACGACGTTGATTCCCTTTAATAATGTCTAGTCCAGGTTAGCCCAGCTCTTGTCTCGCCGTACACGCAATGTGCAGCGAGGCATTTTCCATATCTCCGCGGACTCTCTTCCCAATCACGCCTTCGAAACTGCGGAGTTCGGGTGTTAAGCTGTTTTGGTGAGCTGCGCCCGTGCATTGCTGCGAGAGGCAAGGATTTGGTGGTAGAGAACAGATTGGACCGACGACTTTCCGTTTGCCATTGCTTGATTGGTTACAAATTCGGTACGAGGGGCTCCGGCATTTAATAAGGTGGGGCCTGGCTGGGACTGTTTCGAGGTCCTTCAATTTCTTTCTAATCTTGTCTTGTCTTGCTTGCCAACACCACATTCTGTCCTTGAGCAGGCTCTTGGCCAGGAGAAGTCGCACCGAAGCCTGCCAAAAGAATGCCTCGAAACCTCACCTCAAGAGCTTGCGAAAACTGCAAGAAAAGAAAAAGAAAGGTAGGTCACTACACTTGATTCCTTCGCTCTTGTTATGGAACATGGCAAAAAATGCGATACAGGTTGACTGACTTTGCGCGATCTGGCCAACCCAACCTCAATCAGTGTGATCAGAATTGGCCGACTTGTACCGCGTGTCAGCGGAATTCAATAATCTGCTCAGGGCCCTCCTCTCTCGTCAAATTTGTCAACCATGGCGATGGTCGAAACAAGTCAGGCATGGCATTGGAGACACAGCCGCGACTGAAACCTGCCGACCCCAACAAACCTGTGGCGATGATAGAGAGCAAGCCTTGGATCCGCCTCGGGGAAGATGGCGCATCTCAGGCTGTTTTCCGGCTCCAAGGCCTGCGTATTCCAGCCACCACCGTTGCCGAGCGCGTATCTCGCCGGCTATTTGCTCTTCTGGAGAACGGGCATGAAACTGTCACAGTTATGAAGATGAGCTACCTGCCTCATACCCCTCAGCGGATAGCGCACAGCCCATGCCTTCGCGACTGCGCCGCGTTCTTCTGTTCCGCCTGGGCTGATTATCGACGGCGGGAGCCGGCCGAGAATCTGCTTGCGCCACGTCTCTGCGTCAAGGCGGTGAAAAGTCTGCAACAGGTTTTGAATCATGGCAAGGGATATACGCCAGAGACACTAGCCGCCATGAATATGCTGGAGCGCGCCGTTTCATTGTTTGGAGTTGGCAAGGCGCCTAATTTGGAATTACACTTACGTGGGATTCGGCATGTGCTCATGGAAAATCCTGCGCCCGATATCCTGGATCCCTTTGACCTTGGCGCGGCTTTTGAAAGTGTTTGCATTCTAGTCAGTACATCCTGATATCTAATAATTTGTGATGTATATGGGCTGAGTGAGCTGACGTGAGAACTACTAGCAATCGGCCGGCGTAAACGGTCTGGGTGATGATGGGGAGTTGAAATCTCCCTGGAAAGAGGTTCTACACCACGCGAGCCAAGAGCATTTGAACAAAAACCAAAATAAATACCTGAAACAAGCGGTCGTGGAGTTTTATGGTATCTTCGCTAATTTCTCTCAGTGGCTTGGGGATGTGAGGAAAATTCGGGCTAACCCGGAGGAGAATCGGCAACTCGCCAAACAAACCATTGAAAGCGTATCCGAGGGAGAAAACAAAATGGACACAGTCGTTCTGCCTATAATCGAAAACCTATCGCGTAATGGCGCCATGGTTCGGGTTCCCGACCCCCAGTCACGTTTCGGTTGGAAGCTGGATTTCAGCTCCGTTGGTCTAGCGCAAAAGTTTATCGAGATGCAGAGCTGTCGCATGATATTGTTACGGATTATCTGGGACATTGGTGTGTGGTATGGTCAGCCCGATCAGGATGTATACAACAAGTATCGAGCGGTAGCCCTTAAGTTGTGGACGACTGTTCCCTATGTCTTGACAACTGAACCAATTGAGGCTATGGACCTGTTCGAGAAGCTCATGTCTTCTCTAGAAGCTGCAGATGATGAAGAGATGGACTATCTTCTGGATCAGCTCCTGATAGCTGATAACTACCAGAGGAGATATCCGAGGGACAAAACGGTGCTAAAGCAGATGGCACTCACAGCTGCCAGACAGGTCACAGGTCGCATATGAACCGAAAGAAAATTACATAAACTACTAAGCTGAGCTCAATGAGATAGTTGCCCCTGGAGATGCACTCCATTATGTTTCCATCAAACCCCGTACATGTTGGCGTGGGAGAGCCATGTACTGATTTAAAGGTCAGACCCCTAGACAAAAGTATGAACAGGTTAATTTGCGAAACAGTACGTGTGCTAAAAAAAAAAGTTGTATTGAGGGAATTTCGTCCAAAATTTTTTTTTCTTCCATTCCCTTTCGTTTGTTGTTCAAAGTATGCATTTGGCAAAGTCGGCTCAGACAAGAGTGAGCTCACATTAACCTACTTTTATTGCCATTTACATACACATTGATCTGAGATAGTCTAAATACTGATCACTTAACCGATTAGTGTTGTAGATCCCGATCCTGGTTTAGCGTAGCACTGGCATTATCTATCATAAGTGGAAATATCTTAAAAATGGCAAAAGCTAGAAACCCCTTATCGTTCGTAGCTCAAGTCTGTAAGAGATGAATACGGATGCAATTACGCCTAAGACTGACTAAGTCTGGAGAAATACATCGAGAATAAGTATATTAAAAAGAAGAAAACTAAAGTGTTTTCTATGTTAATACTTAATTAGATTTTGCGGGCTACAGGCGCCAAGAGCAACGTGGAGAATTAATAGAATACGCGCCGGAATGAGCTCATTAGATTAGCCATGCACTCAAACCAAAGCGAAAGCGAGTTTTAGACCTGACTAATGTATTGATAAACCTGAAGTGGCGAACAGCGTTCGCTGTTAGAGACCTTTTGGTTGTTCAGCACTTTTCTTATCTAACCTGTCCCTTCCTGTCCTCCTTCCTATTAAGCTATAGGCTATCGCATCATGGGGTAAGCAACTTCAAAGGTGCCTTGCAAGAGCTGCCCTACTGATACTACTGTAACATGGCGGGGTAAGCGAGCTTCAAAGGTGCCATGCCGATACCACTGTGACATCGCGGAGCGGTTGTTATTTGAAGTGCCGTTTAAGGATTGCCAAGCTGGTACTACTGTCAAATCACGGGGCGAACATTTTCGAAGTGCCTCTTAGGGATTGCCAAGCTGATACTATGAAACCTCACAAAGATATCATGAGTTGGCCGCTTTGTGAAATGCCTTTTCAGGACTGCCAAGCTGGTGCTTTGAAATCTCACAGTGATATGATGGTGCGGATTAGGAAGGAGGAGTTTAGTGAAGCATCGTGATATGTAGACTTGGTTCAAGAAAACGATATCAACAGCGCAATGCCGATCAGAACCATATAGTCAGGATAAGTATAAATAAGGGTGTATATCCTCATCCTATCCAGCAGTTCAACCCAGTATCCTACTCCCGTCTTCATTGCTCTATAGCATCTACAACATCGACACTTTTATCTATTACATCTTGTCTTTGGAACGTTAGAAATGGAGCTCACTAGGTTCCTTGCTGCCCTGGCAGTCATCCTGCCCCTTGCCTACAGTGCCCCCACTGAGGCCGTGACGAGGCTGCACCCTGAGATCCTAGCTGCCATGAAGCGGGACTTGGGCCTGGACACCGAGCAGGCTACTGCTCGTGTCGCCCGGGAGATCCAGGCTACCGATGTCATTGACCAGCTGCGCAACTCCGTGGGTGCTCAGTTCGCCGGTGCTTGGGTTTCCGACGATGGAAACACCATCAATGTTGGTGTCACTGACGAGTCCTTGACTGCTGAAGTGACTGCTGCTGGTGCCACTCCTGTCGTCTTGGCCAACAGCTTCACCAAGCTTGAAGAGGCCAAGTTGGCGCTTGACAACATCGATATTGACCAGGCGAGTGTTCTCGACACAACCTCATCCGGGTCGGGCATTGCCTCGTACTACGTTGATGTTGTGGCCAACAAGCTCATCCTGGAGGCATTGGCAGACAGTACCTCCCATGCCGAGGAGCTGGCCGCACAGGTCGGACTCACTGCCTCTGAGTTCGAAGTGCGCGTGGTTGATTCCCTGCCTACAACTTTCGCCACGGTCCAGGGCGGCGACGCCTACTACATCAACCAAAGCGCTCGCTGCTCCATTGGCTTTTCCGTCACTACCGGCTTTGTTTCGGCTGGTCACTGCGGCAGCGTAGGTGCTTCTGCCACCAACTCCGCTGGTGCGGCCCTTGGAACCTTCTCTGGTTCGGTCTTCCCAGGCAGCGCCGACATGAGCTTCATTCGCACTGTCAGTGGAACCACCCTCACGGGTTACATCAACAACTACAGCGGCGGTAGACTCCCTGTGTCTGGCAGCACCGCGTCTGCGGTTGGCGCCAGCATCTGCCGCTCCGGCTCTACCACTGGTGTCCACTGCGGCACCGTCCGCGCCCTTGGCGTTACCGTCAGCTACTCCCAAGGACGTGTCACCGGCCTCACCCAGACCAGCGTTTGCGCCGAGCCCGGCGACTCCGGCGGTTCCTACTACTCCGGCGCCCAGGCTCAGGGTGTCACCTCAGGAGGTTCCGGCGACTGCACCTCAGGTGGCACAACCTTTTTCCAGCCAGTCAACGAGATCCTGTCCACCTACGGTCTCACACTGGTCCGAGCCTAAATAAACAGCCAGTTAACTCGATGGTCGGTACCACTTGACGTACCTAAGTAAAGCTGGAAAGTATTAATACTTTACATATGGGCAATGATTAGTAAAGGGACACTAGTGTACTCAGAGCTAGTAAATGATACTTTTTTTCGATGACCACTGTGTTTCTTCATACGTGATACTAGTAAGTGAGAGAGTTATGTAATTTATGCAGCAGCTGCGAGAGAAGAAGAAGGGGGCGGAGGGATACCCAAACACCAAGAAATCGACGAGTTGATGCTGTATCCAGCGTCACACCACAGCCAACGCATCAAAGCTTAGTCTTTTTGCCCGGTCTTTTGTAAGGTAACACGTGCTGTTAACTCTAGCATAGGCCTTGCACAGGCCTTGCACTTAAAGATATTCTTTATTGAACCCAGCTGTGAGATGGAGAATAGGAGTTGTCTTTTGGAAAGCCCCATGAAGGCTAACATGGGTTATCTTTCACGTCTGGAATCTAGGCCTGTATGCGGATAACACGTTTCTATACATTTCCTTGCCAGATGTGGTCCTTAACTTAGTTTCTCGGCCATTACAGGTCTACCTATAATGACTTATACGCAAGAGAATAAAAATAAAGTTTAACAGCAATGGAAGCTGCCAGGGCCCGACAACCAACACAATGAATATGGATTGACTTACTTTCTGTTGACTTTTTGATTGAAGGATGGACCTTCAGTTTCTCGGGCCTGGTCTGGCAGTCTCGGACATGTTGCTCCTTGGAAAGACGCGGAACGTAAGTTCTATTACCGGCGGTTGCGAATGTCACTCCGAGGGTAACAAGATGTTACGGTTACATTGCGACCCTGGAAGGTGGAATTACAGCGCACGCTACTTGCCCCTGGAACTGATCTAGAACACTCAACAAATTTTCCGTAACCAACGCATTAGACAGACGATTATCGAAACCTTCTACATTCATTACTTCTACATTCATTAAGCTTTTCCTGTTCCTTTTCCTATTCCTTTCCCTTTCCCTTTCCCCATTTTTGTTCTTTCCAGAACACGAAGAGTGATACGGCGTTTAGTAGGCTTAGTCTGAGTCATGCCAGTCGTGAGGGATGTGGGGGTGGATATGTGATTGGGCTGAGCCCCATCACGTGCATAATCCTCCTTCTTAATCGGCCAAATCGCTCGTAGATCGACTGCAAGGACGCACGTACATCCAAATCGAGAAGT
Organism: Clonostachys sp. G952; assembly: GCA_027569935.1. Lineage (NCBI taxonomy): Eukaryota > Fungi > Ascomycota > Sordariomycetes > Hypocreales > Bionectriaceae > Clonostachys > Clonostachys sp. G952. Next base: position 190,416 of record JAPDLB010000041.1, read on the forward strand.
CTGCCACCCACTATCAGTTCCAGGGGTTAGAAGTCTGTTGGGATTCGGAGCTCGGTGATAAGCAGTTCCAGCAGGTCCGAAAGATATATCCATGCTACCATCGTTCGAGGCACGGGAAAATGAAGCTTGCGAAGATATGTACTCGCCTACCACATCATTAGGAGGCTTGGCGACATTCTATGATACATGCCTCATAGGGCTAGGAGAGCCAAGCGTTTGATGCTACTTTCGTAGTCGGCCTTTTCTTAAAGAAGACTTAAAAATGCCTTCTGATCGAGGGTGGTCTGATGGTTGCTATGCCAAGATTTCTGTGTTGGCACCACTAAGATATGTAGGCATTTATGATTAGCAGATGACAGACATTGTAATTTCGCTGAAGTGGCTCATCAAATACTTTCTCCCAATTCACGAAACTACCCAAGCATAACATGAGGCATTCTCCAACACTAATGAGATAGAATTATACAAATTCTCTATGGTATGGATCGATTCACCTAACAGCTTGAAGGCTGAGGTTGGCGCTTCAGCCTTGGAGCAATAGTAGTATTAAAAGGATGATATATGTCTCAGTTGGTTTAGAGGATACATGGAATCAGAGAGATATCTAATGCTAGCTTAATCGGTTTAGGGAATTTTTGCTTAGAATAGCCTGTTCATCTTCCCTTTCCTCAACATATAAGTGGCTTCATTGAACATAGACAATGGATTGTGGATTCGTACTCCTTCCAGCAAAGCTCCACATTGCCGTGATTCTCCTCGCTTCTCTACAAGAACTATACCTTCTTACGAAGGAACATAAGCCAAAGCGTACAATTATTTGTTGAACAGAATCTCTTTACTTGTGTAGATTATCTTTAGAGGCATCTATAAGCGGCTGTCTCGATATAGCTCAATGAGTTAAAACCTGAAATCAAGCATAGTTGATTGCCAGAGCCTTAGTCTATTAGTCTGATCAAAACCCTTTGAACCTTGCGCTTCTACGAGACCTGACCAGCTTCCCATTGTGGAGTTATTTCTGTAAGATTATGACCATGTGTCGATCATGCCGCCCTTAAGTTTAGATTCCTTGTGTGCACATTTATGAGGTGTCGTTGGTTTGAGTGTATACGTAATCAACGAATAGTGGTATCGGCCATGCTACCGCGTGCTAGCGACGGCGTGCGTAGTCTTACTAAGTTGTGCTCTTGTGGCAACGATGCTTGTGCTTGTGAGAAATGGGTGTTCTGCTAGCGATGGCGGCGATATTATGAGTAGTGTAAACTTAGACTAATTGATTGCTAGACAGAAGCACACTCAAGTTGGGTGGGTTGGTTATCTATACGAGCCACTAATTAAGCTGGTGAAGGCGACTTCAAAATGAAGAGAATGAGAGAAACTGAAGTTTAGCTAGAGGATTCATGTGTGCTGCTCCTATAGAGAGAAGGCTCACACTATAGAGAATGAAGAAATGTGTATCTTGAATTCCTTCTGCCTTAGTCCGCCCATGACCAAAATCAAGTATATGATGCTTTCCAAGAAAATTTCCGTCACATGAAAGGGCATAATGTGGGGGGCATCATGGGTTAATAGAGAGGCATATTATATTATTCATTCTTTTCATCCTTTTCGTGACTGAATATGTCTGGATTTAGAGGGCAAATGACAACAGCTATATAGCTCCTGATTATCTAGCAGACAAGCTATATCGAGATTTGCCGCGTTGCAATTCGTCATTCAATCCTGCGTTCTCCCAAGAATGAGAAACATGGACCACTAAAATTCAAGGATTCAAGGGGCATCCTAAACATGCTCCTCTATGAAAGGGGAAATCTCGAAATCGTTCTCGACTTGCTTGTCATATAAGTGCACATCGTCAACAACGATTTGATGCTGCTTGAACTTCCGAGAGGGTACGTTGTTTTGGAAGTTCATCAACGTCTCCCGGAGTTCGAAAACCGGTTTCAGGCATAACTAAGCAAATCTAAGTGATCACGTCACAACGCCCTTCTGTCGATGAAATTCTCAAGCATCCATAGTTCTCTGCTTCGAGCTTGTGACTAGATAAAGTGTCGCTATCAGATAATATTCCGTATCTTCAACGACCATTTTTGTGCTCTCTCATTCTGCGAACATCAATTCAGAGCTCCGCCCTTGTGTATACACCGTTAATTGTAACTGCCCCCACAACATGATTTGTCCCACTGTTCCTTTTGAAGAAATGCATTTTGCGATGCAATCGCGAAAATTGAATATTGGAAGAATCGGACATCATTGGACAGGCGTGAAACTACAGCCTCTTAAATTGCACTCGGAAATCAACGCTGTGAGAGAAGGCAGCATTTTTTATCTGTGGAAACCAGTCTATCTACAGTCTTCTGTGACCATCTGGCTGATCAGTACGAAAAACCTTTCAGATATTGCAATGGCATAAAGCAAGGATCGTGCTTATACTAAGAAATAAAAGGCTTCTACATGGCCTGATGGTCAATGCAATTGTTCCTATTAAAAAATGATCAATGCTTTCATTCTTTAACCTTAGTGGTCGGTCGCATGCAAATCTGGGTTCGATTCGGTCTTGCTCGAGACCAAGGAATTCATTACGCGCTCAGCCCTTGCCCCCCCCCCCCCCCCCCATAGAATGGTATCTACGCACTTTGTAAGTCGACATCCAGAGGATGGCCCCTCCGAATAAGCCCAAGACACACAGTAAAAGGCACCACGGACAGCAGTGAGTAAATCATTAACAGAGGTACAGATGACTGAGCGTTGTTTGCAAAAGGGGGGTTGTCTAATAAGCTCTACATAGGTATGGATAAGGGGCAGAAGTCCGGCAGAGGTTTTAGCCAAGCAATTGGTCAGGGGTCAAGACTACAGGTAAAGCAAAGAAACAGAGTGTTTCTCACATTATCATGCTGTGGCCTACCACGGTGACCGGCCAGTCGGAGTCGCTTGGGACTGGACGATGCCCCAGCAGAGGGTTCTGGCCTATGGCTTGCGTGATACGCTTCCCTCCACCTCGGTGACTGGTGCTGACTGGCTGGATGAGCCTGTGCTGTGACACTCATGCACGGTTGGCGGTTGCAAATGTGACGCTTAGCGCCTGGTCCAACTGAAACGAAGCGATACGGCGAACCAGCCTCCAAGCCCACTCAATTGGATCCATCCCATGCCGCTCGTACGATTTACCGAACGAGTCTCGCGATCAGGAAAGGGAGATACATGACGGCTGTCTCGCATCCATTGAACGGGATCATCTACCGCTCGATCAATTGAGGAGGTGAATTCATAAATGTCGCATCTCCCTCCTCTTTCGCACTTCCACCTTCAACAATGATATTTCAAAACTCTGGTAGTTTTTCTTTCCTCCTATTTAAGTCATTCCCTTCGTTTCATACTTGAGCTGGTGTCTCATTATCAATTGCCCGTGGCTGGACCCCAATCGAGGCTATCTTGTTGTCCTTTACCCAAGACTCTCATTCCATTACAGGTTCTTCCCAGTTTCACGGCCCAATCCCAATGCCAGGTAAGATCACATTAAAAAAAAAAACATAAATGCCTTGGTCTTCAGCACTGATGATCACCTCAGGCTCTCCCGTTCAAAAACTTATTTCCCAGTGGGAGAATCGCCGCGACGGCAAGGAGCAAGATGATGAAAAAGGTGTAAATTTCAAGCTCGAATCAGATCGCCGTCACTTCGGTAGGCGGATGAGTGAGAGTTCATGGATAGGCTCTCAATCAAGCGATACTGATTTCGAAGAGTATGAAGCCTGGCCGCCAGTATTTTGCCGGCCTAGCACGCATCTCGACACCAAGGTCAAGACTAGACTCTGGCGTGAAACAGTCGAAGAAATGACGCTTGAGGAGGCTTGTGAACGAGTGGCCACCCTCTCGCTGGTACGGGAGTCGCTTACCACAGATGACCCGGAACTCGTGGACAAGCCGCTCAAACGAGAGTCGGAGACTCAGCAAGTATCAGAGGAGCCAGAAGTGGTGTATCCTGAGTGGCTGCAATATGGCTGTGCAGTGGTGTGGGAGTATCTTACTTTAACGCCCCAGTGAAAAGAAGCTACCAATGGTCCGGCTACAGTTTGGTCAGTTTATGGATGGAGGTGTTGACTGTCTCCAACGTTCATCGTATATTTTACTTATATTCAGCGATTGATTTCATAAATATATGCATGAAAATGCGCAAGCGATGAACGTGTGACTATGTCACCAATGTGTCCCAATATTGTTGAATATAAGAATAGATTCGAGCTACGGATTGATCAAAAACCTGTGTTTTATTCTTCTTTTTTCTTCTTTTATCATCTTCAGCTACATGAAAATTCTGAATAGAGCATTGATAAGAAGTTGCATAACTCGATATCTCTCATAGAAATCTTATGCCTGAGCTAATGCCGCCATAGCAGCAGCCAGATCGTCTGCTCGGCTCGACGGTTTTGTTAGGAGCGACTCAGCTTCGACAACCGACAGCATATTAGCGGCAATCGTCTCTTCCAAATCCCTAAACCCTGGTCTGCCCAATTTGCGAAGAATCTCAATTGATCGCCCATTTTCCACGTGTCCAACATCGACTGCTGGCTCGTCAACGGAAGCCAAGATAGACTGGCGCTCGGGGTACAGCTTTCGAATGATCTCTAAAATCTTGGTCCACGAAAAAGGCCCTGCCATAGCAAGTATACGCTCATTCTGGACCTCCTCTAGCGTTAAAGCCCCAAGATGGAGAAGAGCAGTGTCCTCGACGTTAACGAACCACTCGGAAGTAAATATCGCTGGCCCAACGGACATACCACGGACCACAGACTCAATAAGCGAGCTGCTGCTGATAAATCCCAGATGCTGAAGTGCAGGAACGGTCCCAAAGTTCAAGTTGGGCACAACCGTGTTGAGGACAAAGTTCGGCTTGTTCTCACGCACCCATTCGAATGCCTTCTGCTCAGCGGTTGCCTTAGCCACACAGTAGATGACCATGCCGCGCCACATTGGATTCTTCCCATCGAAAGGAAGCTTGAACTCTTCCATTGCCTCCTGGTTATAGGTTTCCGGCGTGACCAGATAGTTGATGCCTGGTTTAGGATACATGACCGCTCCTTTGGAGGATGTGACGACAACCCGTTTCACACTGGGCTCCTTGGCTGCAGCGGCTAGTAAGTTGGTGACCCCCCTGACAGCCTCATCAACAAGTGCTGGATCGGGGGTGAATTGGGTGTTTGCTGCGACATGAGCCACTCCATCCACGCCCTTGATTGCTTCGTCAAATGCGTTATCCGCAAATATGTCGGAGACTTCGACGAGAGAGAACTTGGGGCCGAAAGCGGAGAGAAGGGGTTGATGCTTCGCAACAGAGCGAACGGTCCCACGGACGTAGTAGCCTTGGTCCAGGCAAACCTTTGCGAGCACACTGGCGACGAAGCCACTGACTCCAGTGATGAGGATGAGACCGTTGGCTGGGACGACAGGCATTGTGGTAGCTTTGAGGTCTGAGAAGACGTTGCTGGGGCAGGAAGAAATAATATTTGATTGAAGTGAAACTGAATAGAACTCAACTGGGATAGCACTTGGGATTCTAGATTTCTAGAGGACAAAGCGAAATATTTATTCTTTTCTGGCTCTTTTCACCCTTTGGTTCTACATCTCAAGCCGCATTGCCTCTTACCTTATTGGCCCGTTTTACTTGAATCTTACCTCCGGCGGAGGGTTTGTTGGCAAAGCGTAAACTCCGCCTGGCATCTGTCGATGACGAGGGGAAAAAAGGCTCGCCATCCTTGTACAATGCCTGGGGATACACCACTTTTAGTTTCGGGTGAGCATCCTATGCCGATTTCAAAGGTTGTTCGTTGACTTGCTAAACAGAAGTTCTGTTGTTGCAGATCTCAACACATCCAAACGAGGTGCCATCTTGCGCACCAAATGAGGTACCATCTTGCGCTCCGCTCCGCAACTCCGCACCATCTGCCTCCAAAAAGGCCTTTTTTATTCTGTCAGAAACACTAATAAATATCTCATCTGAGTAAGCGGAGGTTCCACTTCTCTATTTTACTGATTAAAGGAATTATTTTGCGTGGCAAGTATTTTAGCAAGCTCTTCATCTCAGTACCCGAAAATGAAGTTATCGTCAAGGTTAGCGGCAGCCTTTCCACGGGTGAGAGAGTTGCGAGAGCCTCCAGCACGATGCTTTTAGCTCCGGAAACTGGAAGAATGCAGGTCCGTTCAATGAGTACTCCATGTCTAGTTTTAGGATGTAGTGACTTTCAGGTTTACTGGCAGCCTAAATTCCAAATCAAATCAACAAAAATGTCATTTCTTAGATTTTAAATCATTCTTTATCCAAGCTGATTCTGCTTTCAGTGGCAGGCAAGTCGGCCTCATTCCTACTTCTTCCCACCTAATCAGTACCAGTCTTATTCCCGTGCCTAGCCATACACACGGGAAGCATTCAACACCTCTTCCGGGCAATGATTTTGCTCACTGTGGACAGAATGACCCGGGATTCTCGTGCTCATTTGACTAGGTGCGCCTATTCTCTGTGTGTAATCGCAGTCTGAGTCGTGACGTGGATATCCTGCATGTCGGTTTCTAACGACTCTACCGCCAGACCGAGATTGCCCAAGGTAGTCAGGACTATCAGAGACCTTGGTTTCATCGGCACCAATTCAATCAATCAATCTCAGCTCTTTGATTTTACCTACGACCAATATCATCACCAATGGGTTTGCGGTTTCCATAGCGGACAACTAAAACATCCAATTTCATCCTTGCCTGGGTGAATGGCTCTGGGTATAATGTCCTATTAATTGAAATAAAATTTTGAATTAGGTATGGGAGTAGATAAAGTCTAAGCAGTGTATTGACTCGCAAACTAGCGTTATCTTCCCATGGGATGCTCCTGATATATGATTGCTTCTGTATTAGAACAGCTGCCCTCACCAGTTCACAAATAAATGCTACTAAAAGTGAAGGGTTCACAAGGACGGACTGCGTAGAATAATTATCTCATCACACTAAGTAAGCTGAAGCGTATTCCGAGATTTGATTCGGTTTCTTTCAAGGCGATGTATGCTTATACACATTTGTCGGAAAGAATCCTAGTCCTTTTTATTTAGAAATATATAGAAGGCTAAGCTTGAATATCCCCTGAGTAGGTTCTTCAGTTAATAAGAATAGAGTCATTCGCTTATTTGATATCGGGTTGTGCCTGTTAGTAGGTATCAAGGCCAGCAGGGAATCTCGTCATCTTTATAAGGGCACCGAGGGATATTCCAACAGAACCATCGCAGTTGGCATTAACCAAGCGTCTTGTGAAGCCATGCAAATACGGCACGATTCATCTCCATGTAGGCGCCAGGCTGGCAGTGGTAGCCGGCGGACCCGTTAAATGTATGCAAAGTTCCCAGGTCACCCAAGGCATCCTTGACCCTTTGCGGCTGTCCGGTAAAGATACCTTCAAACTCAAAGTCGGCCACCCAAACGGGAACTTTGATGAGGCTAAGGATATCTTTGACAGTATACTGTTGGGTCAGTTGGAGGAAGTCATATGGTGATTTGACATTGAAAGCCCACAGCCCATACTCAATACCCCACCGGAGCTGGCTCGACACATTTCTGTCATCGAGAATCGACAGTGCAGCCTCATCGAACAAGTCCTTTTGTCCTGAGTGGTAGAGTTCCGCGAGATCGGTCGTGAGCTGCGCTGTATACCCCTCATGAAGATCATAAATGCCACCATTTAGCATCACAGCCTTGATTCTCGGCTCGAACGCGGCAGCCCGGGCTGCAAGATAACCACCCAAGGAATTACCAAAAAGAACAAGCCGCTCCGTGTCAATTTCAGAGCTCTTATTTTCTAGAAGGTAGTCAACCGCAGGCGTAACAACACGCTCCCACTGGTGGATGAATCCCAGGTTCTGACTTCTCCTGACTGTAGGCTGTCCTGGGCCTTCGTAGGTGAGAGCGTTCCATCCACGAGCCAACGCGTGAGCTGCAAGGGTATGGTAAATATCCTCCTGTGCAGCGTCAAATCCATTTCCTATGATCAATGTAGGCCGCTTGGTCGAGTTATCGGCAGATGCAGAGTACCAAATCGCCTCGACAGTAAAATTGTCGGCAGGGATCTGGATGCGTTCTCCAGGAACTGGCAGTGCCGCGATTCCTTGATTGAAGGCATTAAGCTGCTCCTCCCAGTAGGTTTCGAGGGCCGGATTTGACCAGTTGCCATGGAGAAACATGTCGGCTCGTCTGAAATAGTTTGCGGTCGAGAACCAAGTATCTCGTACATTGACGGGGTCGTATGCATTATCGGGGTCCAAGGCTTGACTCTTCGTCTCCTCGGCGAGCTTGAAGAATACATCCCCAAATCGCTCGAAATCTCCTGGAATCACGCCTTTGGCAGCAGCAAGTATGGGGGAGATATCAGCTCCACCACCGATCGCGTAGCCCATACCGCCCAGCATTTCGGCGTGGAAAGCTGAGTCTGAGCTTAGTAGAAGTACTGGATCTGTCTCCTGCTCTTGCGCTCTGGAAACGCCCAAAAAGGCTGAGGCGGCTACAATGCCTGCAACTGGGGAGAGTTTCATATTGATAACTGTGCAGCTGAAATTTATTGGTGAGATATCGAAGGAAGACGATGTTGTTGATAGTGCAGTTAAGAATGTTCAGTTTATTGAGTGAACAATCCAAGATATTTATATGTGTATATGCATGTATGTACCTGTATACAGAGATTCAATATGTGATCATACTGAGAGTTCTCAGGCGGGTAGCGCTCCCGTGAGGTTTGGCGTGTTCGGCCATTGCCCCACTGATGATGACGAAGATGATGCTTTGGCGATACCGAATTAGGGGGTTATTCTGCGAGAGTCATTATGCATAATCGCTACTGCGCCTCTGGCAGGTGAATCAAGCTCGGATCGCCGGTTTGTGGACCCGTCAGCAGAGCGGGTAATCGAAATATTTAAAAGGCACACGCCATCCTTCATCGCAAAGTTGTCCCGTTTCGAGCCTGGCAGTATTCCAACCTCAATCTTCTGTCTGTCCTTCCCCCGCTACAACATGGTTAATCGCGGTCGATCAACTGGGTGCAAGACATGCAAGCAGCGACGCGTCAGGTGCGACGAGGCGAAGCCGTTATGCCGCGAATGTTCACGAGTTGGTTACCGGTGCCAAGGCTATACGGAAGAGCCCTTGCGGCTCAGATTTCAAGTCCCAGAGATCAAGAACAAGGGCAAGCGTCAACAGAGCGTACGAATCCGCACGAAACGCCACCCGGTGTTGATGGATAGCGCATCGCCCAGCCCTTCGCCCTTGAAGCAACGACTGTTGTTGGTGACCGAAAATGTGAAAACCGAGGCCGTCTCTACGTTTCTCGCCCACGTTGCTGTCTTGGGCCGCGATTTCGAATCGACACGCGGCCTCCTCGAAGTGTTGGTTCCGGCTCTCGCGGTAGAGAGTCCGGGCTCACCACTCCCCCTGGCTTTGAACGTAGCTGCTTTGCAGTTCTGGTCAATGGCTCATGGGTCTGGGCCATCCTCGCCGGTGGAAATCCTGTCAGAGGCAAATGCATGTCTTCGATCAGCAATTCAAGACCCTGTTCAGAGGAGCCGCGAAGGCACCATTTTGGCCGCGCTCCTGCTTCAGCGTTATGAACGTCTCTCTGCTACTTGGAATTCGCAAAAGCCATCTGGACTTCATCGCAATGGAGCATTGGCTCTTCTTCGGCAGCAGCAACTTGATGGGATCAAGTCAGATAATCACGGGTACCTGATATCACAAGTTCTTCATATTGAAGTTTCTGCTTGCATTCGGAAGAAAGAGCCTTTCCCGATTGCTGAAATTGCGTGTATGGATAACCCGGCCATCTTACCAGCGAATCCAAGCACAATGCTTGATACGATTGGCGTGTCCGTCGCGAATCATCAGCACAAGTTTTCCCTATTTGTATCAGAAGACCCTACTACAACGACTTCTACATCGAGCATCGCACAATGGCTTGAGAGTATTCGGCATGCAGAGGCGCAGCTTCAGCAGTGGCCACACACGGTGCCCAGCCACTGGCACCCACGGAGCGTTAAATTAGATAAACAGATCGACAATACCATTGATACATTCAGGGGGCTTTCTGATGTGTATCCGAACATTCAGATTGCGGCCATTTGGAACGTCTGGCGGGTGTACCGAGTCCTGCTTCTAAGAATCAGACTGAGGCTTCTTGCGGAATTTCCTGAACTGATTGTCCGCAGTGGCGATATTGAATTAATCACCTCCGATGTCTTGATGGGACCTACCGACCACGATGAGAGCCAGAATATCCTTCTAGGCCTAGTTGACTCGATATGTCAAAGTGTTCCCTTTCATTTGGGGAACCTTCTCAAACCAATAGCTCTTTCTGACCTCAGGGACCCGAACATTCAGTTTCCCAGCTACCATGATCTGGATCCAAATGATCTTCATTATGTCAATTACCTTGGAAGCAAGTATTTCATGTCCAGGGATGACCATCGAAGGCATGCAATTGTTCAGGGCTCGTGGCAAATGTTGCATACTCTCATTCACCTTATGGACGTGTTCGCCGATGAAAGCCCCGGTGGTTCAATGATTGGTTTCTTAAGAAGAGGCCAAGTGTACTGGATTAGACAACAGTTCCTGCGAGTCCTCAAGTTGCTTCGTTTACAGCACGTTGGATCTGCAAATAACAACAGCGATCATCGCACAGCAGGCGTCCTCGCTGATTATGACCCAGCCAACGTTGAGATCATTGCGACTAGGGTTCGAGAGGCATTAGCCAGGTGAAAATATCCTCCTCGTAATCTATGCTTCATCATAACTCTCCACCCCAAAGTAAATCCAAAATTTGATCGGGTATCACACATTTCGAGTAATCCACGTTGAAGAGGAGGGCATCGGAGGCTTTTGCGAGAGACATACCTACCTTCGTTCAATTTTTATGAGAGAGTCGTGGCTCGCTTCTGAGCGATGGGCGAGGAAGGGGATAGCGTATCATATTCATAAATGAAGTCAGAATAATAACCGTCCACCATAACTTCTCACTTATCCCATGACTATCAATTAATAAAGGATGGAGTTCATTCTCAATTTTTCAGGGCTGATTGAGAGATAATACACCGAGTCATGATAATCAGGTACTGGTGGGTTCGACCTGCAATATTTCCACGGACCTTTTTTTCCACGGATTTGAATGACGCAAAGTCCGTGGGCCACAGGAAATCTACACCTCCACTCATGATCAAGCAACTGGAATAAAACTTGGCGCAGCTTCGATTATTCAAACCAGATTTATAAGCATCGAAATATTTCTCCCATCAGCCGCTAAGTGGGACAATAGCAGACCTATTTAAGCTTTCTATAACGCCTAGCTTTGCCTGATCCTTCAATCCTAGAAGGTCGGTCGTTTAACTTTAACAGTATAAACTAATCTTTCCTCTTCTCCTAATCCAAGGCATCCACACCTCTTACTCTTACACAGTCTATACATTAGTTATGCCGACTACAAGGGCCATAATCGTCTCAGACCACAAATCGATATCTGTCGAGGACGTCAAAGTACCCCAGCTCCGTGACGAATGGGTTATCGTTCAGGTCAAGGCCGTGGCCCTTAACCCCGCTGACTTCAAGAAGATTGACTGGGGAGACGCAGATGCTGGGTCAAGGCTGGGATACGACTACGCGGGAATCGTTTCTGAGGTAGGTAGCAAGGTCACTAAATTTGAAAAAGGAGACAGAATTGCTGGATTCGTTCACGGAGGGTAGGTCCACCTCTAACATCCTAACATACTCAGACTCGACTGACAAGATTGTTCGCAGGGATGCTACCAACCATGACAATGGCGCGTTTGGCGAGTTCATCATCGCCAAAGCCTGCATTCAAATTAAAATTCCGGATCACTTGGACTTCATCGAAGCGTCAACACTTGGGGCTGGCATGATAACATGTGTACGTTTTGGTCTACATTTCCATCAACAAAGCTCTAGAGTGTTCAACGATTTTGACTTGGGTAAACAGGGTCTTGGATTATACAAACATCTCCAGCTGCCACTGCCACCAGCAAAAGTTCAACATCCAACCTCCATCCTCATCCACGGTGGGAGTACAGCTACAGCCACCCTCGGTATCCAGCTCGCCAAGGCATCCGGGCTGTATGTCATTGCGACCGCATCACCTTACAACTTCGACAATGTCAAAGCGCTAGGCGCTGACGCCGTGTTTGACTACCATTCCCCTGAGTGCGGCAAACAGATCCGCGCGCTGACAGAAAACAAACTCAAGCTAGCCTTGGACTGCGCAGGAGAAGGCGAGGTGATCTGCGGCAAGGCCCTAAGCAGTGTCGAGCCCAGTCTATTCTGCACCATCTTCTATCCCATCAATGAGCAGCTGCTGAAAGAGACCAACCCGCTTGCACAAGGGCCTCTTCTGACTGCCGCCTATAACTCTTTTGGTGAATCCTGGAAGCTTGGTGGCAATCCAATAGCCGCCAATATAGAAGAAATGGAGTTCTCGGCCAGGTTTGTTGACATTGTATACAAACTCTTGGAACAGGGGCACCTTCATCCGATAAACCCGACAGTAAATAAGTTTGGTGCTGGGCTGCAAGGTGTGATCAAAGGGGTTGATGAGCTTCGCCAAGGAAAGGTCCGTGGGACAAAATTGGTCTACACGATCTAGGCAAGACTACTAGGTCTGTAAAAATTCTCAACTTTATGCCACCGAAAAGAATGCCTCCATCACGTCACGAGACTTTATCAAGATATAGGGATAGATTAGCTAGGGCTCCTAGAAGGTGAGACAGTCATAACACACGGCATGGTAATTCCGTCATCATGTCGGGTGTTCCCTATCAGGCGAGTTTCTGGATAAAAGTAGCTCTGGTATTCAACCTAAATCTTGGACGAGAAGACTTCTTCGGAAACCTCCTTGGCGGCCAGTCCGCCTCGTTCGATGGCCCCGTCAATATATCCGCGCCATCCCATAGCCCAGTCAGAGTTTGCAAACAAGATGCTTCCTTGCCGTTTCTGCAGCGCGGAAAGGTGTTCGAAGCTATAATGTGGCGGATACATGCACCACGAGCCTCGCGAGTAGGGATCAGTGCTCCAATTATGCCAGATCTGCAAGATGAAAAAAGATGCCATGGTCAGCATTTAAGACACTAAGAATATGACGTGAATGAGTGAGAGCCTACCGTCTTCTTGACATCCATGTCATGCAACCTCTTGCAGTCCGCTACATAGTCTCTAGCATCCTCTTCGGGAGTTGAGAATGACTTGTTGACACCGAAGCTGACAACGTGGGTGGTTCCTCTGGCGGTCGTGCCGTCTCCAAATGCGCTGCAGGCCCTTGTAACCGGGAAGGATGCAGAAGACCAAGACCGAAGTGCGTCGCCTTGGACTTCAAGGTGGACCTTTGCACCATGGTTGATGTTTCCGGGACGAGTGGCCGCCGCCATCTTGGCAGCGTATAGAGGCGGGTCGAAACGGACATGTTCGAGCAGGTTGAGAGGAAGAGTGCAAATCAGTCGCTTCGCTTCCCAATGCTGATTGACGATGACTCGATCGCCCTTGTCTTGGATAGTTTCCGCAGCGGTGTTGAACGAGTATGCAAGATTTTGAGTCTTGAGAGCTTCATCGAAAAAGCATCGCGCGAAGCTCGACTGCCCAGTCGGAAGCTTGAACTCGTCTCCAGTCTCGTAGAGGCCATCCATGGTATATCCTCCCAACGCCCACCACCTAAGAACATCGAAAAACCCGGCCTTGTCCATATCAGCGCCATAGATGGAAGACAGGCGAGCTTGGAGGAGGGTGATCTCATCCTCGGTGACATCATGTCGGATCTGGTCCAGCCGCTGAGCGACCGACATCCTTTCCCATGCCTTGGCCTTGGGGTTGAAGTGCGGATCATGCGGCAACGGCATCACCTCTCGTCCCAACTTACCATCCACGTCGCAGAGCTTTCGGAAGGCTTTCTCAGTCATGGCATGCTTGTAATTTCATCAGCACAATTCCATACTTCATGACCTGCAAAGGAGGAGATGCCAATACCGCTTTCTCATGGTCAATGATCTGACGGTTGCCGTTGAGCAAAGCTGTGTAGTAGTTGACACCAACAGATTTGTCGTGACTGAGCAACAGCTCAGTCAGGCCATAGCGGGACATTTCTCGATAGGTATGGGGCTGGTTCCAATGGACCCAGGTGCCACCCATCTCGTACAAGTGACCGTCGACTTCTGCCGTGAAGGTTCGTCCACCGATCCTATCACGAGCCTCGAGCAGGAGGACACTAAACCCTATCAACCGCGATGCATTAGTACTACCACCATTGCCCAACTCAGGTTTACCCACCGGCTATGCATAGATCTCGGCAGGCAGTCAATCCAGAGTATCCGGCACCAACGACGATGACATCGTGGACTCGTGATCTTTTACCGCCAACGTTTGTTGGTGGATTAATGGCTCCTGCACATCTCAGGCCCTTCTGGAGTAGGTCGTTGTCATTTTGGAGATAGAACCCGTCTCGAGTCGTCATTATTGATCCTTCTGTTTGATATAGTCAGGTTAGTCTTGTCGAAGATTGCGGGTAGAAGTAAATAGATGGTATACAAACCAGTACATATATAGGATTATCTCGTGACTGCATTCGCTTGTTCGCCTCCTCACCTACTAGCCCAGCGCGGGAGTAATCAAGCATTCTCGCTCTCACTACCTATTTTAGACTAGATCTCTTTACTATGTCGTATCGACGACAATGGTTGACAGCCCACCGCCTGTCGATCGCACCCTACGACCAGTTCACACACTGCCACTGGGTGCCTTTGTCATGTTGAGTTCCACTAGTCGTCCAAAACCAGCAACACCTAGAGGCTCTCATTCTTATTTCCTATTCCAGCTTAGATACTCTGCATTCAGTCTTCAAACATCACAAAATATTAGTTTATACCTTTAGCTTATTATACATACAGTAGTAGCTACTCATGAGTAAGCCATTTACCTATGAAACTTTAATTGAGATTCTTTAATCAATCGTGTCTAGTTTGATAATTACTGTTGTGCATCTTCAAGTCACCTGAACTGCATACGCATCAAAGAGTGCTCTCCGGAAAAGCCCAGAAAGGGGAAAGTTTCGAGCCTGTTGTTTGTCCAGAATATCCAGCACCCTCCTCCGGTCCTCGTAAGACACCATCTCCAGCCCCATTGAGAACACCAATGGCATGATAACGCCATTGAGCAACCCATCCCGATTCATGACGGTAGTGATACAGGCCATATTTTCCAGCGCGCATTGTGCAGTTTGCCTGGTGCCATGACTGGGAGGCCACACTGGAGCAACTTCCAGCTGTCGTGCCCGAGCAGCTGGGATATGCTGATCAGTACCCAGTAGCTGTACGGAGCGAGCAGTTGGTAGCTTGACTGTGAGGCTTTGCCGACCTTCAGGAAGCGTTGGAGCAATCTTACCTGTAGTGATGATGCTTCGCACACGATTTCTAATCCTTTGACCTTCTGCTCGGTGCTTAGCTGGGTGGAGGGGCGATTTATAGTTTCGGCGAGCCAGTCAAACATCCTATCCAATTGATTAGTGGACTGTTTGATTTGGGCTTTACATGTCAGCTTCCATACCCCCCTTGAAGCTTTCCCCAGCGCCAAGTCGCTGTCAATATGTAGTCGATATCGTTATTCAGGGGCGAAGGTATAGTGGCATCAGAGTGGGATGCTGAAGTTATTTCGCCTAAAAGGGATCCGGCGGTAAAGTCAGGGCCAAAGGGGGATACCGACCGCGAAACTGCATTCACAGAATCGGTCAACTGTGCAAGTCGTATCAGGTCATTCGTCAAAGGGAGACAACTGCGAACCATGTGTCAGCGTCTCGTCGACGAAGCCGGAGATGATTGGCATCAGTGATACGACTGGATCAAAATACTTGTCTAGAACGGACTTTGAATAATCAGCAATGCTCACAAAACAGATAGTAACAAACAAAAGGAGAGGGTCATGGCCGATCCGGTGTTGGGTTTGGAAAGATAGGGGGAGGCAACCGCTTACACCTACCGCCATCAAAATCAGCGCGCAGGCTATCGGCCCACTCGCCCATGTCTTTTTCTTGCAGTAGTATCTCATCTGCCGGGCACAAACCTCCATTTGCTTATCTGCAAGGTTCCATAACATTGTACGTTGCCTCTCAAGCTCGAATGGCCCGCTTGTTCGGATCAAGTGTATCTCTCCGGCAAGCTCAATGGCCCTGCTCACATCATGATCATGTTGGCTCAGTGCTACCATGGCGTCGGACCATAACACGGAGAACTGTGGCAGATCCCCGAATACGTCTTCGAAACACACGGCTGTATATATCCAGGACGGCAGAATAATTACCTTGGGAGGAGTGGGTAGCTTGACTGCACCAACTGCATCTTGATCTCTTCCCTTGATCGCCGTGTGGGATAGGAGCACTTCAAAAAAAGGGCCAAACAGTAGGAGTAGGAGCTCCTTCCGGGCGTACCATCGCACTGCATGCAGTATCAACAAGAAATAATTCAGTCGTGCACTCTCCTTCGGCCAGGTGTACTTACCCCCTTGTGGACTCTTCGGCAGCTGACGCAACGGTAGCCTCCTCGCCGGTTGTCGAATAGGCCACGGACTATGTTTCATTAAAAGGGCACGAGATTTGGGGAGGAAGCGGGTGTTAATTTAAGAAAAGCATCAGCCGGTAGGCCTTTAACTCCGTAGAGAGGGTTGATGGTAAGAGAGATCGGAGTATTTGTTTTCTCAGACGGTCATGTTCCTCCGGGGCTGAGCGTGATCCGAACAGGGTCCTATGTGCCGAGCAAGGGTCATGACCATCATTTCCCTTCAAGGCGCCTTTAGAGAGCCCCCTGCCCATCTGACGGCTTCTTGAAATGGCTGACATTGAGGGGACCAGATTGAAACTTTGGCTTTCCACGGGCAGTCAGCAAACACAATTCATCAAAATTGCCAAGGCTCAAGACTCCTACCTCAGTCTATATTGTCGAAAAAGCATATATAAACAATCTCAATCCTTAATTCATTGTCGAGAACTATATATTTTTCACTCTCTATTCAATTCAGCAAATCTTTCAGCCAGCCATCGCCATTTGCAATGCTTCCCCGTTCTCTGTTTCTTACCACGACGCTCTGCCTTGGCCTCACCAAGGCCGAGCAAGCCTCCAACTTTGATCTTCTTCCTGAGTTAATGGAGGAGCATGGCTGCGATGCCCACTGTCAAGCCGCCGTCGCCCAAGCAAACGCGGCCGACCTGCAGATATTCGGAACCGAGTTTGACTTTGAGTTCTACAGCACAGCGGCGAACTTCACAGCCTCTATGCCTGGAGATGTCCTCAAACTCAACCTCGTCGATAGCTCTACCATCAACGTCGAGCCGGGCACGACCGTTTTTAAAATGCAGTATACGTCTGAAGACTTGGACGGGTCGCCCGTCCCAGCCACCGCGTTCATTGCATTTCCATTAGCTGAGGCGGCGGACCCATACAAGCTCGTGGCAATTGCGCACGGCACCACTGGGGTTTTCAGGGGTTGTGCCCCCTCTGTGTCCAATGCTATGCCCAGCTATCAAGGCTGGGAAACGACCGGATATGCCGTTGTAGCGACTGACTATACTGGTCTGGGAAACAACTACACGAACCACAAGTATCTCAGCAATGCCGCCCATGCCAACGACGTGATTTACTCCGTCGTGGCCGCCAAGTCAGCATTTCCGCACCGCTTGACGAACGAATGGGTCTCCTTTGGGCACTCCCAGGGAGGGTCTGCTGTCTGGAAGCTCTCTGAGCACAAGCTTGTGCAAGACCCCAGGAGCGGTTACCTAGGAGGCGTTGCCATGGCTCCCGCTGCCCCCCAGACCCATGAGCAGATCGTATCTGGACTCGACATGTTTCGAGACTCTACTGATCCCGCTGCTCTTTCCTACCTTCCCGCCATGATCGGCGTGTATCTAGGTGCCAAGGTAGTCTTCCCCGACTACGATCCCACTTGGCTATCCAACGAGGCGAAGAAGCTATTTGAGCTTCCAGGGCTAGGCCAGTATTGTGTGACCGCCATGTGGAGCCTGCTAAGCACCTCGTCCCCCGATAAGCTTCTCGCCAGCTTCGACGCCTCCAGGGACTCCACGTCGATGGAGTTCCAGAAGATCAACGGCGTGGGACTGGGGTGGTCAGCCAGCCGACCGCTTCTCGTCGCGCATGGCGACAAGGACGTGACCGTGTCCGTGAATAGTACCATAGCCGCTTTCAAGGACGCTTGCTCTCATGGCAACCCGGTTCACCTGAGCATCTACCCCGGGCAGGATCATTCTGGGGTGGTTGCCGAGTCTAGGCCAGAATGGCTTCGCTTCATTGCCGATCGGTTTGATGGAGCAGAGTTTGACAACGCCTGTGCCAAATAGGTACTTTGAAGTAGGAGCTGTATGAACCTGAGTTTGGAAAACTTGAATTTTTGGAGCACCGTTAGCATTAGGTCAGAAAAAAGGTTTTATTGTATTCCCCGAGAACGGTATTTACTGGGCCATTACAACAGCCGTCTCCAGGTGCTCTGTATTGAGATCTCGATTGGCACGAATCGGTGTCGGATAAGGACTCGCTTGAGAAGCCGAGTACAAGGCAGATCATGCTAATACACCATGTGTAAAGCAGGGATCTCAACATAAGTAGGTACTAGCAGAATATATTGTGCCTCTTCCCGCTATCCCATTTCCTTCCTACAGAGTGCAGATCCCAAGTCACAGCCACACAGCTTCGGTGATGACGCAATGAGTTTGGGCTAACTTGTCACACTTTTGAATTACCATTTATTTCTATTCATCGTCATTCGGGTTCATCTAATACTTTCTTAGTTTGCCATCATTCTTACTACTTAGGGCAGCATCACTTGCTCTTCTCAGCCCCACGTTCATCTAGGCCCCCAGTAGCCCCGATTCCAGTCCCCAAGAACATCGAGATTTCCGTGCTATTGGCACAGTTCGTTAAACATCTTTCCAAGCATCATGGGAACCGACACTCTAGACACCGAGCCCCCTCCATCCTACGAAGCCGCAACTGGGCAAGCTCCACACGAGCTCGTGGAACCAGCCAGCCTGGTGTTGCATGGCATAGATATCTTCGTTGAAAACAAAGGAGAAAATACACCGCTTTATCAACTCAGTCGCAACATAACGGCGCTGCCGCCAAAGAATAATTCATCGTCAATCCACTTGCATCGCGTCGAGCGGGGTGAATCCGAGAAAACAAATGGTGAGCCTGTCACGGCTCGCATATTCCACCTTGTTCACCCCGTCAACGCGGATTTCCGAGGTGATCTGCCACCGTACTACGTTACGGCCACGTCCCTCGAGGCCCTTGGCAACATTATCCTCGAGGCGAACAAACATACGCTCCAGAGAACCGAGTTTAGTGCAAAGCTGAGCTGGGACACAAATTCTGGGACTAAGCCGCTGTTTCATGGAAAGGACAAGCAACAGCTCGTTTTTTACTCAAAGAACAGCCGGAAGGGCGAGCAGGAATGGTTTGACCAGCATGACAAACTACTAGCCACTGAATGTCATAACGGCCAACTTCCGACGTTGACAATGGGGGGCCCCGTGCCCAGAAACACAAGGGATGCGCTGGTTGCTATGTGGTGCATGATGCTGTGGTACGAACTGGCCGAGAGCAGAGGGGCCAAGAGAGAGCGCAAGTGTAGCCCAACTCTTAATGTCGCTAAGATGTCTAGCTAACAATATCCCGCAGTTCTAGAGAGAATGACGGTCCCTTCAGATCCAAATAGTGGAAGGAATGCGATGCGATCAGCCGGGTTAGGGCTTGCGGTAGGACTGAGTGGCGCAGGAGGTTCATGCTGAAAACAAGCTCTGAATTGGGACCTCAACTTTGTTAGAATAAACACCTGGTATTAAATCACGATGGTATTTTGATATGCATGCCGTTTACTGACGGTTTGAGTAGCTTTCTAATAAAGTCTCTATAACTTACTGCAATCGCAATATCATTGAGACCACAATATCTAGCCAAAATGTAAGGCTTGGAATGTGGCTATAGGGTAATTGAAACGTGAGGGTCATTTGCACTGAGCTGGATTCAATATCGGTGCTACAATTATTTTGAGCATAGCCGCTGATTTATATGTACTATTGATTAGCTAGCGTTTTTGCTTCCGCGCCTTCACAAGACAATGGGCATTCAAGAAGATTAAAAAAAAAATTGTTATGAACTACAGATGCCGCGAGCTACTGCCGCCAGTTGGAACGATGTGCGGAGTGATACCCCTGGCTACAAGATAGAGTTGTTGACACCACCTCGTAATATGTCAGGCTAAAAGATTTTGGGTAAGGAGCTGCGGGTACAACGGCTGCTCAGTAGACTTCCTGTTTCAGCGCTCGTGTCGCAATTTGCAAAAATTTGGATCCTCCCTTGTCGCCCTCGGACCCGTCGGTTGTGGGCAAAATGCTACGTTGTCATCAAAGCACAGCAGCCATTCATTATTGCTGGCGGGCTGGCGATCACCGCGCCTCGGTGAATCTCGTGGGTTTTAGCTCGACGGTATTTAATTCCCCGGTAATACATCACCGGCCGAGAACAGTCGAATAACCAACGATGGAGGGAATGAGTCAGCCCAGTCAGAATGAAACGACTAACTAGCTGAAGCCGGGCGGCAGACTCGATTGAAATTGGATCAGCAAGCTCCTCCCCAGTTGTCTCGCACCGCCGTGTTAATAATAGACCATTAACTATCGGCTGATCCTCCAAACTCCCATCCCAGTCGTGTTACCCACAATTTCACACTCCCACAAGATCACGTTTTGCCATCAGTACAGGAGATCATGGGGAAATGGAACGATAGAAAGGGAGAAAAAAAAGTTGATGTCGTTGGCCTTCCTATCCAGCCTGTGAGCCACTCGATGTGTCTCACCTGCCTAGACACATCATAACATACGTTCCTTTTTCTGATCCGCCGAGGCTTCGGACTGCGCCGCCAATGTTGGAATGGGGCACTGAATCCCAAAGGGACTTTGGTAGCTCTTCCCTGACGCTGATTTGCTGGACTAATGTGATGCTCGCCTTGGCATCTTGGCGTGTCTGGAGCCGGTTTGACATGATCGTCTGCTGTCCCCTCTCAGTTCATCTTGGCTCTTTCGTCATTCTCCATTTCCTTCCTCCCCAGCGGTTTTTTTCTCCCAAGCGATGCTTGAACGGCCTCATGACGGACTCTGAAGGCGAGCGATAGGTCGTATGTTAACGGAGAAGACGGCGACAACAGCACGTCGAGCGAAAGCGGATAGCGACCATGATGGCGCCGGCACGATTGCTTTTCCTTCTGTCCTGCCTGTTCTCGACTCTGGGCGCGACCGTGACAGAGACGAACAAGTTGTACCAGCGACGAGCATACCAAAATGGTAATTCCGACCCCAGATTTATTCGCTTCGAATAAAAAACAAATTGAAAGGCGGCGCATAGCTTACGATGAATCATTTTTTCTTTTCAGCTGTAAACATGGGCGGTTTCCTCTACCTGGAGGGTGGAGTGAAGTCATATTATCTCGACTCGGGGGAGAAAGAAACAGTCAATGGCGAACCATTTGCTCTTGACTCTGATGGATGTAAGACTCCTGGGAAATTCCCCCACCTACAAGGTAGATTGAGATAAAGTGCTGACCGTTGGCTCAATAGGGGGTAGCAACACCAGATTTATTCCCCTCAACAAACGCTGGAAGCCCGCCGAGATCGAGTACCAGACAATCCCCTTCATATCTGGCCAAAAGACAGTCATATTGGCCAGTCTCTGGATAGGAGGAAATACATTGTATAGATGGGGTGGCGAATTGACTGGCGACCGGACGTATGAGAAGAACGACAAGCATTTCCTGACGTTAAACCCCTCCACTAGCACCGGCGATGGGAACTGGCAGGCGTACACCGGAGAGGACAAGTTCAATGCGACCGGCAATGGAGCGACAATATCTTGTGACGGAGTCGGGTATGTTTTTGGGGGAATTTCTTGGAGCGGAACCAGCCCCTCCATCACGTCTGATTCGAAGGAGTCGCAGTCAGGCATGTTCATGTTTAATACTTCCACCAAGGCGTGGAGGAAGTCCACATCTGATCTCAACATCCCGGGCGCCACTCACAGATCTGGCAACGCCGTTTGTCTTCCAGGATTCCTCGATTACTCTCTCGTCGCTCTCCTTGGTGGCACTGTTCGCAGTTCGCAAACCCAGCGGTCATTCAGCAAGCTTACCTTCTTCGATCCGATCGCGGACAGATGGAGGACTCAGACTACTCAGAACTTTCCTTCGGAACGAGATAGCGCTTGTGCAGTTGGTGTGCGAAGCAAGTACGGGACATATGAGATGTGAGCAAAAGCCCATGATACATCTTGGCTCCAGCCGGAAAGCAGTAACTAATCCGCTCGTTAGATATCTTTACGGGGGCATGGATAAGTCAGGAACAACATATTCCGATATTTACGTCCTATCCCTCCCGTTGTTCAGGTGGTTCAAAGTAACACCGCCCAATACTCCGAAACGCCAACTCCACTCCTGCGTGCTCGCTGGTAAGAGGCAGATGGTTTCATACGGCGGCTTGGATGCCAAAGCCAGCACAGATGCTTGGAAGAGCTCTGATCCCTGGGCCAACACTTTGGGAATCTTCGACCTGAATACACTTCAGTGGAAGGACGAGTTCGACCCGGATCTGGGTGAATACGAAATGCCAGACGAGATTAAGAAGGCCTATGATGCGGGGTTTGTACACCTCGACCTGATCCTCATAAATAGTACTAATCATTGAAATAGGGGCCTTGGCAATGTTATTTGGGACGATGAAGAGAACAAGAGCATCTTCATGAGCAATTGTAGGTCTTCAAGGAGCTTCTCCTTCTTTGAACACGAGCGCTAACTAGATGTATAGACCTTGGAACCAATACTACCAACAGCACCGACAGTTCCGATTCCGGTAATCAATCCGACAACTCGTCCTCGGGTACTCCTACTGGTGCAATTGCGGGAGGCGTCGTGGGGGGCGTTGTTGGCCTTGCGATTATCGGCGTCGCGGCCTGGTTCTTCCTTCGTCGGCGCAACCAAGGAAGAGAGCAGGTGGGTGAGGTTGAAGGATCAACGGAGCTTCCAAAAGAGCTTTACGGAGGCCCTCCGGTGCCAGGGACACCCAGCAGGTCTGCCAAGTCGCCTGCTCCGCCAAGCTATGTTGCCCAGCCATCGCATAACCCAAACGAAACGTACTACGAGCTCCATGATACTGGTGTTGCTTCCGAGCTTGCGAGCGACACCATGGGCTCTCCCCAGCAAACCACCTTCGCCTCGCCCTCAACGAGATCTTATTCTCGCTCCCCAGGATCAGCATTATGAGGCTAAAGAAGCAAACAATTGTTTCATGGAGGGACCATGAAACCAACTTCATATGCTAAACTTAATTCTCGATCGTATAAATGAACAAACTTTTTTTTCAATAGTTCCCTTTTCTAATTCTGCTCTGCCTTGTCGTACGACTACCGAGCTCACAAGTGACTGTGTCAGCTAAATAGCCTCGCAGGCTCTTAGGCGCTGGTTCCGTTTTGATGAAGGATATATTCAAGGTGCATTTGTGCGCGCGGTTTTTCTTGCGGCCGTCGCCTTTGCCTTGCTCCGCGTCATCAGCCCCAGGAGGCGTGAACGACGATTCTCTGACCGAGACTTCTTCATTGCATTACGAGCACGCACAGCAAAATCGGTTTTTGAGATATAGCGACTATTTTAGACGGCATGAAACGTGATGTTATACTACCAAGAACGAATTTCGACTGCGGTCTCCCCCTCTTTCAACATGGATAGAAACCCTGGATGTAACTCTGCTCTTTCATCAAATAGTAGAATTTTGCAGTATTCTTTTTGCTTTTAGGTGTTGTATGTTTCACTTTGTTCCTCGGCTGCTATCTTCTTCCACATCGTGATATTGCCCGTCTTCACTGGCCGGATCCTGTCCGCGAAAAGGTTGCGGAGAGACACCACCAAATACTGCCAAATTGTCAATCGCTAACTTTCAGAGAGTTTCAACACATGAAAGTACACAAGCGAGGTACTTACATGCTTCCATTTCCTCGAGAGACTTTCCTTTGGTCTCCTTAATGAAGAAGAACACGAAAACAACCAACGCGTAGTTGAAAATGCCAAACATAAGGAAAGTCTTCCAGCCAAGATTTCTAACTGCATAAGGTGTTGCCAAGGAAAATACACAGTTGAAAAGCCACTGGGTGGATGTTCCGATAGCAATGCCGGCCTCTCGGATTCTGTTTGGAAATATTTCACCCATGTACGCCTGATCAATTGAGAGATAGTCAGTGAGATGTTTCATCGTACAATTGGCTGGCTGATTAGAGTACTTACCCAAGGTACCGGGCCCCAAGATATATTATAGCTCATCGCTTCAAGATATATCATCGTTAATGAGGCGATCGAAGGAGCTGTTAAGCCCTGTGTTGCATCTGGGGGAAATTTGACGGTGAGGATTGCAACGATAAGCATATATGACCCCATGAGCAAAGCACCGGCAAGCAGAGAACCACGGCGCCCTATCCGCTCGATCAAGAATAGAAGGAAAAAGAGGCAGGAAATAACCTTAACGACACCAAAGAATCCTGTGATGAGAAGGTTATCCTGACCCGCTCCGACAAGAGAGAATATCTGGGGAGCATCTGGGAATTGATTAGAAGAGCGTTTATAGGGAATTTATTTTGGGTTTCCTTATTCTCACAGTAGGCCATTGATGTGTTTCCAGTTAACTGAACGCCTGTCCAAATTAATTAGATTTTTATACAACAAGGATACATCTGGCGATTTTTGTGGATTGACGAACCAATTTGAAGAGCAACGATAAGAAAAACTCGCATGCGGTTGATGGGAAGAATTAGTTCCCTCCAATTCACACCTTCTCTGTCTCGGTCTTCCTCTTTGATTCCTGATAAGATCTCTTCAAACCTGCGAACGTCATATTAAGCGTCATATTTCGATGTTTTCGTCTTGTTTATTAATATATCTCAACTTACTCTTTCCTCACTTCCTCAGATTCGCCGCCCCTCACCCATGAGAGGGACGCTATAGCCTCTTCGTGCCGGCCATTCTGGGCCAGCCAACGAGTGCTCTCCTTGGTGAGAAGCATCCCGAGGCCCAAGATAGAACCGGGTACGATTTGAAGACCCACAGGTATCTGCCATTGAGCAGTCACATCTGAGATATGCTTCTTGACCGCGTAGTCTATCCAGTAGGAGGTCATAACACCAAGAGTGAAGAAGAACTGGAACATGCTCCCAAGCATACCTCGGATGTTCTTGGGTGCCATTTCAGCCGAGTACATAGGGATGATAACCGTTGCCATGCCTACGCCAACACCACTGATGATTCTAGCGACATAAAAAGCGGCGAGCGAATGTGTGTTAATAGTTTGAATAACCGCGCCGATGTTGAAGATGACAGAAGCGAGGATAAGGGACCATCTTCGGCCATATTTGGCGGTGAAAGGCCAAATAAAGAAACAGGAGAAGAAAGCTGTATAGGAGGGCGAAAATTAGTCCTATGCGAAATGGATGATAGATTTTAAACCTTGTGCATACCGCCTGCTTGGAGGAGGCTCGTCGAGTTGGAGCCGACAGAGGCCCGCTGCGCCTCAGTATATCCAAAGTCATGCTGGAAGCTCTTGAACGTAAGGATCCCCCCTATGATTCCAGTATCATAAGCAAAGCAGAACGAGCCCACGCAGCATAGAGCGACAAGGTACACTGCTCTGAATGTGCCTAGTTTCGTCATCTCGGTGGTGTTGAGCGAACACAATCGATTATATTTCAGAGGTGAATCTCGGTCAAATAGACCAAGCTGTAGCTTAGCATAGCCTAATCATGGCCCGATTTGAACGAATTTGATGCACTTTATACAACTTCAAGTCATCAAGCACCCCTCAAAACAAGATTGGGTCCACCAGATGGCGACAATCAGGGAGGGTGTGGCGCAACGTCCGGGGAACGACGACAGGATCTGGGATGTGGACGGTCAGGGAAGGGAAGTATAGCTATTGGTCTGGGGTTTAATATATGATTATTGAGATTATAACAAACGCGATCTCATAATGACATCGTCAACTATCTTCAGAGCGACAACTTATTTATCGATCCCTAGGTTTAGTTGTTTGGCAACTTCGGCGTTTGGAACATTCTGCGGCTTAGCCTTCGCTGTGATAGCAGCACTCGCCAGCTTTGCAGTATCGCCGGGGACAAGCCCATCCGTCATATGCGAGGCCCTGGTACATGTTAGTACTCAGTATTTCCGAATATCGATGCGGCAGGCTAATTTATGATGAAGCCGATGAGCGGGGCCCGAGGTCCGATACGCGAGAGAGACCCATGCCATGTTCCGGGGTCTGAGATCTGTTATTCGTCTACGAGTCTCGCGTGTCGGCGGGTATGACCATGTAATGGTTTCCATTGCCACGGTGATATTGCAAAGAGGTGGTAATTGGCTGCGTTGGCGATGCGTGGTATCAGCTCGCAGCACTTAAAGCGTTCCCCCCTAGGCTAACTCCCTGCAGTGAATAATTTGAGGCCATGTCCCGTAGCAAAGTTTCTGAGCAACCATGGCAATGACTACAAAGCGTCCCAACTTCCTTGTCATCGTCGCGGATGACCTAGGATTCTCCGATATTGCGCCGTTCGGTGGTGAGATATCCACCCCGTATCTGGATAAACTGTCAGAGGATGGAGTTCGGTTCACCGATTTCCATGCCGCTGCGGCGTGCTCGCCATCCAGAGCCATGATTATGACTGGCACGGACCATCACATTGCTGGCTTGGGCAACCTGATTGAGTGGACAAATATCTCTGGCCAAAATGATCCCACGGGCAAGATGTCTACCAATGTTCAAAGAGGCATGCCCGGATACGAGGGGTATCTGAACGAGCGTGTTGTAGCATTGCCTGAGATTCTTCACGATGCCGGATATCAAACATTGATGGCCGGTAAATGGCATTTGGGGCTGACGCCTGAGAGAAGTCCCAAGGCTCGCGGCTTTGAGCGAAGCTTTGCTCACTTGCCTGCATGCAGCAACCACTATGCTTATGAGCCACAATTAGAATCTGGGGAGAAATCACCCGAGTTTCTCACGATGAGCGTCATTGCACTTCACAGTGAGGATGGGGAATATACCAAGCTGCCTGAGGGATGGTACTCTTCAGATGGATACGGAGACAAAATGGTTCAGTACCTCAAAGAGCGCAAGGAAGCAGATGACGACCGTCCGTTCTTTGGCTATCTCGCATTCACAGCCCCGCATTGGCCACTACAAGCACCGCAAGAATATATCAAGAAGTATCGCGGTGTGTATGATAAAGGTCCAGATGAACTTCGACGTACGCGTCTTCAGAGCCTCAAGGATCTGGGCATGATTCCACAAGACGTTGAGCCTCATCCCGTTGTCGCAGAGGAGGTCAAAGAATGGACCGACTTTAGTGAAGAAGAAAAGGCCCATTCTTGCCGTACCATGGAGGTCTTTGCTGGCATGGTCGAGTGCATCGATGCCAATGTTGGCAAAGTACTCGACTACCTGGAGGAGACTGATGAGCTAGACAACACCTTCGTTGTCTTCTTATCTGACAACGGTGCTGAAGGCGCTGCGTACGAGGCCTACCCCATGGTTCAGGGGTCCATGATGCAACACCTCAAGAAATACTACGATAACAGCTTGGACAACATCGGAAATGGGAACTCATTTGTCTGGTATGGTCCTCGCTGGGCTCAGGCCGCCACTGCGCCGAGTAGACTATACAAGGCCTACACAACAGAGGGTGGCGTACGAGTCCCTTGCATTGTGAAAGCCCCCAAGAACTTCCGTGGCCCTCATTCTGATGGCCGACCCATCTCGGATCAATTCGCAACGGTCATGGATCTGGCGCCGACCATTTTGGATATGGCTGGCGTTTCACATCCTGCTCCAAGCTATCATGGCCGCGAGGTTGTCAGCATGCGTGGACAGTCTATGCTTCCGTACTTGAAGGGCACAGAGCCCCGAATTCATGAAGCGGACTTCATTAACGGGTGGGAGACATGCGGCCGTGCTGCGGTACGTAATGGTGATTGGAAGATCGTCTACATCCCCAAGCCTAAAGGCCCAGAGCGGTGGCAGCTTTACAACCTTTCCAATGATCCTGGCGAGGTGCATGACCTTTCAGAGCAAGAGCCCGACAGACTTGCCGCATTAATAAAACTCTGGGACCGCTACGTACTTGAGACGGGGGTAATTCCTCTCAGCCCAGAGCTAGGCAATTGGATGGCGGCAATGGAAGAGCAAATGCCCGAGAATGCGTGGATTGAGTATGAGTATTGGAAAGAAGGAGCGCGTGATGATCCATCGAAGTTTACGAAACAAATACCTAGGTTTTCTAGGAAGGCAATCTAGGAATTTCCCCAGCATGGCAGATGCTGTACCTAGAATCGCAACTTACACCCACGAGCCTTCCTCAACTATCGATGAGATATAGCATGTGACAATGTGTGATATGTACGAGATTATCTGCAAGCACTATTCTGCTAGTAACCAGCTTCGAGAATTAGAATCAATCCTGTTCCTGTGGGGGTGTGACAAACCGAATGCGTGCTCTGGGGTAGCCTTGAATCTGCTTCGACACGACGATCAGGTATTTCTCACGTTGCAAAAAGAGTTTCAAAGTAGACCCATGAGGAATAGAGTTAAGTTTGGACGAATATATCTTGACTACCTCAGCAAACATTGAGATCTAGCGTATTCTTCCGCTCCCTTGTCTTTCATCGGGCGTTTTCGAAATGATCCTGTTGCCCGGCCACTAACAATTTTGGTCTGGCAGCTTTGCCTTCACCTTAGCCATCTGGAGCCTGTTTGCCAGAGTCTCACTGAGATTCTTGGAGGTATGATGCCCCAGAACGGCAACGCTACCACCTCGCACGACGAGGCTTTCCAAGGTAATCGGCCTGACTGTCTCTGGCCCGTCTGACTGAAACTGGGCCTCTGTTCCGTCATGGAGGTTGCCGCCCCTCAAAAGAAGAAGCGAGTCTTCATCGACCTGAAAGTTGGAGAACATATCGCGGCCTAAAGAGTCTTGATTGTTTCCCATGATGCCTCCCTCAGATGGAAAGGCGGCTATCATAGGGTCGGAGGGATTCTGTTTGGTTGGTGTGAGGGCGAATTGGCTTCCAATAAAGAGAGTTGGGTTAGGAGAAGAGCGGTCGATAAAGCTGTGAAGCGGGGTACTTGGTTGACTCATGTTATATTCTTGACTGACTCTAACAACGGTAGTGTAGGTATACCACTCAAACAAAGAAGGGTGGCTCGTATAATGGCGGATTGAGCCGATGTGGACTGGGGTCGAGCGGGAGGTGCTGCGGAATTTATCGTGCGGCTTGAAAGCATAGCGGGGAAGGAAGCCTTTTAATGTATGGTGCTAAGAGATGGTCACTTCTCTTCGTCATCCAGGTTCATCAGGCAGCATGTCTCATGCGCAATGCTGCAGGTGAGGGCGCCTCCTGAGGCACGTAAGACACCACTGGTTCAGCTCTCTTGAGTCTCCAGTTATTTTGGAGCCCTGGATGATACCTCTGGGCACCCAAAGGGTTGCCCAGGAGTCGTGATTAGGATGGCTACTGGGCGAATCCTCGAGTAGTCCCTTGTCTCTGCTAACAAGCAATACCTCCAACTGCGGCAAAAGTGTGTGAGCCATCGAGTATCTCTTAACCGAGGGTTCTCCCATCAATCAGCTGTGAACATGTTACCTTGCTGCTGCGTTGCAAGCGGTTTGCGGCGACACCCCGGTTGTCTGCTGTGTTATTGGCCCAGCCTCCGGCGTCTTGCATGAGCCAGCGTGCAAACGGGCTGCGCTTGACGCCAGAATTGGTGATCAATCATCTGCATTGCTAGAGAGGCGGTGCTGCCACCCAATCAGCTGCGGGCTTCAGTTGCGCTCCGAGACATTGCCTCAGCTCTGAAGCTAGTCAATAGTAAAGGAGGGGGGAGATTCAAACAAGACCAATCGCATCTTGGCGCCAATTATGCCAAGATGCGGCACACGGGGCTAGTCCTTGGGC
The DNA here is from genome assembly GCA_027569935.1 of Clonostachys sp. G952. NCBI lineage: Eukaryota > Fungi > Ascomycota > Sordariomycetes > Hypocreales > Bionectriaceae > Clonostachys > Clonostachys sp. G952. The sequence continues at coordinate 220,506 of JAPDLB010000041.1, forward strand.
CAGAGATACGGCTGAGTTGGCGCCCAAGAATCAGAGTATGGCTATTGACGATCGCATCTCACTGTGCATGATACTAGCGATATCTAGCGTAAGCTGCATACGGGTGTCGCACAGAGAACAGGGTTCTTTGACTTTCTCTGATCCATCCTAAAAACATGGCTGAAGCGATTTTGCGGTATCATTACTTTGCTATGACAGAATGTCTCAGGTTAGGATACGAGAAATCCCGAAAGATATTGCCCGGGCAAGGATTCTGAAAAGAAAAGAAAGAACCGAGAAAAAACAAAGAAACTGAGAAGAGATATCCCAGGAGTAATGGTCGGTCAAAACATGATACGATGTACCGGCCAGGCCGCCTGTTTCGGACAACCCAAGACTGCTATTGCTTCACACTAGGGGGAAGTTTGGAGGTAAAAATCAATTGATATGAAGACCGAGGTTCTTGGTGAAATGCTAGCTAAAAGCAAATTTACACCAGCTTTTCTCATGTATGGAAATGCCAAGTTGGCCGCGCTGAGGGGAGGATTCGGACAAATACAAACCGCCCTCCAGATTAGTATGTCAGAACTCAATCAATAAATAAAGCCCCTCATTTAATGGAGGCTCCTTTTCAGCTAATCCTGGTAAGCCGGCCATAGAAATTGAAATATGATATTACGGGTTTTCCGTCCTACCCCGTTTCGATAGTTTTACTCTCAGATATTCACTAGCACTAGCAGCCCTGAATGGGCCGTGTGGGAATCAGTCGGTGTGAACAAAAAACAGATGCAATGCTTGTCTCAATATTATGGCATGATATCGAACTCAAATTACTGCAAGAGAGTGACTAGGGGAGGGGGCAAAAGTGCGGGGTGTGAGTTGTTGTCTCATTCCGCTCCGTCGTCGGCTTTCATCTCCAGCCAATGCGACCTAACAGCAGCGAGAACCGGATTGCTTTCCATTCGTTGATGTAAACAGGGGCTAGGGCGGTACCAACCGCTTAACTTTGGGCATTGTTCTATGCATGGATGTTCGATTAGGTGATGTGGTATACCTCTTAAGTGGGTTGAAAGAAGGGAGACACCGAATTGGGCAAGCTCCTTTCTAGCCACCAGATACAGCAAGATCATTCTAATTTTTATAAAGATAATTCAGTAAAGTTATCAGTCTTAGAAAGTTTTATTTCCTCGTTTTGGAGCTTAAAAATCCCTAGTTAGTTGGTAAATCTCAATATGAGTACTTGGTGTAAGGGTAGAGAGTGTTCTCCGGCGGTGGTTTAGTGTCTCATCCTTTTACAACCCGCTTGCTTCCTTCAATTAATACCTTGGGTGATTTGAAATTTGGCCATGTGAGGATCTACGAATTTACTCGCTGCCTATGAGACAATGTTGTTTCTAGTGAATGATTGCTTGGAGTGTGTATTAACACATGTCTACATGCACGCTCGTCTCACTGATTGCATCAATGAACAGAACCTCTGAAGCTTGCCGAAGCTTGTTGAATTACACTGTGAATTGTTTGATCGCCAGTCTGCGCTCTCTTTCTGGAGGCCTGAAGTGTAGATCAGGAAGTGTTTACCTTGTCCCTATGAATCCAGCATTGAACCCTGTCATTACCAACAAGAAACGTCCAGTATAGTTTGACAAAATCATCCACCTCATCAGCATTATACTGTGACATCAATGAGCTGGGACGCAGAGAAGGCACAATAAGCGGGAGCTTGCAACGGGACATCTCCAGCCATTGAAACGCCGACTCGGCCTCCCATAAACCGCGACGCGCAGTAAACATGATGCCCCCTGTACATTCCGCCGAGCCAAGCACCATAATCTCGTAGATGTTGCAAATAGTATTCACGATCACTTGTGTACGCCGAATGCTTTCGGTAAGGATCCACTGATGCCATAATTCTGTGGATGCATTGTACTCTCTGTCAAACTCATCCTCAGCCACATTGGATGAGCCTTGGCCCAGCAGCCCATTTTCTCCTCGGTATGATCGTACGGCCTCCTGCATTAGGGTGACCCACTGCCGAAGTATGGGGAGTTGTCTCTGACCAGAGGCTCGGGCTCCAACGGAGCCATCGAAGAGGACAATAAATTCATACATGAACAAAGTCTGGACGCGTGCCAGGTGCGCCTGTAGACTCTTTGCACCGTGGCCGACAATAGACGGATGCTGATTGACAAACGTAGACAATCTATCCATAGCAATCTGGATAATCAAATCTTTTACTGCTGGCGCACGACCGATGTATGTGGCCAGTGTTGTGAAAGCCTCTTGAAGGTAGGTAGGCATTCCTAGCCTGTATAGCCGCCGATGAATGAAGCTGTTGCACCCGTTTTTTATCCAGTCCTCCAGCATTCTTTCCACTGCACGGATGAGAGGCTCAAGCTCAATGTAAGTGACACAAGCTGCTCTTTCGTCGCAGTGCTGCATCTGCCATGTCTCATCCTGCAAAAACCAAGGGGTCTGTGAGCTCGAGATGTCTTCGTTTGCAGCGATGATCGCTTGTTCCACCAGGTTACTTTCGGGCGAGGGGAACATCGGAGCAAGTGTTGGGATTAAATCTGAAAAATGATTGTCGTTGCCGGCTGCCATCACCGTTGGCAATCCTCCAAAGTCCGGGTCGCAAAGATTCGGGTCATATTGTTCAAGCGTAGGTTCATAATCCACCCGAAGATCATTACGCCGGTCATGCGGAAATGGTCTTCTTCTCGATTGTGGGTAAACACAGGCTACACCTTTGTCTAGACACCGTAAGCATTCAGGAAGCTGCTTGTCACACCTGCGCTTGGAGTCGGCACAAGCCATGCAGGCTTTCTGGCGGGGAGTTCCGGTCATACTGGGGAGAGCGAAAGAGAATCAACAAGAATAGACGTATCCAATGTTGGTAGAATTCATTTCAAAGAACAAGATGAAGTTCTTGTCGACAGTTATTCAGATGCTGACAAATCGAACTCGCGGGAGATCTTCTCCCTAGTAAATGATAATAATAGCTCTTCAAACGACCCCAGTTTATCTCCTTCAAATGTCCGAACACCTTGACTCTCATCCATCGCCTTTACGAAAGATTGAAGTGACAGATTGGGCGAGGGTACTGCCGAGATTAATCATGGCGGAAGCAGATATAGACCCAAAGTGAAGTATTCTACGTAGTAGGCACCTGTCATGATATGTGCTACAGGGGACATCTTGGGTGCGAACGCCGAGATGCTTCCTATCATGAGAGACAATACATGTCAAATAAGCTTAACAGGTTGAGGCGAGTTTCGTCAGGCGTATTCTCAACGGGAGTCTTAGTTGTAGCTCGCCATGGATATCCATTTCCTTGGCACGACGCATTGGGGGACGTCGATCTCTGAATGGCGTCAATAGACCCCGGACGCACGCAATACCCCGCATTAAACAAACCACTTGGCAGCGTTGTAGTTTTTGGCACAGAGACCTTTCACATTCCGCTAGTGAGGCTTGAAGAAACTCTGTGGCGCCAACTCGACGCCGCAGTCCTCGTGTGACACTTGTTCTTGGCCTGTCAAAACAAAGAAAGGCGGCCAAGGGTGTCAGCTACACGCAGAGATCCCACTTGGATCCCGGTAATTACGAAAGAAATGTCAACGCCGATCTACTCCAAGGCTACCGGCCGATCCGGTCCCAAGACCAAAACAGGTTGCAGCACCTGTCGTCGGCGGAAGGTTCGGTGTGATGAAGGGCGACCGACCTGCGCAAATTGCACACGTCTCAAGATCTCGTGCGGGTTCCTTGACGCTCACTTCCGGTCTGGGAGCAGTTCACGAGGGAGTGCCAGGCTGAGACACTCCATTCCAAAGCCAAGATCACAACAAGAAGTACAAGAAGTTGTCCGCTCCTCCTGCGAGGTTGCCGGTGGTGGCAGTGCCGAAGGATACTTAAGTTATGTGTCGATAATCGATAATTCGACTTTCGCACCTGCTGGTTTCCAGAACGAAGAGGGTGTGGCTTCAAACTATGAATCGGCGTTAACACCATTACATGAATCACAAGAATCCCGTCAAGACTTATCCGGAGAGCTATACTTCTCACATCAGGTTTCTGGATTGCCAGATATGCAAGAAGCAAGCGTCTTTAATTTCCCGGAAACCCTGGCCTTTCAAGATGTTTTTCTGTCTTCGATAAATTCGACAGATATGAGCCTAGGCAGCTGCTCTGGCTTACCACAGGCACAAACATCTGATAATCTGACGTGGACGATACCGACTGAAACAGATAACTCACTTGAGCAAACGACTTCGGTTCTTCTGGAACATTTTACACAGGCATCCAATCCAATCGCCGTTATCGTACCAACACATATTGAGTGGACAACCGCTTCACGTACCCTTCTATCTATGGCACAAAATTCTCCAGCTCTGCTTGATGCAATATGTGCCCATTCCGCTCTCCATTTATACACATGCAGGAAGGGGAATGAGATGCTGGATATTGCTTATAGCCATTATCAAGCTTCGAGCAGCCAGGTGACGGTCTTTTTCGAAGAATCTCATCAAAATACAACAGATCAACCGACCAACAATCCGGATTTGAAGAAGGCCTTTGCCGCCGTCTTCCTGCTCAGTCACGTCGAGCTTATAGCGCAGTCAACGCCAAAGGCCCTGACATGGCCATTGCAGCATGTCCATGCGGCACACACACGAGTCCGCCAGTACAGCGAAAGCATCCAGGGTTGGGCAGGGACTAGTCGACGCTTACTATCTTGGATGACTTTACTACAAAACAAAGCTGAATATAACGGTGGCAGCCCCTGTGCGAATCGTAGAGACGATGAGACTTTCGAACACAGTAGCAGCTCTTCCGAACGGCAAATGGATGAAAATGTGGATCAAACCAAAGATGGGAGTGTTTGGGGAAGATCTAACCATGGCAACGGTGTCTGGGGAACGGTTGTTGAATCACCTTCTCCAGCTGAGCTTCTTGGTGAAATCATCAACCAGCCAGCCCTTGAGTTCCACCTTCGCGCACAGAGCTTTACTCCACGAATTATTGCTCTAGACAAACATCACCATAAAAGAGGTACGCTAGAGACCGACTTCGAAATCCTGAAACGTGGGATTTCTATAAACGCCAGTCTTCATTCACTCTGGGAAGAGAGGCCAGCCATATTTTTATTGCTTGAGGACCCGATAGGAATATCAGATATTCTCCAGCCATCATACGGAAAGGTAGTGTTGCGCAACCTCCGAGTATACAGCGCAAATTTCTGGGCACATTACATCTACCTTCATCGCGTGGCTTTCGTAGCCTACCCAGCCACGGATGATGTAACACGCGCCGTTTCTCAGATCAGCGAGCTAGCAAAGGCTCTTTCAGCGGATCTTAGCCAACAACAAGATGGTGATTGCGAGATTTATTGCCAAAACTCTCCATCGTCACTCAGCCATGATGAGATCCATTTACCGCACTCCATGTTTTGGCCGTTGTTCATGCTTTGTCTCGAATGTCCCTCTCATGACCGTGGTCAGTTCTTGGATATGGTGCGAAAGATCTGCTGTCTTCCCAACTTTGATAAAGGTGTACTTCTGCTCGAGGAGGTGCTGCGGAGGCAAGACGCGGCCAACGTCAGGATTGATCACAGAGATGTTCGAAAAGAGCTCTTTGATTCGGAACTAAGCGTTATTTACTAGAAGCAGAATATCAATTCTTTTCGACATCATCAAACCGAGTCACTAGGCAAGACTCCGCAGTCTTGTTCGTCAGCCCAACTAGATGGCTCAAGCTCCTGAAATATATCAAACGAATCAGAGTCGGGCCATATAGCTTGCTCTTCATGGTTGTTTGGTTCACATAGAAAGCTCTGACTGGTGCCGGCGGGGTCTGCTACCCAAGGGGGCGCATGAAATGGTGCTGGATGGGGGTATTCGTTGGATATCCATGCCCATGTAACATCGTCGGGGTTGAATCTCTCGCTTATATCCAACGGAGGAGCCATCACGCTGGCATCAACTGTAAAGTTCGTTTTACTGCTAGATGTGGTGGGTTTTCCCTTGGAAATCGCATGCTCTCTTTGTTTCCATGCTTCCTGGACCAAGAGACAAACAGACTGCCTCAATGGGTTTTTCAGCATCATGGGCGCCGGGGTATCTTGCATCAGTTTCATCGCTGCATTCCACGCATTTTCCGAAGTTGAATCCCAGGCTTTGTCAAGGCGTAACTGGGCAAAGACGATGCAGACAGCGTGCCAATAGTTGTGATTGAAGAGATGCCAACTCCATTGACACGTGGAAGGATGAAGCCTCCACTTGTTGAAATCCTCGATGCACTTGATGGAAACCTCAAATGACTGCTGCCTGAATGGTTCAGCCTCCGCGAGACTTGATAAATGGAACAGGTGCACGTGGCGAATGATGAGGACCATCTGGTCAACCAAGGCATTCACTCGGTACCTCATGAAAGCTAGGAGGTCTGTTTCGGGCTTGGAAGTTCGAAATGTCTGCTGGAGGATCTGCCGTTTCAGCTTCTCCGTTGCCTCCAAAGCGTCCGTCTGCAATTTATCTCGCCTCTCTCCAGGATTCATAAGTAAGAAAACCAGGCCGTGTATCTTTCGACCTAGACGCCATAGATCACACAAAGCGAGTGCATAGCTCGTCTCAGTGAAGCCTTCTCTTGGGACGGGGGCTCCCGTCATATCCGGGCTAATATCTTCATCGTTGATGTTGCAAGGCTCTCGGGTATCAAACATTTTGGGGCCGAGTGCCAATTGAGGCACGTCACATTCGCCTACACGGTGATCAAGGAAGCAAATATGCCACCATAGGCGACGTCGCATCTCGGTGTCGAAATGCGATACATTAGCAAAATTGGAGCCATCGCGATGAAGACCGAGGGACATGGAGGTTCTGATCAAAACGCCTGTCATGGTCCAGATAGATCGAGAACCGTAGTATTGCCCGGCCATCTCAAGGTAGATGAAAAAAGCCTGTATGACATGGATGTCAGTCGTTTCTAGGACGCCTGCATCTGACAAAGCTCTTTCGGTATTGCTTAATAACCAAGCCGTCATGGACTCTTTGCTTTCGTCGAAATTTTCTTGCACCTGTGATATATTAGCATCAGGCGACCATCTACCGGGGGCGGTTTTCTTACTTCAATCTCATCCAGAGAAGTGATGGCGGCGAGAGATATGGCGTACATCAGAGCACGAAGGCCCTCAGATAGAGAATCAAACTTCCCCTTTGCCTGCTTGATGATTTTCCCCATGCTAGGGACATGTAAGATTTTGATGAACGGGTCCACGTTATCTACGTAAACCTGCCACAGATATGGCACTTGGGAAGGCAGAGGTTGGCGGACTGTGTCACTGCCTCCCGTCTGCATGCCAGAGAAAAATGGCGTGCGGCTTGTGTGATCGAGGTACATCGTGTCCTGTATATTTTCGTTGTCAAGAACATCTCTCACGTTTTTAATCTGTATTCCGAGTCAGCATCACTTCATCTGTCGTCCCCTCGGACACGCGCACCTGATGGTTGAGTAAAGCCCAAAACTCGTTTCCCACGTAGATACATCCCGTTTTGTCGATATAGAGCTTTCCAAAATCACCGGACATGTTTTCGTCCGTAGGATTTCCGGCCGCTGTTTGATGGGCGCCATGACATGTACAAGAGCATGACTGGGTAGGATTCTCTGGCCTTTGTGGTGCGTCTCGTTGGATACTGGCCTCCTCGACAAATTGTTCCAGGTGCCGCAGCCGAGCAAGCAACTCTTTCCTGCCCTCCAGAGATGGCGCAGCTGCAACGCCTGGGAGTCCGTGCTGCCTTGTTGGCATGCGGCCGGAAACTGGGTACGTGCATTGGAGGCCGGACTTGGCACAGTGCATACAAGGGCGGCATCTATTGCACCGATACTTGCGGCGGCGGCAATTAAAGCAGCTCCACGGGCTGACCGCTGGTGACGAGGATTTCTTGCTATCACATCGACTAGGTTCCATGACGTGGACTTGGGTCTGATGTCCGGATCTATTGCACTATTGGAAGAGTCTCAAGGTGAGTTTACCGGACATGAGCTGTTTTGTGGCTACGTTCAGATGTGTCAGCTGGTCCGACCTTCAGGTCCGTTGCGGAGTTTCATGGGGCACCTTTATAGGGGCAACCGGCCAAGGATTGGTCAAAGCTTTGGTCCGAGTTTTGGTCCGACTCGGCGCTCAAGTCTTGAGGCATCGTGATGTAATCAAGCGAGTCTACTGTAAGTCATCTTGAAAAACGCAAAAATATAAGAAAGAAGGAACATGGCAGTGAATATGGTGAATTGCGACCCAGAAACCCAAACAGACAGGCAATATCAAGAACAACTACCATGGCTACGCTCCAGCCACTTACTCTCTATGCCATTCGCGCCGGGGCTAACCCCTGGAAGGTTGCGTACATCCTCGAGGAGCTCGGCCTTCCCTACAAGATGGAACAAGTCGAGTACCTAGACTTGAAAAAGGAGCCCTTCCTTTCACTCAATCCGAACGGACGCGTTCCTGTTCTACAGGACCCAAATAATCAGGATATTGTACTTTGGGAGGTGAATGCAATATCCCAATCGAAGACCTAGCCTTTCAATACTAACTCTTATTCTCTAGTCCGGGGCTATCATCGACTATCTGATTGATGTCTACGATAAAGACTTCAAGCTACACCACCCAAGCGGGCCTGAGAAGTACGCAACCTGGGCTTGGGAGCACTTCCAAATGAGTGGACAGGGTCCATACTTTGGACAGAAAGCCTGGTTCGAGCGATACCACGCTGAGAAGCTGCCATCTGCGATAGAAAGATACCGCAAAGAGATCAAGCGGGTCCTTGGGGTGGTCGACTCTCACCTGGCAAAACAGGGGACGGACTATCTGACTGGAAATAAAGTGACCTATGCGGACATCATGTTCATCCCGTACTTCAAAGGGCTCGTTGTTCTTGCTCCTGAAGTCAGTACGAGCGAGTTCAAAAACTACGAAGCGTGGCTTGAAAGGTTGATGTCACGTCCAGCCGTTGCCAAAGTCTGGGCCAATCAATCGGAGACCCTTGCAACTGCAGCGGCACAGCCCCCTTCGCAGGAAGTCATAGACTCACAGTGAAATGTATTTTCTTAGGGGGCAAGAATCGATGTTTTCTTGGGGGAGGGGGCTCTATTTCGCAGTAGACAAGATATGTTGATTATTTCACTCGTCGTTCCGTAATGAAAGTGTCAATTATTTGTCACGAGATCTCGGGCGGTCATTAAGCTGAGTTTGAAATCAAAACCCAAATTAAAATTCCATGCTTTTATTATTACCGAGAGAAGGACCAGATTGTAAATCGATGGTCCCCGAAATGATATGAGAGTCTGTTGGTGGTGTGCCTGCACAATTATTAAATCTCGAATTTTCACTATCTCCCTAGAAGTGTCTTAGGCATCAGGGGCACTGTACTTCACGGTGGAGGAATGTGTAGGGCAATTGGTAAGCAACTCCTGCCGAATGTATTGGCACATTGGGCTGACAGGCTGGAGACGGCATTATCCACTTTGGCCGCGATTTCACGAACAAGGCCAATCAAACTGGGCGGTAAGCATCTCCAGCCGTTGACAGTATTGCATGGGCTGACTGACTAGCAGCGGCTAGTCTGAGAGAATCGATGGAGGGTCTCGAACACCCATGATCCCTCCCATAATGCACATGGTCAGCTATTTTTATGCGCTCTGGTGGAGGACTGCCGCTGAACACTGCAGGATGAACAGTGACCAGACTGTACCAAGAAGGTATTGAGACAAGAAAGAGCCCAGGCTTTTCTTTTACGCCGTACCTGCGACCTTTCTAGGACTGATTTCCCGCAATATTGGCAACAAGTCGGCACAATCGGGTCAGGAGAGATTCGGCTGGTGGTGCCGTGCTGCGACATTAGCGCCCTTTTGCTGCATCTCGACCCAGCCGCAGATTCAGCCGCAGATGGTTAGACATGAAAAGAGCGTAAGGCAGACTCGCCGCCTGCTGAAAGATGGCGGACTGCGGCGCTGGTTATCAGACACTAGTAGTTCTGGCCCGGACCCCTTGCTGCCCACATCACGAGAAGATCGCGGGGGAAAACAATCCCTCCTAGTCTCTCCCACTTCCTTAAGTGACGACGATCTTCTGGACAGAATCAAATACAAGCTTCTTCACCCGGCCTTTCCAGTATCAACCGATCTTGCCTCTCCCCTAACGGCTCCAGTCGTCAGGCTCGGTTGAGCAGGTCGGCACCCGACTCCCGCAGCAGCGATGCCCTTCGACTTCAAAAAGTACGACCAGAAATGTGCTGCACTCACCGCAGAAGAGCTCCAACGCGAGTGGCAGCACTACACCCGACTCATCACCGGCGCTGCCACATCTACCACCGTCTCCGGGCTTGCCATCCCGCTCACGGCAGGTGTCTCGACAATCGGCGTTGCCCTCGCCGCCCCTGCGATCCATAACGCTCGAAAAAAGCGAGACATCATTGAGAGGCACCTTAACAGGCACAATACAACACATCAGACTAGGAAACGAGACGTGCTGGGTGGTGTGGCTGTCAGTGGAACGATCGGTGTTGTCACTCTAGGTGTGGGAACATTGGGAGCTGATGCTATCGCCGCTCAAGGTGCAGAGCATGGCATCTCTGCCATCGTCGAGAACGAAACAGCCATCAAGGTTGTGTCCCATGTCGCCTTGGACGGTGTAGGCCTGGGTATCGAACATGCACACACCAATCACCTAAAGAAGCGAGATGCAAGGAAGGCCTTTGAGGCTGCTGGGGTATTCCAAGCCGTCAATGAAGCAAAGGCAGCCGAGGCTGGATATACCATTCAGCCTTACAACCCTCAAGGTGTCGCGGCGGAGAGCAGCGCCAGCCTCCCCTACTACGCTCCTCCTCCTCCCTATTCATATGCCTCTGGCTCATCTCAAGTTGGGATCCCAGAAAACTATGCAGTCTCTACCATGAACCCCGATCCCTACTACGGGCTTGATTCCAAGGCACCCATGCCGCCGTACTACCAATCAGAACCAAGTCAAGAGTTGTATGCTGGAACTCAAACAGAAGATTTCGCACCACCAAGCATGCCTCCACCGACCGTTTCTGGTACATACGATATGAATGCCATGGGGGCAGCTCTCCCAACCGTGGGCACAGCCGTCCCTGTTTCGCACGCCTTGGGCCATCAATCTAACCAGGGGTTTGATGTATCGCGTTCAGCCTCATTTGGAGACCAAGGAGCATATTTACAAGCACCGGTACAACCTTTAGATTTCTCGGAGCTGCCTGTTGGAGCTCCGACACAGCCACCAGTTTCGGCCACTCCGGCTGTCGTCCTTGCAAGTTCCGCCAGTTCTGGTATCGTTACTTCGCCACCAGTATCAGTTGGTACCTCTGTCATCTCCTCACTGCCTCCTATTGTAAGCGCAGCGGAGGTTAATGATTCCCGGACGCAACCACCTAATGAGTTCATGTATCCCCCACCAGCAGCACCGCCACCAGGACATGCAAACTCAGCACAGCCAAAGCCTCTTCCCGACACTCGTGGTCCGCTCTATGCTGGCGAAACATCGTCTACATCTCTATCTACCACGACGCCTGTCTTCGGCCAAGTCTTACCCAACGCCCAGACAGAGCCACAGACTCCGTACCAGCCTGCTCGAGGGACCTTGACAGGCTATTCGTTACATACCATCGAACAGCCCTCATTTCCACCTTTGAGTGCTCAGGGAGCCGAAGCATCGAGTTCAGCAGATTATCACACAGAATTTTCTGTTCTACCAAATCATGCTCCAACTGCAAGGAAATCCGGTATACCTTTGATCCCTCAAACGCCCCAGCCAAGTTCTCACTTAGCACTCGGAGCAGTCCAGTCCTCTCCAAACGAAGTACAGGAACCGTCAGGCTTTCATCACCCTGCGTCAGCTCAACCCGGTTCTTTGCAGCGTCATCTCACTACTCCAGTTGCCCCTAAACCTCTGAACGCTTCTCGAAGGGCGTCAGTTGTCCCTCTTCCATCCTACCCACAGCAAAACTTTTCTTCTCTACCGACTGAATCCCAGCAGCCTCGGTACATACTGCAGTCCAGTCCCATGTATGGACAAGAGACTTTTCATCGGCCGCAGAGCAGTATGCCTTACAATAACTTCGCATTACCGCCAACCCCTCAATCTTTACCTACCTCACCGCCAGGGTTTCCAGCAAATAGCACCGGTCCAAGTTATTTTCCCCAGGGAGCTGCTGTGGCCTCTAACAACACCTCCGAGACTGTTGCGCAGACTAGTCATTCCTCCTTGCCTCCCTCCAAGCCAGACCAAGAGAACTTCAACAATCTCCCGGCACAATCTCTCCCACTACATTTTCCAGTTAATTTGCCAGCTACGCCCATGGCAAGCCCAACTCCGGCCGCGGTGTGACCATGGGAATTGCGAGTTTCTACGATTATGTTTCTGATTTTGAGCGTTTTCGCATTTGTATTTTTCTTTATTCACGATACTCAAGGATATGTCAGACAATAAAAACCTTCACATAGATAGTTAGATACCATAGTTGCATGCATATCATCAATAGAGCCCATGAAACTTCCCAGGGGTTCAAATTTCTACAGATGAAGGTCTTCTTGCTAAGCTAGAGAGGGCCATCATGCGTGATCCCTGCTTTGCGCATAAGCAAGTCCCCGTTGGAATGAAGAGTTGGAACCAAATTTCTGACTTTTCCTTCCGATTTTATGTGCTTGATCACTTCCTACATGCTGAAGTTGGTGGTATTGAAGAACAGACTCATGTCAGACACATTGCGTTGCCCCTTTGGTTGCATTTTAAATGAACCGCTCACTTTCAGCTTTATCAATTGAATTAAAAGGTTTGATTTTTTTAACTTATCTCAGTTACTATGAATTTCGTTTCAAACAAAGGGTCCTCGCCTTCATGGCCATTTGCATGTCCCTCAGCCACCGACCTTTCTACCCACTGCCTCCTCGTCGCGCTATGAACGAAGAAACTACAGGCAGGAAAGGCGAATTAACAGAACATGAACCATGTGGAAGCCCAAAATTGTAAACATGTAGACCTCAAAACTGTTCAACAGATAGCATATTAATAATGGTGGAGTCTTATCCCAGACTCCAATCAGGAACACTTGCATGGCCTCGCAGCCCATGGCTGGAGAAGATTCAGGATCTTCTCCACATCCAGGCAATCGGTATCCATGAGCTGAAGCGAAAGGTCTCTCAGTTCCTGTGGCGGGGGCTGTTCTCCGCTCCGGGCAGCTTTGATCAAATTAAGACCCAAAGAACACAGGGTACGGACGGTACGAGCCTTTCGAACCAGATCACTAAGAAATTTCAATTCCCGCTCCGTAAAAATCGGGATGTGTGGCACCTCAATGCGTCCGTCATCTCGGAGTAGAGGAAGCAGAAAGATGAGGCCGACGTGGCCGCCACACATCATGTTCAGCCTCCTTCCCTGCTTCAGGAAGTTCAGGATGGTATTTGAGGGATAGGGCGACTTGGGGGAGATATCAGGAGCAAGGGCCGAAGTAATGTGACCCTCCACGGTTAGGAGACGGTAGAGACAGAGCTTACCCATCCGAGCATAAAAAACGTTGAAGTCTGCTTTACGGTGAGTCCCATATGACTTAATCACATGACAAAAAACTGCTGCCTGGGAGCGCCAGTCTTGTCCTGGCTGAGAGGTTCTGTCGAGATCCTCAGGTATCTCGCTTTGGATGTCGTGGAGGACAAGGGGGAGGTTGAAGATGTGCTGGGGACTGAGCACTCTTTGCGCAACGGACCGTCTTTCCGGGCTGATATCGCTGAACTTGATGCCCCAAAGTGTGCAAATGCATTGCTCCAAGACAGAAACTCCGCCATCGTTCTTTTTCATCGGGGAAGGCCGGACGACCACGCCACTGGTAGGCTGTTTAGCCACCTCCTTCTTCTGCTTTTTACGGCTGCCCTTGCTAAAGGCCTCAGGGTCGTCATGATCTTTGGTCCTCTTTCTTTTTTTAGACTTTTTGGTGGTAGAAGCATTCTTTTGAAGGTTCTCTCGATGCTCTGCTGCTGCGCTTCGTCGCAAGGCTCGAATGGCTCGTGAACTTGCAGGGCTGCATAAGACAGCAATATTCATTAGATTCCATTTTCGGCTCGGGTTATCAGTCTTCTTCGGTTACGTACCAATCGGGTTCCTTTGCAACACCATTGGCAACTGCAGCGTTATCGACGCCTTGGGGAATTTGATTCGAATCAAGCCCAATGAGAAGCCGCTGCGCGTGTCGATAGGTGTTGTGAAGTCGCAAGCGTGTCTTGTCAGTTTCATCCTCTGGCCGGCTTTGCAAGCCCATTGACTTCATTCGTGCCACTTCGTTGGACAGGAGTGAGCGAAACTCGACCTCCAAAGTTTCCAAGTTGGCCTTGTCCATGGTGGAGATTTGGTCTGTTCTGCGCGAGATTAAAGCTATTAGCATCATGACTTGTATCAAGCTTGCAGGGCGATTTTGACCTACAGGAGATCACATCTCACATTTAGCCCTTGCAAACCTGGTTACCGCGTGTTGGCGATGTTTTTCTGGTCGGCGTTGCGGGTGCCGCGATTCCGGATCAACTTGCAAAGCAGAAATGGTGCAACATATGACGGAGGGATTCAGTAAATGATTTATTTCAACATGATACCGCCACCTTCGTCGTATTCGACACACAGTCAGGTGGCGATGAGAGGATTGATTGCGCAGGAGGGAGGAGAAGCCTTGAGGCAAGTGAACCTGAGGCTGGAAGGAGCCTCGCGGGTGACGTCGACACCGCCTTCGCGCTCTACGGCAGAATAATAAGCACCAAGCGCGTCTTGGAGGCCTGCACCTGGCTCTCTCTTGCTTTGCATCGTCCTTTCCAGGTGTTGTTCATCATCTGTATTGTTTCCTGTCTCAGCTGCGCACATTTTAGAGTGATATTACTCCCAAAGTGCCCTGTTGATGCTTGTAGCTGCTGGCCAGTGGCTCTGCGCAAACGTCCCTACGCGCCAAGGTAACAAAGCGCGCCTTCTAAATCTTCTTCTCTTAATTTACAATCGGCTCAGATGATGCGAGAACGAAGAAGGAAGATGCTATGACACGAAACAGAGACATCGAATGAGGCTGTAGGGTAGGTTGACAGCCCTCACCGGGCTTAAGGGTAACACCGCCACCTATTCCGCATTTGGATAATGCTTCAGGCTTGGCATTTGATGTGGATGGTTTTGGTGGTGGATTTATGGGGCACCGCCTCTCCCCCATGATCCATCAACGGATCACCTCTTCCAAGACCCATCACCGTCTCTCTCAACCTACATTGGTAAAACCCCAAGAGTAGAATGCTTTTACACCCGCACAGAGACTTGGCTATCCACTGCTGATATACGGGCTCAATAGCCGAGGCGATCCCACATTGGACCACCCATCGGCCGGCATTTGAGGTGCCCACTGCAGAAACCCTCACCTCAGTTGACCTAACTTCACTTCTATCCGTTTACAAGCCGTTAAATCCACATGCCAATTGACAAAATGGCAAGGAGTACAGGAACTCCCCGGAAAGCAAAAGCTAATGCCAAATCAGAACGCCCCACACGGACGTCGTTCCCGTTCGTCATCGCAACAGATCTGGGCAAGACGAGAGCCCAGGATATGAAGATGATACGTAGCCACGTTGTCCGGGGTAAGGGCAGGCCGAAGCGAGGATCTGCTGTTGCCAAGCCTTCTGTTGGAACCTGGATCAAGGCCCAGGCTGAGCAAAGCGTATTACTTCCATCCCAAGCGGCTGAACCCGATTCTACATCGAAAAATACCCTTTCACCACCAGGCTCATCACCCCAAAGCTCGTTTAGAAGTGGGTCAGAGGATGAATTTGCTATAAGAAACAGCAGAGGACTATTCTCAAACTCATGTCCTGAGCAAGCACCGTGGATAATGCGCTCGCTCAGTTTCACACCTGGAATGGATCCGAAAATGCTTGATAAGATCTTTCATTGTACGTTGCTCCGGAAATATCTTTTCTTGTCCCTTCCCTTTCCTTGAAGTTACTCGTCTCCTCATCTATTGGAATCAACAGGCTTCTCTACTCTAAATTCCGGAATGTATCCACCAAAATTCTGCCTCGTCTACGACATCTTCGACTCTTGCTGGCTCAAGTTCATGATCCAGGACCTTCTTTTCTCGTACACAGCCCAGTTCATTGCCGAGGCTTTTACATCTTGGGAGTATGGCGGAGCATTTGGTGCAAGAGCATCCAGTCTTCTATCCCAGGTGCTCGTTACTCTTCAGCAGGCTATTGAGGACAACGAGACTGCCACTGCAGATGCTACAATTGGAACAATTCTGTTCTTGACACTCGCCGCCGATATTGCGGGGGATACTAGCGGTGCCATGAAACACTTGCAAGGTCTCCAAAAGATTGTTTCTATCCGGGGAGGCGTGAGAAAGCTGAATAGTACCCAGCTCCAAGGGAAATGTTACAGGTAGGTGTGGCGCGTCTTGCGATCATCACTTATCGCTCTAATACCTATCAAGTTTTACTGAATTGATTCTCATACCTGGATAGAGCTGATCTTCAACTTTCCATGATTTTGGGCTCGAGACCATGCTTCTACGCAGACGAGATGACGTGGGAGCCATTTTTCAAGTCGATTAAAACAAAGACAATCCACTGTGCTAAGCTCGAAACTTATCTGAGCCACTCTGTCGGCTTCCCCGACCCGCGACTCTCCGCCATCTGGACCGATGTACAAGAGCTTTGCGCTATAGTCGACTTATCTATCCTCACACGGCGAAAGATTCGACCCGAGTTGTATCAAGAAGTCTTGGTTTCCATCCAGTACAGATTACTTCATCTGAGCTATTCGGAATGCCCAACAGATGTCTGTGGTGATCAGAAATGGAAGGATGTGCATGAAGCAATCCGATTGGGGATTCTAGGGTTGACCACCACTCTCTTCCTGTATAGGGAGAAGGTTGATACGAGCTATTTTACAATTGTATCACGCCTCGATGCAAGTCTACTTCAATTAGAGGAGCCAGGAGATGACAAGGCCTGGGAGCTCAGAGTGTGGCTTCTGTTTATGGTGTCAGTCACGCTGGGTGGTGGTGGCGATAGGTTTGATGGGCTGTTGGTGCGGGGATTGGAGGCGCTCCGGATCAAATCTTGGGCTGCAACTAGGCAACTTTTGAAAAGCTTGTTGTGGATTGATCTGCTTCATGATGAGGTTGGAAGGATGGTGTATGGCCGCTGTATGGGCGAGTCGGAAACATGAACAGCGCCCAACCAGCTTTTTAGACTTCAAATCACACATAAGTTGATATACTCCTAACTAGCTTCCCAATTCTGATCAAATTGTGTATGGAAGATCTCCTAGCGGTCCTGCTTCAAATCATTCTACTTTAAAACGCAAGCTCCCAAAAGACGACTGGCGGTTCAAGACTGATATCCTGGGCCGATTCGCCCATAGTTTAGACACATCGCCGGACCAATACTCTGAAAATGACACTGCAAACACGCCAGAAACAAGCCATGCCTCCTTGAGTGGTAAATTCTGAGAGATGTTCACCTCTTCGCTTCGCGAGGGGACAAAGTTATGCTTTAGAATCGGGATAAATGTGCGAGGGTGAATCAAATTTGAGTTGGGATCGGCTCTCAAAATCTGAGCTTCACTAGTAACCAGCCCTTCGATGCTCTCATTACCCCCTTCTTGAGATACACTCATCTGTATCATAGATGAGCTCATGAGATCAATAATTCCACCCGCCCCAAAAGTGGATTTGGCAAGGTAACTCTTATTGCCCTTCAGGCATCCTTCAGCAGCGGAAGCATTTTCTGAAGACAATTCAGGAATGTGATGACCAGCTGCTGTGAATGCCGGGATCGCAAACCCTCCATCTATGAGCTGGAAACCATCGGCCAACACAGTTCTCTCAGCTTCTTGCGCCCAGCGAATCCGATGTATTCGAATATGCCAGCCCGGGTTGGACTGTGAAACTGGGATAAGACTTGTTTCAATTTCGAGGTCCACATTCTTCCATGGCCTCCATGAACTGGTCAAGACTGGTCCTTCTGTTCCACCAATGACTGCCCGTTCGATAAAGGTGTTGGTCGGATTGTTCCGGACCTTCCAGCTGTCTCCTTCATCGTTGCTCACGCATAGCGTACTATCGGGAGCCAGTTGTGCCAAGGATGGACCTGTGGGCACACTAAAACCAAAGGCTGAGGAGTACGCAAACTTGCAATATTTCGCATCTTTGGCCTTGTGCAGCTTGTTGGTCATTTGAGCGGAGGAAAGAAGGTAATGATGCTCCTGAGAGTTGTTCACAATATGATGCGGAGCTTTGATTAGCTGAGTCGTTATCAACGAGCTCCCAGGGTATGGGGCTTCTTCGCAAGTCCAGAATGGATGATTCTCTGGTAGACCTAGGACCACAAAAGTTTTCAGGCACCAGAATACAGATTGTGGCGAATTGTAGTCTTCACACAGGTACATGTTGGGGTAGGTGAAGCCAATGTTTAAGATACCGTCCGAGTTGAAGATGTCGGTGTGTTTAGACCACCACCTCAGATGTCGCAGGAGTAGCCCTTTGACTGCTCCCAACTCGTAGACCGGGTTAGGCAACTCAATCCCTGCTACAGCGGCGGCAGCCCAGAAAGCGCTGAAGGCGAAACGGTAGGTCAAGCTTCGCCCAAATGGGATGGCAGCTCCTGCAGAGACTGTTAGTTATTTTCAATCCAGTATTGCTCTTGGTTCTAATGGGACTCCAGCTACCATCTTCATTGAAGTATCTCCAGTAGTTCGTAGCAAAATCTTTTGCTTGCTGAGTGTATTTCTCAACTCGACTGTCATCTCCGACTGCGAACCTCACATACATCAACTGAGCAAATTGCATCGCGAAGCTTCCCGAATAGTAATCGGCTTGTTTTCTTTCCCGGGACCACTTCCCATCGCTGGACCATCCGTCCTCGATATAGAAAGAGTCCAGCAAGTCAAAATCAGCGTCCATGATGGCTTTGACCTCACTCCTTGGCACATTAAAGAGTCTCATGAGTGTCAAGTTGACGAAGATTCGGAACCATCGCCAGTTGTTTGGAGGCATGTCGTGCTGGTTTATTTGCCACATCCAGGTCTTGAGGTTGGCTTTTGCCTTGTCATCTAGTAGGGGCAATAGATGGTCCGGTGCAGTGAGAAGGGCGAGACAAATCGACTCTGTCTCGACCATCCGCTGGTCAAAATCCGTCATGTTCCCCCAATATTCCACGCCATCGGGATCAACACCCGCTGCTAATCCCCTCATCCATCTCACAAGAACCAGGTTGTCCCTCTCGTCGTTGATAAAGGCTCCGATGGCTAGCAACGGTCTTGCAAACCCTTCAAGCTGCGCGGCAACATCGTCAAAACCCGCCACTGTTGCTGGTCGAATCTTAACACGTGCACCTAGATCAGAGCGATAACTTTCTAGGGGGCGAACAAGAGCTTTTGCAGCTGTCACCATATCAGAACGGTTCAGGAACAAGTTGTCTGTGAAACCTGACAACGAAGGCATGATGATGGATACAGAGCCGGTTAATACTGCAGATCTGTTTCTATGCTGGCGGGATTCGACACGTTGGCGATTCCTCTACATTTCCTATTTGGCAGAGTTTGAACCTTTAATACCAAACGTGTACTTTCGAACTTTCTACTCCGCCCGGAGTTATTCAACCGGATCTCGGGTGAATGGATGCCCCACCAGATAGCTGGGCTTGGTAGTTCTCTCATACAGTCGACTTCCTATTCAAAATACTCATCCATTAACAAGTCTCTTATATCCTAATATACTATCATAATCCACTTCATCCCCTCTTCCATTTTGCCTTGTTTTTTCAGCATCATGACCTCATTTCACATAACGTTCTTTGAGGTCGACCGTGCTGCAAACCCGCCTTTCCCAAAGTCTGGAACAATGCAACAATTCCTTCCTAACCACACATTTCCTTAACGGAAAGCTATTTATAAACTGTTAAATACTAATAGAAGGTGTATCACTGATTAACCAGTTTTCTCTGCCAGAAAGGCTAGTATTATGAAGAGTGTTCCCCGTGGGGTAATACCTGCTAATACTCGGCTCCGAACATCCCATCATCGTAACTTATG
This sequence comes from Clonostachys sp. G952, assembly GCA_027569935.1. NCBI lineage: Eukaryota > Fungi > Ascomycota > Sordariomycetes > Hypocreales > Bionectriaceae > Clonostachys > Clonostachys sp. G952. Next base: position 240,598 of record JAPDLB010000041.1, read on the forward strand.
ATCCGGTCCATATCCATGAATTGCTGGTCGAGGAGCAGTTGGGATATCGAACCAAGATCAACGCTCCCTCCAGTGTATGGTTGGGGTTGTTCAACCGGCTGTATCTCGCCTGGTCCTACCGCCGATTGAATCGATAGCCGAATGGAATCCCCTGCCAATTCAGTTGCGACAGGTACATCTTGATGCTGCAATCTTTGCGGTTGATCTCTCCTCCTTCTCGCCCTTTCTGTGGGTGCCCCACGAGTATGGGCTGCATCGAGGCTTTCGATATTCTCCATTGAATATGCGAAATCTACCGGCTGCGAGCTAGAGGATTGGTAACTCTTCTCTTGGTCCTGAAGTTGAACTCTACCCATCGGCGACACGGGTAATGGTGAGGAGTGATCGATTTCATTGGTGTATCCCAGCACGGAGAGCTGAAAGTAGGGATCCTTGGTAATGCCGGAATACATATCAGTCAACTTCTGGGCATACTTTTCGGCGATACTAGTCACCTGAGAGGGATCAGTATCTATGGCATTTGGCCCAACCCATCGTCGGGCCATGGCCTTGAGGCTATCTACCAACGACCAAAACTGCGGCGCAAGGCCAGCGCCCTTGCTGTGCCTTGAGTGCAATAGAAGTGCTCTCGAAGCGACGTACAGACAGAAGGCAAACTGGCTGGAAACCGGAACCGTTGCAGGGGCATTTTTGAGGTAATTCTCTGCGATAATCGAAATCTCGACTGCAGCTGCGTGGCATGTATCAGCACTGCAAAGGCTGGGCAGGCGGTTTTTGAATGGCCAGTGAGAGAGCGGAAAGGCGATCAGTTGATGCAGGAGGATCATAGAGGCGTTATGTGTGACATGCGCCAATGTGAGGTTGGGATCCATTCTGGAGTGTTGACGTGTCACGTCAACCTTCCATTTATGGGGAAGAAGCATCTTCCAGTGAATAAGGCGAAGGTCCAGCTCCTTGAAACGGGTAAGCCAGCTGCTAAGATCTTTCAGGTCGTGCATGTTAACCCTTTGTTGCAGAAAATAAGTTGTGACTCGACTCAGAGACTCGGTTGCCTCTATTGAGTATGCAAATGCGCCTACTGTAGACATATCAACAAGCTCAGCAGGCGCTCCAGGAGAGGTCCCAGTGTCAGACGGCGTTTGTACAGGTTGATCAACAGGCTGAGGTCCAGTGGCGGGATAGTACGGAGGAAGCAGTAGGAGAGGGTTCCCGATTCTACCAGCAGACTTGTCCCATATCCCGAAGTAAGGAGTAACGACGGCATCTTCCTTCCGCCACTTAATACCATCACATGGTAAGCGGCGATTGACATCGTCAGAGGTAAGGCTTGTGTTCCATCCCGTCATCACAGAGCAAAGACGGTCAAGATTGAAAACATTCCAAAACACCCTCCGCCTTTCTTCGGCTTCCGTCCAGTCTCTGGGGGGAGATAGAGATGCAAAGGGCTGGGACAGACGGAGCCTATCGGTTTCATCGTTCTCTGTTGCCAGCTGAAGGTACTCAACATTGCGGGTCAGTGCACCAACGATGGACCATGCCTGAGCAGCAAGACCACAACCAATCTGCCAGTATATAAGCAATCGCTACACATGAAAAGGTGCTCCTGAATGTGTCCTTACGTCATTAAAAGCAACAATGAGAAGAGCTTGCGAATTCTCAACAGTCAACTGTCTCATTGCAGTGGCGACAATGCTGTCCCTCAGCTGCTGCATCTGGGATTGGGAAGGCAGAAAGCTTGCAGCTACTTCAGGATCCTTGATATACTTGGTTGCCGCCAAAATCATGGCCTGAATGATGATTTGTAGATCTTTCTGTTCGTCGTCATCGGAAAGTCTTTGGCGAAATCTAGCTTCGTGAATCATGGGGATCCACGGGTGTAGATGTGTAAAATATGCATCAAGGATAAGCTGCAGCTCTTCGTCTGTGTGTGTTCGTGCATGTTCAACACCAAGTCCCGCATGGTAAGATAAATCACGGTCCAATCGACGACGCTTGCCTCCGCCAATTCCTGGTGCAGAAGGTTGGAGAGGCGGAGATGCAGGTGCTTGTTCTCGACTTTCAATAAACTTTTGGAACTCTTTCGTGAAAAATGAGAGTAGATGATAAGGACTAGCATCAGTGTCACTCTGAGATGCGGCAGACTGAGACCTGGTACGCTCCGCATCGCTGATGCTCTTCTGGTGAACCAGTTTCTCCAAAGCATCTGAGATATTACATCAGCGACTCGGGACATCCATTGGGCAAAAATTAATTATGTATGGCCTGTGCGTACCAAGTCTACGATGCAAGTTGTCAATGGCACCGGTTTTCATCCCCGGCTTGGCACGCTTTGCTTCATAAACACACTCAGTTGCTATGTCACCCAATCACATGCTCGTCAGCAACCCGATTAATGAATGGAAATGGAACAATATGCGAAGTCTTAGTACCTGTCTTGCGGCAGTGCTGACATGTCGGAACCTCTCGAGAGCAGCGCAACTTTCGCCGACGGCAGCAATTGCATGCCAGGGACGCTTCCGCGGTACCCCCATTGGGATCATCGTGGTTTCCCTGGAGGTTGTCGTCTACCTCCATGTTGGTCGTGGACCTAGTACGAGGCTCAAAGAGAGAGACAGTCTCTGTTGAGGGGCAATCAACACGGACTTGGGGTGCATATATGGCTCCACGGTCATTCATCCGAACTTCCAGTAGAGATAGTCCGAAGGCCGACGTGTAGCATTTCCCCGCGGGGTAAATCCCCCCAATCAATTCTGAATCCGGGGGAACAGGCACCGAATGCTCAGAATTGGATATCGGGAATGAAGAGAAGTTCAAGTCCCTTTCAAATATGCTTAAAGAAGTATCTTAATTTAGCAATTAACTGAAATCCCAATCACCAGACATCTCTGGGGCCCACGTTTCAATTTATAGTTCGTAAACCCCCTTGGCAAGACTACCCTACCGTACTTATCCACCGTGAAATATTGTACTTTCTAGTTCCTAAACTACGTCGGTTGATGATAAACATAGATGGACCTCGTGGCAGGTTCAAAATAAGAAACAGCTCTGGCAACGAGTCAAAGTCACTAAAGCCCCTCCTCATTTAACACGCGTAGGGACCGTTTCAGTCAAACACTGACTAGTAGCAAGAACCAAGGCAAAATCAAATCAGGGTCCACGGTAATTGGCATCAACAATTGGTCAAGTGGTCAAGGGGAAAATCATCATACCATAATATCAATCACCAAACATTCCAGAGTCTGAAGACTAGCTGTTCCATACCATGTCTTAGCGGTGTGACTCGGGGGGTGGGACCTCATGGGTAGAAACGGCATTACCTAGCCTCTAATAAATCACCGTTGGTCATGTAGAACGTGGTCTAACTGAGCCTAATAAACTCGTAGAAACGGTTAGTATACGCAGCAGCTGTACAGTCTTACCGCCAGAGCTTGGACGCTTGCTCTGCCATTACTTGATCATATTTGACACCACCCCAGGCCATGGTCACTCGGATGTTCTGCTTTAACTCATCGATAATTACATGGAAGATCATGATGCTCGGACCCACTAAAGCACACCTCATTCTTCTTGGTCATTTTAGTGTCCATGTGTCATGAAACCCTGCAGCTGACCCCTCATTTTCACCCACGCCATCCCACTCCACACCACCGACCAGCAGGTTTTTCTCCCTTTGTCATCACATTGACCTTGCTTGGCTTCGTAACATGTTTGCGCGTCGAGCAGAGTATCTCATGGAGGTCGATTCAGATGGAAAGTACCGCTTCAGGCTCCTCTCCCTCTCCAGGAGTAGCCCCCCGAGGTAAGCCGTCTCTGCGTACCATGGTGCCCCCAACTGGCGGTGAATTGTCTGTCTAACTGCAATGCCTTACCCACCATATTAGACTGTCCAGAGTGCAAAAAGAGCCGGCGAAAATGTGACCGAACCATTCCCACGTGCCGGAAATGCATCAGTCGGGGGGTTGAATGTCCTGGGTACGACCCCTTCCAGCTGAAATGGATCCAAGGGTTAACCAGAGAAAACGGCAAGTTTTCAGGGCAATCCATTCCGGAGCACTGGAAGAGTAAACCGGCGCAAAGTAACGCCATCCCAAGCAATACCACCCCATCGGCAGCGCCCAGCATCCCCGCAGAACCCCCACCTCCTGAGAGCGAGCAGATCGACAAGTCTCTTGTGCCTGTTCACAGCCCCGTCAGTCAAGAACAGCAGGTAATTCAGGCTGCTCTGTCGCATCCGTCCCCGGAATTTCATCTTGTCAGGGAGTACTCGTCATCTGTGCTCTTTGAAAACCTCCTCGGTCACTTCTCTTCGCAGGTCGTACCTCGATTGACTTGGATCGACCTGTCGGAGCACCCTTGGCGCAGCATCATTCTCTCTTTGGCCCAAGACTGCCTCTCATTACGCTTGTCAATTGGATGCCTCGCAGCTGCCCACTTGTCCACTACCTCACTCACGGCCAGCACGCAGCAAGCTCATCTGCTCCAGATGCGCAACTGGTTCCGCGATGCCTGTCTCCGGATCCTCAACAGCATGATGCGGCAAGAACTACAGACAGATCAGCCGGTAGTCTCACTAAATCGTTACCGGCAGAATTCCAAGATTGTCCAAGTTCTAGCCACGATGCTTGTGTTGTGTTATTCCGGCGCCGTTGTCCCGGGTTCAACCGACTGGGCTCTTCACTTGGGTGCTTGTCGCACTGTTATTGATACGTATCAGTTACGGAACTCTGAACAGACACCGACAGACCCAATAGAACGCTTCTTGCTGAAAGAAGTGGCAGATCTCGAGACGCTCAGCAGCATCTCCGTCTTCAACAGGCGCCCATTATTGGATGTAAACGAGTCTTTACAGCCCACACATAGCAACTCTTTCTGGTCATTCACTGATCTTATCAATGAGATCACCATAGTGGAGAGAACGCGGCATGCTCAGCTGTCCCCTCCCCCTCCAGATATGCCTTACTGGCACAGTCGGGCTGAGCAGGCGTACCAGACTGTCCTGACAAATATTACTCAAATCACCAACCAACATCAACATACCTCTCAATATCGCTTAGAATCGGCTTTGCGCTCACACTATTATGCCAATATTATCTACAGCTACCAGGCTTTTGAGACACCACGGGATGCCCTTGCTGAAGAGACTGTCAATCATCTACTAAATCTACTATTCAACGATCTCGAATCCACCTTGTCTGGACCAGTGCATGAGTACACACACACAATCTTTTTTCCGCTTCTGATTGCTGGAACAGAGTGTCGTGGAGATGACCAAAGGCAAGCTTTGATAGGGAAGCTGTTTATGGACTCCCTTACAAAGACGGGCATGTGGTTCAATCACACCGCGTTGAAGTTTTTGCATTCGTTCTGGGAACGGGCGAATCATGACAAAAGCAAGAGCTGGATACATTATGCCCGCGAAAATGAGGGAGAAATAGGCACATTCATTGCTTATTGAACTTCCATCGTTCATCGTTGACATGGGTGAAATTTAGGCCGCCCAAATTGAGGCGCCTAAAAGATGTAAAGATGTTCTGATGCACTGAAGGGACATCCGTTACCCTCTTCTATTTCAGACCGGGCGACAAAGCATTCATGCCTTCGTTTCCCAGTAGCACTCAAACATAAGCGTTTCATAAGTATATTTGTCTTTCCTTGCTCAGTTCACGAGGCCACGATATGATCCTGGCACATGAATTTCCTATGTTAGCAGTCGTATGACGCCTGTACAACATCTCCCACACTTTGCGGGTCAATCTACAGTTGTTTTCTCTACAGTGTCAAGATAAAAAACCTAGGTAGACCAAGAGTATATCTATCATAGGCAAGGGTAGTGAATACGTTAGAGTTGCTGAAGCGCTTGAAGCGATTTCACTACTGCGAGCGCAAGCTCCAGTTACAATCAACCCATACGCTGCCCACCAAATTGAATGAATGAATGGCAGAATGGTCGAACTTGCTCTACTCATTAGAGCCGTGCATACCTATTAGATGATGTTCCTCAACTTTTTGACACTCCCCAATCTCTTCTAGAATAAGCCCTCACGCGAGATATAGATACACACACATATCAAAGATTCTCAATGCAACGCCTACCTAGTTTCCTTTGACAACCAATTGCAGGCCCTATATCCACTCATTGGCTACCGTCTGCTTCATTTGTATGCTCCGTCGGCGCATCGTGTAAGAGGGCTCGCCTTTCTCCTGTATCCTCTCCCTCGGTCTGGCCAACCCCCCTCGGAGAGAATAGCAACAAGCCTTGGCCAAATGCGTAGATGCCGCTGCTAACACTAATCCACCCGATAAATGTATACCAGGACAGCAAGCTCCAATTTTCGTCATCAAGTAAAAGGCGGTAAGGCCAAGTTACTGCTAGGAGACAGAAGATGATGGTCTGCGCTACCAGTCCGCCTTGGACGTATAGCGGCGCTCGGTCGCGACTCTCGCGATCTCTTCTTAGCTGCACAACGATCCCTATTGCTTGAAATACTGGCATCAAAGGGGCCAGAAAGAATATATGGAGAAATTGGTAGACAAAAAGAATAGGCGACGTCCTGCTGCGATAATCAATTCCCCCGAACGCGGTCTCTGCAAGAAGGGGCCCGATCGTGAAGAGCAGAAACCATGCATAAATCAAGCCAGGGCGTCTGGCAAAGACTGTCACCTCTTCTCGGTTTTGTGACGGACGATATCGAAGACAGAGAGTGAAGCTGGCATATGTTAGTAACTGTTCACTAGGAGTAGAGGGCATTTGTACATTATCAGCAACAGAATGAAGACGGTCAAGAAGTGAGCAAAGTTCAACCAGTCACCGACATCAAGAGGAGTGTGAGAGAATATACCCCTGTAGGTCGGGCAAATGAGACACTTGGTGTTGGTAGGATAGATGGCAAAAAAGTAGGACACAGCAAATTGCTCGGTGGCCACGACAAGATTTAACAGGATATACACGATGGAATTCGGGGTACTATCTTGCTTCCGAGCTAGAAAGTAGAGGTGCGGCGCAAATGCGAGTATTGTCAAGACGAGGAGGGTGCTTGCATCTGCTGTTAGCCCGCCAGCCGATTCATCTGAAAGAATAAATGTTACCTACATGTGACCCCAGACAGGCAGATCATAAGAGCCCATTTTCACAGCAGCACTCAGAGCCGCTACAGATGTCACAGGCGATGCAAGAACACGGTTATCATCAGTGGAAGATGGGGAAACGAAAAGAGGGGTTTGCGGCAGTGCACGGATACGAAACGCGTTTATGCTAAAAGGATTTCTAATCTTATGCATCCCTAGTAAGATCGCCATGCACCAGAGTTGATTGGATCGATCCCGACAGCGATGCACCAGATCTTCACCGCTTCGGTATCCTTGGATAAAAATACTGTATGAGTGAGTCCGTTGAGGGTTGAGTGGCCACCACTGAGGCCCGCGCTGATGCCACAATATTAACGAAGAATATGATCAACGGGATAGTCGGAGAGAGGTATTGGGGTCCATTGATGATATTCTCTACGCTAGCCTCAATTTCACGCCTTGAACTCCTCAATGATGCCCGCCAGCAACTTTACTGTCTCATCGGGCACCGCCAAGAATGGGCTGTGCGATGTATCCATGGACTTAACTATCCATTCAACGCCGGAGTTCTGGACGAAAGCATCCTGTGCAGGCAGTGGCAGAGCCTTGTCCTGAAGACATCTAATGTAGGCACGACGACCATTATAGCCTGCCTCCTTGATGCCCAAGGCTGAGGGTGGCTCGCTAAATGCCTTGAGCGAGTGTGGTTTGACGGTTTTCAAGATCTCAGCTACTTCAGCAGGGTCACAATCGCTGTAAAAGGTTTCAACCTCGTTTTGTGTACCGACAATACCCTCCTCAAGCTGGTTACAGACACATCAGTATCACAACCGCCAAAACCCCTTTTAGTTTTCTCAAGAGAGGGTGAAAAATACTTACTCTAGGCACATGCCACGGTGCCCATCCACCTCCGAGCATAGCACTAACAGTGCTATCTGCTTCTTGGGGAACAAAGGCAGCAATATAGACGACGCCCAAAAGACCACCCTTCTCACCACGAGCTTCACGGCCCTTCTTATCATAGCCCGAAACCGCCCCACAGCCGGGAAAGCCGGCATAAGAGTGGACGAGAAGGACAACATCCTTACCGGCCTCGATGTGTGGCACGAATGCATCTCTCATCATCTTCTCATCGTCGGTGACACCATTCTCTGGATGGCCTGGAGTTGTCAAGCCATGGGCCTCAGCCTCGAATCCCGCAGCCTTCAGGCTCTTGATAAAGCTGTTCATATATGGTGATGCATCATGAAAAGCGCCTGGACACGCGATGATGGTGGGTCTTTCGGCGGAGGGAGACATGGTGTGCAAATAAGGGTTTTGTGACGTGATCAAGGTAATATATTTCACCGTGATCGGATAGAACAGAGAAGGCAGGCCTAGCGGCCTAGGACACTTCGTACATTAATAAATACTCACCTCTCGGCCGACACCAAGCCAATACCAGATCAAAAGAGAGGCAATTTCATGTAAAAACGGGGCTCACAATGCATCATGCGAACTACAAATCCAATAAGACCTTTGTCAGAAGAAGGGGCAAGCCCCCATCCTACTGGAACACCAAGTCGGCGCCTCACGCTAGTCATGGTACGGGTGCGTGCTTCGGGGCTCTTCGTTCTCCTGCTCTCATTCTCCTGACCCAAGATGATCCTATCGGATAACAGTAACTCAGACCTTGGTGGAGAGGTTTTTTGGGGCTCAACTCCTAGGCACAGGTGGAAGTGGACCTGGGAACTAGATCAGGCCATTCGGATTACAAACATGCCTGGCAACGATCAAACTTGCAAGACTCATCCCTGAGAAGCCACCCGTAATGATTCAGCGGGACCACTCACCCGGGCCCGTGAATGCCGAACATATCCGACCTGCAGCAAACCTTCCCAGTGTTCAAGCATTAGTGCGTAAGCGGAAGACGAAACTCGGTTAAGCAGGACGACAAAGGGGGTCCGATGGGGTTCTCAAAACGATTCAACCCTGTTAGCGTCGCACTACAGCAGAAACTCTCGCCACTACATGTTGGTTTTCTTACGCTAGGACACATATCAGCTCCTCGTGTGATGGTGAGACATGGAAGAGGCTCTCTCATCCTATCTACACGCCTTATCCGCGCTGAGCTGGTTTTTCCAGTTACAGGGACATGGTTCCAAGATGGCTTGAGACTATTTATACTCTTGGCTAATCGGTAGCCACGCTTGACTACCCGCCCCTTTGATTTCAATAGTTCATGCAACTAAGCCCAGAGGATCTACCAGCTTCCTGGACCAAAGGAAGCAGGGTCCCTTCAACAGAATGAGGCGGAAATCAGTCACATTCCAACATTATACTGGGGCACGCTTGACTCGAGATTCCCTTTTCACCTTCTCGATTGCGATTGACTTTTGATTAGCGTCGAGCGCGGCCCGCAGCCTCTTTTGAGGGCTGACAAGATATTTCCCCTGTTCTGTACCCGTTGTTGAGTTTTCCTTTGCTATCACATCTCATATGACTGAATTTTCCAGAGCCGCGACTCTCGAGAAGGCTGGGTCAGCATGTCAACTCTCCCATCACCGCCCGACGGTGTCGATCTTACGGCCGACAAGAGGCCAATTGTAATCGGGGCGTCGGTCGCCACCTGGATTCTGGCAGTGTTTGCCGTTCTGCTTCGCATCATCAGTCGGAGGATCAAAGGCCTTGATCTGTGGTACGATGATTGGCTTGTTGTTGCCGCTCTAGTGGGTGATCATTTCATCATTACTCTTCTACGACAGGATCTTAACCCAAGCATCATAGATTCCGGCGGTCGTCCACGTCTCCGGGGTGGCAGGATATGGTCAGTGCAGCCCCTTGACGCGATGATTTCTCTGCTAACATTCTAGAAGCTGTAAGTCGAGGAGTTGGCCAGCATGTCTGGGTAGCCAGCCCAGAAGGCACATATGCCTGGGCGATAGGACTGTTCATCGGCGAAATTTGCTACACCTTGACGCTACTTCTTGTCAAGCTTGCCATTCTTGCCTTCTACTGGCGGTCCTTTAGCATCAAAAGATCGGTTAAGGTGATTATTTGGATTCTTGTCGCGACAACTTCTGGTTGGGCTTTCAGCCTGGTGAGTGAATATCATCCCCTGAGAAAGTCCACTCGAATGTCACTAACTTGTCTACCTTGCTAAGCTCGTCGCAACATTTCTTCAGTGCATACCGACCCGCGCGTTTTGGGAGCGATTCAACCCCTACAACCCCCTCCAGCCCTCCGAATACCATTGCGGCGTCGACTCGTTGCCTTTCTTTATTGGAAATGCTATTCCCAACATCGTAACCGATATTGTTATGATCATTCTGCCGATTCCTTATATCTGGTCCTTGCAATTACCAGTCCAACAAAAGTTGGCGTTGGGAGGTGTTTTCGTTGTTGGTATCTTGTACGTTGGCCAAAACAGAGAGAAACAGCGACTAGTGCGTAGGTTTGATCATTGCTAATATGGACGCAGTGTTACGGTTGTTTCTCTTGTACGATTAATACAGGTCATCAATCTCGATCTAACAAACGTGGACATCACTTGGAACTTTGCCAGTGTTGGAACGTGGACAATTGTCGAAGGCAATGTCGCCATTCTATGCGGTAAGCTTGGGTTGATCCACGCAGACCACTTATCAATTGCCTTGGCTAACCTCCGAGTCCATCCAGCCTGCCTCCCCTTCCTCAAACCGATCATCAATAAGATTACATATGGCAGATTCGGCTCTACCGCTGATAAGAGTGTCAATACTAAAGGCAGCTCAAAGCCAGAGCCACGACGGCAGGCCAGTGGTGCATGGGGAATGGACAAGAACTACGGCAGCTCGACAACCTATGTTAGGTCAAACAAGACGGACGAACGGCCTTTCACCAGGCTTGATGGCGACGAGTCAGATCAGGGTACTTCTGGTAGATCGAATACTGATCTTGAACTGCAGGATATGCGGCACGCAGACGGATCCCCAGATGGCATTGTAGTGGTAAGGGACGTGATAATGGAGACCGAGCATAACCCTAAAAGTGTGTATTAGTGCATGGGACACCGGCTAAGAACAGTGAAAATTAATGGCATTCTTCAACCTACTACTACATCGCGTCGCCCATTAAACGTCATTGGTATTTGAAATCGGTGAACTACCCTCGAACCCAAACCCGGCACGATTCATATAAGTCGGCTTCCAATCTGCATCTTCAGCAGAAACCTCACGCGCAGGCCGTCCGCCAACACTCGCTCACAGCTCCATCCTCGTCGCGGTTATGGCATTGGCCTCCGAAACCTTTCGTCGCCAGCTATGGAGAACCCTTGACTAAGGGTCCTGTGATGGTTGACTGATGGTGTCTACGAGCTCTTCACTATTCACAAGCACCAACTTGGACAGTCTTCATGAATAAGCTGTCTGGTTCATCTTTTACCAGACTACTATACGGGCTATATGTTGCTGGTGGATGAATTCTCTTCTGCCTTCGATCAAATGAATTCCGCAGCCCCGATATCAGGAACCACAACTCAATCCAGAGGTTTGTCTTGCATCGACGGGAATATTCGTCAGAACATATTTCAGCGCCGTGTGCAAAGGGGGGCTAATATCACGAAGTCATGAAGCAGGCGTTCATGAAAAAGTTCAGCTACATCTTTGCCACTAGCGTAACTCAACAAAGAGATCAGTTTTAACTTCTAGCTTTGCAATGAAGGGATGTCGTTGTGGTAGCTCATCCAGACCGTCACGAACTGCAATTTGTTTCTGCGTCCCGAGCTGCAGTCGACAAGAAGGGGTCTAGACCGGCCACAAACAACCCACCTAAACTTCCTGCAGTGTTCAATAGCCTGATAACGAGAGGTTCCCGCTCCGTAGGGACCCCGTAGCTTCGAGCAGATTGATGCTCGGAATTGGATATGCGGTGGACATGGTTTGGGTCATTTCCTGCTCAGCCGGCCACACGATGAGGAATCGCCAGGTTTCGGCCTTGGCAACATTCAATGTCTGGGGCTTACTTGATGGGTCAAAGAATTTGACCACTCTCTCGTACTCCAAGTCTTCTTCGTGGACAGCCGTGAGAGGAGACAGAGGGAATCATTGATGGCATTGCACCCTGGACTTGAAAGGTTGTCAGTGACCAGATGCCTTAAAGCCGGCTCGGTAAGAAGCTACTGCAATCAGCATATTAAGATGACTGTCAAACAACTTGGCAGTAAGATATTACTTCTTGCCATTTTAGCGAGCAAATGCGAGCACAGAGAGAAGTGATTGCTCGAAGGACCTGCTGCAGGCTCGACATAGGACAGCTTACGGCATAGCAGTATCCTGCTTGAGTTGATTACAGTGAGTTATCAATTTCTCCCCCCGACCAAATCAACATCCTAGGTACTATGAAAAGGGGTGAAACCCAGCACAATAAATCACGTCGACCCCGTGTCTCACCAAACTGTTCATCCAAGCTATAGCTCCGCTGGTCTTGTGGCAATGGGCAACATATGATAGCTTGAGCAAAAAGTTTCCTAGAGAATGACATTTTTTTAGGATCGTCTGCAAATATATTTACTGTCTTTATCAATTACAGATATGATACAAAGCTTTCTTCGGCCTCAATATGTTGCTATCGAATGTTTAGCTTTGATTTATTTAGCAAATTGTATGCACGATTTCATTTACATGAAACTATGCAAAAGACAGGACGTCCTTGTACTGCTACCTAGTCCAAGGCTTCAGCTTGAGCAGCGCCGATATATCCAAAGTTCCCTCCGACACATCGTTGCAAATAAGAGAGGATCTCACTTTCGTAAGTCAAGAGTCTTCACTGCCTAGAAATAGTACCCTTTCAATTTCGACAGCAGTTGAATCCAAAGAAGGATATCGTTTTGAAAATGGTGGGTTTTGCCTTTGTTCTTGGTAAGCTGAGGCTCATTCTTGGCCATTGATCAGCTCCACGCTCTGTCCGCCTTGATATTCATCACATGCCATTACAGCATCATATACGCAGCAGGTTTATCACACTTTCTTCTGAGCTATTAATTTTTCTAATAAATATCACATTCCATTAAGTATCCGATCTTTATGAGCTCCTCTTTAGCAAGTTGGGACCCGATGTCTGTATTGCTCGATGTGGCTGTTCGAATTCCCCATATTCTCCGCCTCCGCTTTCCCTATATTCCCTTTCCATGCCCAAATGACTTACCCATCGACATAATACAAAATTGTAGGTTTGCCTCTTGATCGGTGGCTGCGAGGTGGACATCGCTATTCATGGTATTAGTTATCTGTCAAAAGCAACGCCCACCTCAACTGGGCAATCGGATGACTTTACCTGGATGATCATTTGAGTAATCATTCAGCAACACCAACTTTGAAGTACAAAAGTAATTCTAGTCTCTAATAGCTGTCAGTGCTGGACTTGCACGAGCGGGCCCTAAGCTTTAAGGTTTGAATTTGAGACACACCCTTGCGCGTCCTTGCAGGGTGATGCTGGCAAGTGGCTGAAATAAAACATGGCATACCAGAGCTCTATTCGTGCAGGTTGGAGACCTCATTCTGTAATTAGTATTATTTCAGTTAACAACAGTAAAACAATATATTATTACATATTTTTTAACTTGATATTGTATTAATAACCGGGTTGATTGTTCTGATATTATGTCGAAATCTGAGGCTGTAGGGAGGCTTTGGTGTGCCATGTTTTATTTCAGCCACTTGGCTGGCAACAATCCTATGGCACGAATGGGACATTGACTACACACTTCAAACGTGCCGACTATATAAACTCCCAAGAGAAGCTCTTCCGTTGCATTATCATTTCAAGATTATTGAATTCACAAGGCCTACTACAATCAATACTCCCGTCAACTACAATGTCTCACGTTCACCCGGACCGGCGTGCATGTTGCAGCAAGAAGTAGCTAGATGTATTGAATTTTAAGCTCATTAAACAATAATATTGGTCTGGCGGCGAAATAACCACTTGTTGCATAAGAATGTCAAAGTCTCCCCAGTTTCCTACACCGGCCTAACTACGATGGCGTTCAGAATAGTCGGGTGTTTAGTAGGGGGTCTGGCCGATGCTACGCATAAAACGTTAGTACTTGATATGTCACGAGCATTCTGATAAAATTTCAAAGAATTTGGACTTACAAGTTACCGGGGGGAGAGTAACGGACAACAACCCAGTTGGTTCCGTCAGCGGCCTTGGCAACAGCCATGCCAACCTTGGTGGTGGACTTCCACACAGCTTGGGCTGTAGTTGATTGCTGGTTAGCTACCCGTCCATTGTAACAAAGCGGAAAAGACTTACTGTAGTGTCCGAAGGCGCCGAAGTTGCTGCCATCAATGACCTGTCCGCTGTAGAGGCTCTTCTCGGAGAGGAAGGAGTTGATGGCGTTGAGGAAGGGAGAGCCGTTGTCGGACTGCATGTAGAGGTTCTCGCCCTGGCCGGAGCCGCTGGAGTGGGTGAGGGAGGCCAGCGTGGCAATGGTGTTGGCCCACGACTGGGCATCGGAGGAGAGGGAGTCGTCCCAGGTCAGGGGGGAGTTGCCGACGGCAGCGCGAGCGGCATTGTGGGCATCGAGAGCCTTCTGCTGGTCGTCGGAGAGGTTGCCGGTCGAGGGCTGGGATGGTGCGCTGGTCTGGGTAGCAACTGCGGCAGCAGAGGTGGCGACCTTGGTAACGAGAGTCGTGGTGGGTGCGGCAGCGGCAACGACAGCGGGGACGGTGGTTGGAACGGAGACTGAGGTCGGGGCAGGGGCAACTGAGGACTCGGCGACCTTCTGGACCGGTTCGGGCTGCTTCTGCTTGTTGTCCTTGTCCTTGTTACCGCCGGTGTAGTCGACCTTGGTCCAGTCGACACCAGAGTAATCAACCTTGGTCCAGTCAACGCCAGAGTAGTCGACGTCACCCCGAGGGGCAATAACACCAGCGGCGGCGTTAGCCACAAGAGTGGAGAGGGCGAAGGCAGCGAAACGCATCTTGGGCAAACGAATTCGAGTTAATTGAGCGGAAAGCGGTCACCAGGACTGTTGCTGAGAAAGAATGGTCAAAGGTCAAAGGTCAAAGATCAACGATCAAAAGAGCGATTTCGATGATAACGATCGATGTGTCAAGGGAACGACTGTAAGCTTGGGAAGGAATGACAAGCTGCAAACTGGTAGTATGGGGAAGAAGAAGGCAGAGAAGGTCGATCCAGCGGGTGAGAGCGTCACCAACCTTTAATATTGGTGTGCTGGACTCCATGAATACGGGCACTCATGCAGCCAACGTGCATCTATTGGGCCAGGGGCCATGGTGAAGAAGGAGATGAACAGACGCCACCAGCAGGGAAGTTCGGTAGGGTGGATCGTGGTGCCTGTTTCACCCAGGCACTAATTAGCCGGACAGAGGAAAAGCAGGGGCCGAGCGAGTTCTTCGCTCGTAATGGCGGGTGGAAGCACGCTCTTGGCGGCTGGTGGTGAGCTGTTGCTTGCCGCCAAGGTCACATCCTGGGTGCCACCCCCTGAGATAACTGGGGCACGACGAGCAGATCAAGCGCTAACAATGGCAGTGCAAAGGTCTGTTAGCAGCTACCGGAATGCCTGCTTGCATCAGTCCAATTTCGAGACGTGTTGGTCCTCTGTTGGACGCAGAGATGCCCTCCGGCCTCTCCTGTCCAGGACAACAGGAGGCAAGGCAAGGAAAGGGAGACTGGAGAAGACACATCACCGGGAGGATTTAGAGTGGGAGGGAGCCTGAACACGACCTGCCAGGTCAAGCCAAGCCAGTCCACTTTTTAACCAGCTATTTAGGCGCTTTGGGCAACGATTGTCGTTTTGGTGTCATCCAATCAGCAGCTCCAGACTGCTGGTGATGTACAAGAGAATATCGAGCTTGCCCCATTGTGCCGTGGTACCTGCATATCTGTTGCGCTATTGCAAATCTTTGGCGGGTAATCATAACTCAATGGCGACATGCTACATTAATTGTGAGGCAGATGTATATTTGCTTGGATACCCAGTTCTTGGCGATGTCTTCGGGCGCGTCGGTAGATGGTGGAGTAGCCCCCAACAAGGTCTCACCAGCAACCAAACAATCAACCGGATTGTTGTGAGATGAAAATATATTCTTTATTTAAAGCACCTATCTGGAATTTCTGAACAAAACTGCCGCTTCTGAGAGCCCGTACAAAGCACCGTGATAAGACCCGTATCTTCCGCCCAGCCTGGTAAGAATATTTGGTACAGGGTAGCATCGAAATTTGTGTGCAGGGAGCATCAACATGTAGATGGCCAAGCTTTTCCTCTCCACGGCCGGGCGATCCGAGAATTTTCACACTTTTCCACGTTTCCTGGTGTCTCACCGATTTGGAACGATTTTCATAGATCAACCCTGTTATTAGGGTGCCAAGCGATCGCTTCGTCTTTTGAAAATCTCTCACCTCCAGGATCCGACTGCCACGTTGATCTGCGATGATCATTTAGCGTAAATTGATGGATCAGCAGCCAATAGGAAATTGGGTGATGAAGTGTCAAAGTGTCATCCCCGTGAGCTATTCGATAACAACGGAGTGGGGAAATGGAGACCTTGGGAGAAACGACTCTGGATAGCAGCTGAAGTCGCCCGGAGAAAACGTTCTGAGCTGTGCGTCACTCGAGACGTGGCAGATGGATGATTCCCTACACGAGTGCAATGATCCTGGCTTCTGGGTACCTCTGCCGAGTTGGTGTTTCGTCGCGTTGTGCGCCTGATAAAAAAGGTGATGTCTGAATTGGTGGTAATGGATGTGAGGGACTGAAATAGCCATTGCATGCACTGTTAAGATGGGGAAAGATATCTGGTGAGCTGCCGCTTCTGTATTCATTGTTTTGCGCCCATGAAATCCACTTCTCCAGTCCTGCCTACAACTCCCACTCTATGATAGTAAGTCGTGGCCCTAATATAAGGATCGAGCCTCCAGTAGTTTACACGCAGCTTCTCAGCTAACTCATCTCGCTTTGCAGATAGACTCTTCGCCTCGGGTGTACCAGGGTGGAGAGCCAGCCATTCTGCGGTGTGGGTTTCAAATTGGTTTGCTAGCTCGTCGTGGTCCTCCTGAATCGGGGTCTTTTCCTCCTCCTTCCCGAGAAGATGGTCATCTCCGTGACTAGGCTCGATATAGTTGTACTCCCATTCGTCATTGCCACCATACTCGGTCTGTAGGTTGTCCTTGTCGATGTGCTCGTGCAACTCGGACTCGTTGCGGGTGAATGTGACCTTGGCTGCTACAACCGGGTCCAGCCAACCCTTGACGATTCTCCAGACTCCTAGCTTCAATGTCAGAAAGAGCGACCCAAATCGGATAAAGCCTACGACCAGAACGTACCCCAGAAAACAAAAGGAGAATTATGGATAATGATGGCGCCGAGCGTCTCTGGGTATCTCGCCTCAAAGACGTGCGTTAAGAACTTGGAAATCTCGAAATCCATGTTCTTTAGGCCGAAACCTGTCATATCGAAGAATAGACATGCTTTGTCCTTGGGGTGCTTCACCAAAATCCTAATGCTCTCAATATTGTGCAAGATGTAGTTCTGCAAAGCTTTGGTTGTTTGCATGTTTGGGTCATGTAGCCTGGCTTTGACGACGTAGACTGGCCGCTGCTGCCTATCAACTCCTCTCACGTAGCTCTTTCCGGATCGATACTGATGCAGAAATCCCTTGTCATCCTCTGAGAGCGCCTGATTTAACGCAACAGATTCGCCGCCTGCAATGATGTGCTCGTCAATCTTGACTTCCTCACGCCAGTTCATATCTGAGACCATCATTTCAATGGCCTTTTCCACGTCCCACTTGCGGGCCCGAAGGAAACGGAGCAGAATGGAATCAGGATGGTCCAGCAAGATGATCCTCCACAGGCTGTTTCTGAACAGTTCAGATGGGACGCTGACCAGGTGCTGCTGAAACTCGCCGCTCCGATGAGGCGTCTCGCCCCAGGCACCCACATCATTGCTGGCGTGCGAGGTGTCGCAGAGGCGCAGGATATGCGCCCATGCCTGCTGGAGTTTGCGCTCCTCTTCAATTGTCAGGTTTCCCAATTCTCCCGTGGGGCGATCTGTGGTCATGATGGGCGAATGCAACGCGACGATGCGACGCGACGAGGCAGTGCTGGGTCCAGCGCCGTACGGCTACACACGCGACTCGCCTGGAGCGGACGGTGAGAGGGATTGGACTAGAGGAGAACTGGCCAGATTAGCACCATTGATGAGTGGACAGCTCAGTAGCGATGAGTCGCAGGGGGCGGTGAGGCAGCGCTCCACGATGTCGCGTGCCGCACACTTGATACGGAGAGGGAGGTGAGAAGAGGGAGAAGGATGGGCAAATATGAAGCGGCTGGAGGATTGTTCATCCAGCAATCCTACAGACTCACTGTATACGAGGCCGGCGACCCAGGCTGCGCTCGGGTACGCGACACGTTCAATCGCAGGTGATCTCGTGCTTACGAAATCAAATGACGATGATGATTCAATTGGCACTGAAGCAGACTGACGGAAAATATTTCAATCCTTGCTGCCGGACCCCGCATAATAATAAAGGGGCAAACGACCCTCAGACACCGCAATTGGGTGCAAAAATGCCCGATTTCCAGCTCAGTGCCAATCGTAGGGAAAAGCGGAGATTGACCGAAATCTCAAGATGCATCTCGCAGAAAAAAAGGGTCTCAAAGTTAGAGGAGTTGGCCATCAATTCAAGAGTTGTGCGTCTAGTCTGTCTGTGAATCCTACCCCAACACCGCTGATGATAATAGAGACATGGTTGACTCCATCATATGACCCTGCCAGCCGCGGCTCTCTTCGCCTCCGTCGCGGCATTCGAAATGTCTGTGAGATTCTGGAAATCTGCGTTTACTTTGTCTAGATCTGCCGGCGAGCTGCTCATGGCTAAACTCACCACAACCTTCAAGACGCCATGCAACAGCAGGGTAAATATCGCGCCAAATTTCAACCCTGCAGGTATCTTGTGGGTATACATAAGACTTTTCAACGATTGGGTATACATCCAGTCCCAGGACTCGAGACGGGCGAGGATGTGAGCCTTGGAGACCTCCAAGTCTTTGACCTGGCGAGATGTCTGCATACGGGAGACTTGGTCCAGGAACTGCAACACCTGGGATGAGAGCGCGGCCAGCTCCCCGCGAGACTGTTCTTGCAACGAGATATCGAAAAGGCCTTTGTCAGTGTCGGATGCTCTATTGATTGGCATCGGCTTGGCATCAGGACGGCCCGAAGCGAATAGTTTGATTAAGAAACAGTCCAAAGCAGGAAGAGGCACGTTGCACGGCTCGAGTTGGCCACTGGGATTGACCGTGGGACGTGCGCGATACTGATGCATGATACGGAGCCCGTATATGAAGTGCCTCATGCCAGCAGTGTAGTTGCCGAGCATCGTCTCTATACTGATGAACATTTGGCAACATAACAGCGCCGCGCAGACGGACTCGTGGGTTGGGCTCGTTCCCAGGCGGGATGCGAGGCTTGTGACTGAGGTGTTGTAGGCATCTAAGCCGTGATGGATACGAACGAGCCCGCCATTTCCGTCGTCATGCCTGTAGCGCTGTTGCCGCGCATCAAACTCATGGTGTAGAGATTGGAGAGATACAAGAGCGTGTCGGATGGCTGGATCTGATAGCTTAGCGAGTATGGCGCGGGCCTCGGCGTGATAGCCAATATTGTGACGATAGTATTTGGCATGGAAGCTGTCTGCTAGACTGTTGATCTCGTCCAAGGAAACAACGGAAGCTCCTGGCTGGTATATGGACAGGGACGCAGGCGGAGAAATCTCAGCCGTGACTGTAGGTGGCGATGGTCCGACGGTTACGACTTGGAATATGGATGTGTAACCATCGCAAGCGCGGCCCGTAGACAGGCAACGGTTGCAGGAGGGCTTTGCCTCATCGCATTTCACTCTCCTAACCCTACTCCAATGTGAGCTTCTTAGGTCAAACGATAGTTCACCATTGCCGTCGGGTCAAGGTTCGCCGCATGCACGCCCAGTCTCGGCCCCGAACTAGCTCACCTGCACGTATGGCAGCCCGTCTTTGTCTTTGGCCGGAATCTCCGCTTGCCGTTTGGCCGTGGCTTGCAGGGCTCACCAGGCCCATTTTGAGTCGTCTCCATTGGCATTGATTGACTAGAATGTCGGTTCATCTGAGGAAAGAAACGCTAGTCGCATACTCTTGCTGCAGGACTGTCGGATTGGGATATCTAAACGATCAGTGGCCTTCATAGGATGGAAATCGTCAAGGTGATATCGAAAGCCTGTGTCTCGAGAATACGCATGAATCGAGGATGCTGACACCAGAAAGGATGCCGCTCCATCCAGGGCCACATCAAACTAGACTTGTTTGGGGAGAGCGAACGACACAACCAATCAGGAACGGAATGTTGGCCCCCAAGTGCTGACATTGCTTCGCATGAAATGATGAGTCGGTGGGTTTAGGATTGATCCAGCGCCTTGACCGTGTAAGCGAGGGTTGCATCTTTGGCTCTAACTTAGATGGTAGGGCTGGAACGATGGCATCAATCACGACTGGCCACACAAACACCATATGGAGCTATAATACCATGCTTTAACGAAGGAATAAGCTCTTTGTGTAATATTTAAACTGACACTTGGAGCTTTCTTTGGCTTAGGCGACTATCAGATCAGCCTCTTATAGGTAACTAGACTGCATCAGGAGTGTTGAACGGCGCAGCCCTTGACCGAGCTGTGACGACAGGATTGTTGAGAATGGCATTGCACCTTCTTTCTCGGTGCTCGTTTAAAGGCATCATAGCGGAGGGGAATGGGTGGTGTCACCGGTAATTGCAGTACAGTTCAGTATTTAAAAGGTCCATCGCCACCTTCTTGTGACTCTTGTGGCAGCCATCAAATTCTGATCATGCTCCTCAACGTAACCTGATATTCGAGCTGTACATCAATCTCTTTCGTTGTTACTCCGAACAAACATCTAGAAACATGTGGTCTGCACTGGGCCTAACAACTGCTTTGCTGTCGCTCTCTTCTCTGGTTGTTGGTGAAGTCAAACCAACCTTATTGACACAGCTACCACAAGACTGGAGGATCGAAAACATCGCCATCCTCCCGAATAGCACCCTGATTATCCCCAACTCGTACACGGGAGAGCTTTTTGGTATTAACACTCTCCATGGCGCGTCTGGGGCCACTCCTTACTTTGTGACTTCACTGGCACCATACTCTTCTGCCATCTTTGGGCTCGCATCTCCAACCTCAGACACTATTGCTGCTACGGCAAATAATTTCATATGGAACACAGGACAAGTGGTCAATGGAACCAACGCAGTCCACCTAATCACGCTTACAAAGTCTGGACCAAAGGCAAAGATTTTCCCTTTCCCTTCGGCGGGTTGGCTCAACGGCCTGACCCCGGTTCCTGGCGCTCCGCATTATCTTCTGATCGCCGACTGCCACGCCGGTTCTCTACTTCGCCTAGACACACGGACGGGAGCAATCAAAACAGTTAGCACAGATCCGCTGTTCGCCACTGTGCCGTCGCCCACTCTCTCCATCGGGATAAACGGGGTTCATGCCCTCGACGGGTTCGTGTACTTTACAAATACCGACCAGCGCCTGTATGGACGGCTTGCCATCGATAACGAGGGCCTTGCCGTCGGAAAACCCGCCGAGGTTATTACGACCGGTATCAATGGGTCGACATTCGACGACTTTGCACTAAGGAGCGACCACACGGGCTTTTTGGCTACTGGCATGGGGATCAATGGAATCGAAAAGGTTACGGAGAGAGGGAAAACCGAGATCGTCGCCAGCTGGGAGTATGGGTCGTCGGAAATCAGCCAGGCGTCATCTGGTGTATTTGGCCAGACCGCAAGAGACCGTGGGACTCTGTACTTTGCAACAGCCGGCTCATACCTTGGCAGCGATATACCGGCCACCGGAGCCCAAGTGTTTTCGCTCAAAAAGGGTTGTTGACAGGGATCCAATTGAACAAAAAGGGAAGACTGGGCAGGGATGGGCGTTCATCATTTCGGTGGCTGGCTCTAATTCGAGGGTAAGGCTGATGATGATCCAGTGTAAATCAGGTCTAATTGGATAATAAATTGGAAGGATCTTTGGCGTCAGTGAGCCCCGACTGCTCAAATGCCCGTGCAATTGGATGGCCTCGCCTATCTGTGCTTGCTTAACATGTTCGTTACCAGGTAAGGGCCAAGACCCGGTGATTATGGGCAACAATTACCGAACAACAGCGCGTGATCCCAGCACGGAACAGGCCGAATGGTTATTATGGGCCGATGGGCTGTCAAGAAAGACGGAATGTGACTGTGGGCCATGTGAAATGAAATTGCGCCGTGCCTGCAGGATCGCAACATGGCCACTCACGTCCGCGGACGGCGTTTCAAATTTGCCGTCTAGGGACGCCGCTCTGCTCGATCAAGACTAAGTGCCCAGACTTTCTCCCACTTTCTAAAGTTTCTCCCCACCCCCAGAGCGCCGTCAGTGGCGTTTGCCCTGGTCCCGGCGCCTTGGGCTGATGCCAGTGGTGAGATGAGGGTTTGTTGACAGTCAACAGGGACCGGCGGCGGCAATGGGGGCAGAAAGAGGCAATTATATATAATCTGCTCTTTTTCCCCATCTGGCGCCGTGCCGTGATGTTTCCCGGTTTCGCCAGTCGCTCTTTACTTACCACCAGTGCAACCTCAGTCCTTCGTTATCTAATATCCAGGTTCACCTAATCTACCAAAATGCATCCTTCTTCCTCTCTGCTTGTGCTCCTCTCTGCCTCGGCTTCTCTGGTCGCCGCCAAGACAACTACCACCATCGACAAGGCCGAGGCTTCGTGCTCCGCCGCGCTCGATGAGTATGTCGAGGGCATCCCCACGGTCCCGACAACGCTCCTCGACGCTGTCGCGACCAACACCGGCATCCGACGCCCCCAGGCAACTGGGGATGTGTGCAACATTGCTTGGCCCTCCGAGGTCCAGAGTGACATCCGGGAGTACGGCTCGTCCGTCCTAGCCTGGTACTCTTCCCACGAGCAGAGCATCTCAACCCTCTTCAGCCAGTGCCCCGACGCCACGGCCTATGGCTACGTCTCGTCCTGTGCCGACCTTTGGGCCACGTACAGCGCCGTGCCCAACTCTGCCTCCGCAACTGCAACCGCCACGGAGACAAAGAGCGCGAGCAAGACCACCAGCAAGTCCAAGGGTTCTGCCACTCCCACCTCGAGCAGCGACGATGATGCCTCCACCACTTCATCTAGTGAATCCTCTGCTACTACTCCCGCCGGCTCCTCAACATTCACGACCGCCACCTCGACCTCGGCTTCTACTGCCGGCGCCGCATCTTCGTCAACCCAGGGCGGCGCAGCTCCCAAGGAAACCGGTATGAGGATCGCCGCCGTGGCCGTGGCCGGTCTGGTTGCTGCTGCTGCCGCCCTGTGAGGATGAGGAGGGACCGCGCGCAAGCTTGTATATACTCATTAGCAGCCGTTATTCATTACTCGTCGGGGTGGATTATCGCGCTCTGTACATGAAGAATACGATTGGTAATTCATAATGTCTGGACAACGTAGCTATTCATTTAATGATTGAAAGAAATAAAGCCATTGTGAAGCCTTGATGGGTCGCTTGCTCGGTGTCGTGATTATGAGTGACTGGGGACACTAGGAACTGGGAACGCGGTTTCTTCAATTGTGCCGCGTGAGCTCATATTACTGAGTATCATTCCGACACCACATGTCTGCCCTATTCGAGTACCCAAATGGGAAGTTCGTACCAGCTCCAAGTGGGAATCAAAGGTTGTAGCTCCTGCATGCACCCGCCCCCTGTCAAGCACAGTACGTTGATGCAATCCTTTAAGAAGTTACATGGAGCTCATATTCAACCCTTCAATATTTCAACCTTGACTATTATCCAACAATGTCTACCCTGTCTAACGTGCTTCCTATCGCCGATCTACTGGCCAGTGCGAAAAGATGCCAAATAAAGGCTATCATTGCTAAGTTGGGACGTTCTCTGGAACATAGACCTGATCAGGCTTAACAACATCACCACCTTGGACCTGCTTGTCTGTGTAGGCAGGGTACACCAACAACTTCCTGCCGTAGTCGATGACGCTCAACGTTGTCCATGCACCTTCCACCCCAAAGTAGCCCCTCCATGTGCTTGTGACGGTGAATATTCCAAACTTCGATGGACCGCCGATCGAGCGGGACGCGGTGGTGTTGTTGGTAGATTCGACGATGTATTCCACGAGGGTGGGCTTGATTCCCTTGGTGTGGGTGTTGACGCGGAACGTCCAAGTGCAACTTGTATCGTTGTCATTGCAAACTCGCTTCATCGACTCGATGGTCCACTCCTCGCCGAGCGGGTTTTGGTCTCGGATTGTCGCAGCATTGATACCAGCGAGAGCGGCAGAGATCAGCAAGACTGGAGAGTAACGCATGGCGACCGCACGCTTCAGAGCCTTCAGAGCGAGTTAGAAACAGTATTGAAGAGTCGCCGGGTTCCGGAATCTGGGAGAGAATTTAAACAGAATCGGTTGCCAGTCGGTGTGAGATATAGCTGCCCGTCATGGGACAAACAAACCGACGCGACGGCCGTATTCAGCCTTTACTGGACTGCTTTGTGTACTCGCTGATG
Organism: Clonostachys sp. G952; assembly: GCA_027569935.1. NCBI lineage: Eukaryota > Fungi > Ascomycota > Sordariomycetes > Hypocreales > Bionectriaceae > Clonostachys > Clonostachys sp. G952. Next base: position 265,262 of record JAPDLB010000041.1, read on the forward strand.
AATCGTCTCACCGCGCACAGTATCACTGAGGGACACGACTGTGACATTGGATTACGTGACCCAGTTCTACCCCCCGGACATTAATCATTTCACACAATCACGACTTTTTTGGGTCGTGTTTTTTGGACATAGTCTCAAGCTGGAGTGAAGTGAGAAGAAGCTAGGGACCTCCTGTTGTTTGGACTCTGGTTTTGTGGGTTGGTGATAAGTAACAAGTCTTTCAAAGAGCCGTGTCACCTATTTTGGTGAATCCTGTGATCCTAGGCTTCCCCGTCATGTAATACTGTTCTCAATGTGAAACGGTTCAGGGGAAATTGAAGAATGTGAATGGTTTAAGAGGCGATGAGGTACCGTCAGATGCCAGGGACCTCGCCATCACGGCTACACGTAGAGGGGACTCTTTCAGGTACCATGCAACAAATTGCCAGGGGCCTCGTGAACCAATGATTTATGGTTTCATTGATCTAATTACCTAGACCGTGGAAGGTGATTTGATAATCACTCTGCTGCACCCCGAGAACACCGAGCCAAACCATGCGGACAATCTACCTAGTAAGGTCAAACCTCCAGAATTACCATTAACTTTTCATTTGAACATGAATAAACGCCAAATTTCTTCCACGCGCCCGGATCTTCACAAGTCTCATTCCAATTTTGAACCTTCGCCTGTCGAGCCTGAGATCGAGGCCTCTTCACATCTTCCAAGCACCGGGGTGGCGTTCCATGTTTTCCTTCAGCTGACAAACATCCTTCAGAAGATTGTTATACACGTTGAGCTTCTCCGACTCCTTCATGACCTCGGCCAAATTGCGGTACGCTTCGTCGATGTTACACTTGAACATGTCGCGATGTGCTTCCAGTTTCCGCTTGAACTGGGCACAGTCATCCTGGAAGAATCCCACCAAGCCGCTTGTTTCGCTCATATCAAGGCAGCCGCCAAGTTCAGTCGCTTCGTTGGTGCCGACCGCGGTGCCGTGGGAGAAGAGAGTCGAAAAACGAGCCTGGTAGGTGTCGAAAGTCACTCCCAATCCGCCTCGAAAGGCATCAAGGTTCTCGACTGCCCGCTTCAAAGTCGCGATTCGGGCGTCCAAGTAGTCCTTGTGAGACTTCACGATGTCGATCTGCGAAGTCAGCGTGTCGAGGCGTTCCTTGAGCTGACTGCTCGTCTCATTATTGATGAGATACCCCGGGGAGATCGTTGTTGGGTCTAAGTCGATGGGGTTGGGAGCTGGCTTAGGCGCCTCGGCTGGTTGCGCTTGCTCGGGCACATTTCTAGATGATCGAAACTTGATTGTGCGTCGCTTCCAGTGGGCCGGTTTGTTCGCAACGGCGTCGTTCATGTCGTTGTCCGATGCCAGGCTCAAAGAAGAGGAGTTGGCGCGGGCCTCGCTCTCCGACAGGTTTTGTCTCGCAATCCTCCAGAATTCTTCGCTTGTCAGTGAGCTCTCTTCGTCATACGCCTCACGGAGAGGACCTCCAAAGCTCCAAAGATAGGAAAGCCTCATGTGGCTGGCCTTCGCTGACTTCGTGATGTCTCTCATGTGGTTCAGCACAGTAAGTCGTGCCTCGATGTTGGAGTTGGGAGAGATGTTGGCTTCTTCGATTTTGAGAATGTCATAGGGGAGCCAGCTCTTTCCAAGCCAGTCGAAGTTGAGGCGAGTTTCAATTCTCCTCGCCTCCCTCTGCTCGTTCGTGCCTCGGAGCTCGTAGGGCATGGCGGCTGGATATTCTTTGGCAGATAAAGAGGAACGGCGGCCGTGACAGTGAAAGAATGGGTTGGCAAGGAGAAGAATTTGCCAAGATTCAGTGAAGAGAGTGGAAAAAGTTGGATTGCGCGCGTTTGTGTTTGTTTTGGTGGTCTGGAGAGATCACGCGCGGAGGTGAGAGCAAGGTGAGAACGTGCTCAGATACGTTTACTTTTGATCTTGCACACAGGCGCGTGGTTTCGTACTTTGCTACCCTAAGCCATTTCAAAAGCGGCGCTCTTTCACAGGCAGCTACTACACTACAACCTCATTTTCTCAGAGTTGGGAAACAAGCAGCGTTCGTAATATACCTGTGGTAGCTGCATAAGTACAAGACAACACGTTTGTTTCGCATGAGCTGCTTCACCCGATGCTACTAACTTCCCCCCCAAAAATTAAGGTCCAGGGGGAACCTTTCCTTACCTCATGCGTTCTCTTTTTCTTCTCTCTCTCTCTCTCTCTCTCTCTCCTTTTTTTTTTTTTTTTTTTTTTTTTTTTTTTAATTTTTTTTCCCCCAAATACGAATGATGAATCGCCTACCAATCTCATTTTCGGTCATCAGTGTGAGCTATCAACAGAGACGTTCTGTCGAGCGCTGTAGGCAACCTGTTAGTTGACTTGAGCAAATATCCAGAAGAGGACGTCGTGGGAACCTAGAAAATAATGAACTCCCATCCAACCGTTGGACAATTTTCCTAGTTCATCGCAGCTTCTGGACAATGACAAAAGACAAGAGTCGAAAATCAGAGGTGCAGAGCCCACATCTGCGCTTTACCCAATTGAGTGCGACAGATAAGCAGCGCTCCTTATCGCTGACGTAATGGGCAATTTGCCCGCAAACCTTTCCCAAAGCGGTAGCCATAAGCAAAGGGTATCAATTCTACAACGGGAGCAACGGATCCACGGCAAACAGTTCATCATTCAGGCGCCTTGTGTGGCTTAAAGATTTCATCGGACCATGGGAAAATAACCTTGAGAAACATGGTCCGCTTCCTTATCTACGCTTGAATTCGACTGTGCTTCGGATACAACCCTGGACGAAATGGTGTCGCCACGATTTGAGGTCGCTCTTATCCAGTTCAAGCCCAAGGTACACCACCACGCCATAGTCCCTGTCCTCTCTGCTTGGCATGAAATTCTAATGTCTTTGATCAATAGCGTCTCGACCCGGAGCATAATTATGCATACGCCGCTGGAAAGATTCGCGAGGCGGCAGCCTCCGGAGCAGCCCTTGCCATCGTCCCCGAGTACCATCTGACAGATTGGGTGCCCGATGATCCTTCGTTTGCTTTGTCCCCCGAGGACGCTCTCGACTACCAGAAGCGGTATCAGGCACTGGCAGCCGAGCTTCACGTCAACATCTGCACCGGCACCATAGTGTCAAAATCTTTCGCGTCTGAATCCCAGGACACGACTGCGCCAGCTGTACTCAACAAGTCCCATTTCATAGATCATAATGGCAAACTCTTGGGAACTTACACGAAGACCAACATCTGGATCCCTGAACGTCGTTATTTGACATCCTCAGTCGAGTTTGCCAAGCTGAGCGGCGCCGACTCGTCCCATAATCCCCATCAAGCGATTGATACACCGCTGGGTCGGGTTGGCATCCTTGTTTGCTGGGACCTTGCTTTCCCAGAAGCATTTCGGCAGCTGGTCCTTGACGGTGCTAAGATAATAATCGTCCCCTCTTACTGGACGTCTGGTGATATGACCCCTGATGGACTGGAGTACAACCCCGACTGTGAAAGGTTATTTGTGCAAAATGCTCTAGTCACTCGCGCTTTCGAGAATACCGCCGCAGTCATCTACTGCAACGTGGCAGGCCCGGCGGAGGAGGGTTTCTTTGGATGCAGCCAAGTCACGCTTCCCATCGTGGGGACGGTGCCTGGAAGTTTTATCGACAGCGAGGAGGGGATGAGACTTGTTGGCGTTGACATGCGCGCGGTTGAAGTCGCTGAGAAGAACTACAAGATCAGGCAGGATATGGCTGGCAAGGATTGGCACTATGGGTATGAGAAGGTTGATGTTACATCTAGACGGTGAAGTAGGTAACCAAAAATCGATATCGTATGTATGTTCACCAACAACAGAAGGAGGCAGGCTACATGTACGGGTGACCGTGACTCACAATTGTCAGAGAAACATATATTTTGTAACGATGAGAAACCTCGACGCTTTGTGGCTCTGTTTTTACAGACCCTTGTGTCAAAGACCGAGAATATGCACTGTAAATACAACCGTAACACAATGAAAACCCGATTCATGGTATCAAAGACGCTGTAATAGTGAGAATAATCAATTAAGAATATGTAGATTGTGCCATTGGACGTGGCATATCTAGGAATATAAGACGGAACATACAACCTTGGAATTGTGAAAGTCCCAGAGCAACCCAACTATGTGATACCAGTACTAGTCTGAGCTCTTTTCACGAGTGTCTTCAGAAGTCTTGGAGTGAGGATCCGCCATGTCTGCATGAATAACCGGCAGTGCCTCTCCCAAAATCAACTCAATGTTCGGCCCTTGGTATGCGTTTCTCTTGAACAACCAGAGGCCGGTCACAAAGATGATGAAGATCCCAACAACAGCAACCACGTAATCTAGTACAGAGTTAGCGGAAGGCGACAACGTTAGACTGACAACGGGAAGAGCGAGAGCTTACTCATAGAACTGGCATCAACTGGGATTGCAGGTGGGAAGCAGAAGAACTATGGTTTAAGACATTAGAAGTTTGACTCGTAACACCTTGCTTGAAGTCGGTGACAGAACAGTGAACGAAAAAACTTACAACTGAGGTGACTACCACGTAGATAGCAGAGGTATAATTTAGCACATTACCCCAGATTCGGCCAAGGGAAAACTCGGGGGGCTCGTCCATGATTATTTTTCGGCCCCTGGTCAGAAGTATAATGACAGGGGCTGCGTATGACAGGTTTAAGAAGAGCGTACAGCTTGAGATGTACGCATTGAATGCAACCTCGGGACCTTTAAGGGAGTCAGAGTCTTGACATTTTCAAAAATGGATGGCTGGCATTTCTTACCCAGGTAGATCAGGCCGAAAAGAAGATTAAAGACTGCTTGGACGAGAATAGCCCGGACAGGGACATTGAGCTTCGGGTGGAGGTGAGAAAGGCTGGTCAATCGGTCAGTTAGGCGTCTAGGCATGGACCAGGCCAGAGGACTTACTATCGAGAAAAGGGAGTCCCGTTGTCTCGCGCCATGGCCCAAATAAGTCGACTGCCAGAAGTCACACAGCCATTGGCACCATTTACGAAGCACAGAGCAACTGCGACGGTTAAGACTGTTGAAGCCACATAGCTGCCAGTTGCTTGTTGGATCATTTCGGTCAGGGGACTCTGCGTTGCTGACGCCAGAAGCCCATCGATATCGACCGCGCAGAATAACATGACCAGAATAAAAACAATGCCGCTAGTCCTTGGTGTGAGTGGGAGGAACAATAATTAATGTTATTATAGGATGGGCTGGACTCACGTTACACCGCCAACCATGATGGAAGCAACCATGGCCTGGGGAGCATCCTTTGTAGGCCGAGGCATTTCCTCGGTCATATGAGCCACGGCATCAAAGCTGTTCATGAATTAGCCTCTTTGCAAACTATCAGTAATCGTCGAGCGTACTGACCCAACGAAAGAGAGAGCAGATTGGAGCAGTCCAAGCATCCAGGCTGTTCCATCGCTCCATCCTGTCGTGTTTGAAAAGTTGGTGAAAACGAATGCTGCATCCGTCTTGGGTGAAGTGGCGAGCAACACAATGCTGATCACGACAACGCTGGTTACAGACCAGTACACTATGTAAGGATTTTCCCCATTAGACACAAAGACAAGGCCGGTGGAAGGAGTAATGCGGTGGGCTTACAAGCACCCTCGTTCCACCGGTTCAGGATCGGATATGCGAAGAGGTTCAGAAGAACACCGATGATCGATACCGCGACAAACATCAGATAAGTACCCCATTTCGTGATTTCGTAGGTATAGTGCGAGCCAGCAACAGCCGCGGCGGCCAGGAAACGAGCTGCTCATGTTAGCTTCAGCTTGATACAAACGTGATGAACGACAGCACTCATTACCTCCAAAGTATGCAGCAGTTGTATTCAGTGTCAGCCAGCCTGCTATATTGATCCACCCAACCAAGAAGCTCTGCACACGGGGGGTTTTTAGTAATTGAAATTGGGAGATGAAACCAACAAGTGCAATGGCTTACCATACTCTTCCTCCACTTCTCGGAGGCCAACGCATATGCATAATGGTACTGTCCGCCGGCGGTCGGCCAGCGAGATGCCAGCTCACCCAGACTGGCAGCTAGACATAGAGAGCAAATGATGCAGAATAAGAACCCGTATACGAAGGAGACTGATCCGCCCGACGGCATAATGAGACCAATTGAACCAGCTAAAGAAATCCATGTGCTAGATGAAGAGAAAGAGACTGAGTGAGAAAACTAGACGAGTATCTAGGGAAAACGCATAAATCATACTTTAGAATGGCGAAAGACATGCCAACCATTGTAATTTTGGAGAAGCGTTTCTGGAGGTGACCCTCCTGCTGTCCGTTTTGGGATGCCATGATGTTTGGTATAACGTTTCTGGACACAGATGAGGAAGTAACCGGCGTAAGAACTGTGGATGAGGAGATTGGCCACCCATTTAAGTAGTTGACGAGGGCATCCGGTCAATGTAAGAGTGCTGATAACAGGGTTGAGCTGAGTTCCCACCAAACATGGCACAATCTGTGGAGTTTTGCGGGGAGTCACACTTGACTCGTGCCAGGTCGAGGCTAAACTTGAAAAGGCAGTGTTAAGCAAAGGAAAAAGCTTCGGGAGGGGTTTATCAAATTGCCGTTATCAGTTTTTGTCGGCTCAAGCAATTACGAGAAGCTAGTTGATAACGAACGCTCCACTTGCAACTACTGGTTCGATTAATTTCAACCTGCAACACATTACAAATGATGCGGAAGAGCGTATCAAGGTCACGTAACGGGTGTGCCGTCTGCAAGTCCAAGCGAGTAAGCAGGGTCTTTTCTAGTGTAGTTGCTTCTGCTAATGATTTCATGTTGGCGGCAGCTCAAGTGCGATGAGGCTAGACCGAGCTGTTCTCGCTGTGAGCGGCTTGGTATTACCTGCCCGGGGTATCAGAAACCTCTGAAATGGACCCGGTCATCTAGAATGAGCCAAGAAAAGCACTGTGCTCCCGAGAGTTCCCTGGACTTGAGCGTCAGCCGTGAGGTTGAGACGCCGATTTTACAAGAGCACTCCCCACCTCTCGGGTTCTTGGAACAGCTTGATGACATTTTTGACACCGGAAGCCTGGATCTGTATGACCACAATACCGTTGATTCGCCTTTCTCATTCGTGCCTTCTTCAGAGGAACCGAACTCTTTCCAGGACAATGCATCTACACTGGTACCGCAAAGCAAACCCTGGGGAAGCTCTCGTGATGGTCTGTGGACGGACATTTTTTCACCGCCGGCGCATGGAGGCACTGGCCATCTTCAACTTCAAACATCACGGCAACGGCAGACACACATATACTCTTGCGACCAGACGCCGATACCACAACCGCTCCGGGACCAGTCATCCGTATTGGTTGAGTACTACTTCAAGGAGGTCTGTGGGCTGATGTCCTGCTACGATAGCCCGATGAACCCCTACAGGTCAGAGATCTCCAATGTGTGGTCTCAATCTCAACCTCTTTACTACATTACGCAGAGTATGGCCGCCGCCTGCTTGTCGGAGGTGTCGCCAAATATGTCCTTGACGGGCCGCCAACTCCGCGATAAGGCTGAGGAGAGCTTGGTCAGAGAGAGCGCGGCTGGGCTGACAGACAAAATATCTCTTCTTGCGGTCGTTATGCTGGGCATGAGCCGTTCTTGGCACGATGCAGGACACCTCGGCCAAAAAGAATATGATATTTTGGCCAAGGCTATTGAACAAATGGATCAGCACCATGACAGTGTATCACTGGCCGAAAAACAGAAGCATTTCTTCTTCTACAACTCTCTAACATACTGGAAGCTCTTGCTATCATTTGTCACTGACCTGAATCTGGCCCGACCTGAAACTACGATCTTCCAACCACAAGTGGCGGAGCCCACCGCCGTAATCGATCGATCTGAACCACGGGTCCCTCACCCGCAGACGGGCCTAGGAATAGAAATACAAGAGCTAGTTTCTCAAGTTGGAGCCTTAGTAAGGAGAGAGCGAAAGAGAATCCGCTCTCGCAGGTATTCATCAAGAAATGATATCGATACGGCCGAGGCTGCCATTCAGGAGGCTACAAGGCTCCAGGCAGATCTTTGCGCCATTGTCTTGCCCAGGGAAGCCACTGTTATCGACTCGGGCGATGATGTGACACCAGCAGCTCATCTCCTAAAGGTCGCAGAAGCATATCGATGTATGGGCCTCCTCCAGCTTTTTAGAAACTTCCCTGATCTCCTCACATTCTCCACGTCTTCTGGTACTCAAGACCAGGTCTTCCAACTCGAACATAAGACCAATTCGCTCTCTGGCACGAGCGATCAGTGTCTCACGGATACGTGGCTGACATGCTTAGCACTCCATATTCTTCATTTGGTGCAAGGCATCCCAGTGTCCTCTCGCAGCCGATCTATCCAACCGCTTCTTCTTGTAGCAGTTTGCAGTGAGCTTTCACTTTGCCGCTCTTACGGTACAGTAGCTAGTCAAGACAGCGTCTCTGTAGAAAGTATTGCGTCTAGCCCTGTTTTCCAATCATCACCAAGCATAACAGACATTCTACAAGCAAGAAGGAACATTATATCACGGCTCTCCTATTTTGAAAATATACTGGCTGCAAAGCCGGTGAGGATGATGATACAGCTGGTCAAGCAGACCTGGCGCAGAATGGACGAGGAACAGCAGGATTTATACTGGATGGATGTCATGATGGACGGAGGGTATGAAACGTTGATAGGATAACCGTCTTGCCAAAAGAGATGCTATAGCCAGTGAGAAATTGAAGTCGACGGGATTTTGGTCATTTCTAACTAAATTTCAGCCGTGGTAACCTGCCGGAAGAATCGCCACTGTATTTTGAGTGGTTCTTTGCATTCCAAAAGTCGGGTAAGGTACTGCAAAGCCTTCCACGGGAGCGAAAGGACTAGAATGGACGCCGGAACCTTCTCATAGCCACATAGCTATGCTCACAACTATCCGCTCTTGGAGTGGTAGAATATCAACCGGTTCACTATTACTATGCTTCGATGTAGACAGGAATGCCTCGGGGGGATCACGTTTACTATGCTTCGATGTAGACAGGAATGCCTCAAGAGGCTCACGTGTGATAGACTTTGTTCTTAGTGGTCTCAGCCGCCCTGGACAAGGTTTATCCACTAAATTAGCTGCTACAGTAAACTCATATCTTTAGTTAAACTCTCGATTTCGGGTAGATCATTTGAAAGATATTGGAAAGCTGCCATTATATCCTCGTTATTCGCCACTAAACTTCACACACCGTGGCACCATGCTTTCGGGGCCAGTATAGCTAGACACTAGTTCTCATCATGCTAAAGCTATATACACCCAATCAGAGGGCTTCTTCAAGTCTCATTACCAGAGCCCTTGCTTTTCTATCCATGAGCTTCGAAATACTAATCTAGAATTCATAAAACATGTGCCGGATTAGATCGGCCGGTCCTCTAGGATGTCCAATTCAATCAAGGTTTACCAGCCAGGGCCTCGAAGCAGCTTCATCCCGATACTCATCCGAACTATAATTCTATGGACTGGCTTTGCAATGCGCAATGAAGATTCCAGACCAACATGCCAAGATTACGGTAGGTTACCGTTATGAACGCTATCCGCATTGGTGGCCCATCGCGTGGATGAGGCGGCCGCCCCTCGACACAAGGACACGAAGGAATTTTATGTTTGTTTTGGAACGGGGATAAACTTTGATGTTTCGATCTCTGGTCTAATCAGGATGGTTTAGATAAGCAGTGGACTTTTGGGCGCCGTGTTAGGAATTATTCCCATTGGTCCTTTGCAATGACAACGGGACGGGCTGAACCACCTTTAGCCCATAGCTTAAAGCATAACGGTACTGTTGCATTCCTGTCTGAGCCTCGTTCCGCAATCCTCGCCTGGTTCAGGAAAGGCGGTTCAAACACATATATTTGACACTGAAATATCTAGAACATCTTAGGAATGTTCTCCATCGTGAGGGCATCACGGAGATGAATGTGAGTTTCTGAAGCGATCAAGCCATCCACGCTACCTTCAGCCCAGCATAGGAGGTATGGAAGGACATCAATCTGGGAAGTTGCGAGATATGCAGAAGTACAGGTCTTCTTTCGAGCTGAAAAACTATATAAGAGATAATTCCCTCTACTCATCAGAAAAATATTATAGCAACAAAGACAACATTAACTCACTGGTCTATCATACCTACCTTGATCAAACCCCAATAATCAACATGAAGTTTTCACGAGTTCTCTTCTTCGCCTCTCTTGCTCTAGCTGCACCTACAGCTCTTGTTGAGAAAGATGAGCCAGCTCTTCTGCTTGACGAGCGCCAAAATGACCCAGTTTCAGCCGTTATCACTGCACTCAATTCAGTCACGAACACCATCAACACCAGCGGTGGCGCGATCCGTAAGAAGGTTTCCAACCGAATGAAGACTTTCAGGTACTAAAGATTTAAACTAGAATCGGCAATCAACGGAATTACCGGAAATGTCGATGCCCAAGTTCAAGTCCTTATTAGGGCCAATCTCGATGCCATTCTCAATGCCCTTCAAAACTCCATAGCTACAATTCTCGCCTCAACCCTTGATTCGGCTGGTGATATCACCGCAGCCGCCTCTGGTCTCACCCAAGCACAAATCAACAATCTTGCAGCAGCGATCCAGGGTGCCGTTGCAGCCGTTAACCAGCTCAGGATTATTGTCACTCTCACTGCCACAGACCTCACGCCCGCCGTGTTCGATTTAGTCCAGGGCCAGATCACCGCCATCCAAAACACCATCCAACCCTTCATCGCCCCTGTTGCCGCTTTCGCCAATGCAGTTTCTAGACTCAATGTCGAACTCGGCATCTATGTTCTGGGACTAAGCAACGTGACATCCACTCTTGTCAACACTATCCAGAACTTGCTCACTGGTCTGGGCCTTGGGGGTCTTGGAAACCTTCTAGGTTGAATGGTTCCTGGCATTGACTGCTAGGAAAGTAATTCAAGTTTCGAAAATGAGCTTGAGATTGTTGAGTTGATTTCATGCCTGGCTGCATTTTTCCGCTTCTACAAATCCAACATTTTTATTTTACCAAGGTGTATTGGTCCTTATTTTCCAAAACCACCCACTACTATCCTTTATCCTTTATAACAATGCTACATTAATTAGTTGAAACTTAATATGACTTGATTGGATTATTTTCCATAATGTATTTGCCTACGTCCGCGGATCAAACAGCGGCTGAAGGTATTGATCATCATATTCGGTCTCTTGAATAAACTTGAAGCGTACACCTCAATTGGACATAGTCTCCAGTGGGAGCACTTCACTCAACACACACAAGAAAGTTAATGGGAATATCCATATGACAATATATCGAGATTCATACACGCACATCCTACGCTTGATATCAACAGGAACATAACTCGTCATCTCTAGTTCCCAAGATACTTGAACCAATGCTTGCAGTTGTGTTTGTATGAGCCCATGGCATTTTCTATTCTATTTTAATCCTTAATTTTGAAGTTTGGGGCCCCTGTTTAAAATCAATAGCTTCGCGGTAAGTCCAGCACCCTTTCTGAAATAAAGTTGAGAATCATCTCTCGACTTACTGGAGCGATCCGAGGCACAAGACACTCCCTGAACCACCGCTCCACATCGTATTCCATCGCATACCCCATGCCGCCATGGGTAAGAACAGCCCGCTCACAAGCAGTAAATGCTGCCTCAGCAGCAAGATATTTTGCGCTGTTGCAGGCAACCCCGATCGCGTGCGGGCTGACTGCAGACCCGGTTTTGCTGTTGTCATAGAGTCTAGCGGCGTGGTATGTAGCCAACTTGGCCGCCTCCAAACGCATGTAAGCGTCGGCAAGGGGATGGGCAATTCCTTGGTTCATGCCGATAGGTCTGTTGAAGACGACGCGTTCCTTGGCGTACCCTGCTGCCTTGGCCAGTGCTGCATATCCCAGACCCAAGGCCTCACCAGCCAGCAAGCATCTCTCCGCATTCATTCCGTGGAGCACTATTTTGAAGCCCTCGCCTTCGGAGCCGATGAGAGTGCTCTTTGGAATCACATAGTTGTCAAAGAAGACTTCGTTGGCATCCACAGCTCGGCCGCCCATCTTCTTGATCCTTCGCATATCCAACCCGGGCTTCGTACGATCCAGATCGATGAAGAAAAGCGATAAGCCCTCGCTGGGCTTCTTAACCTCCTCAAGCGGAGTGGTACGGGCCAAGAGGATCATCTTGGAAGCCACCTGAGCACAAGTAATCCAAATCTTTTGACCCGTGATGCTGTAGCCATCACCGACGTCCTTCGCAGCCGTGGACAGACTGAGCGTGTTGAGCCCGGCGTTTGGTTCTGTCACACCAAAGCACACTCGTGTCTTACCGGATACGATATCGGGTATTGACTTGAGCATGTCTTCTGAGCCAAACTTAGCTAGTGGCTGTGTTGCATAGATATTGGCGTGAATGGCCTGGGCGCCCGCCATACCCGCGCCGGACTCGGTGATGGTTTGCATCATCATGGTAGCTTCCGAAATGCCCAGCCCTGATCCGCCAAATTCCTCGGGTAATGCCACGCCCAGCCATCCGTCCTTGGCTAGTGCGGCATGGAAGTCCTTGGGGTCGGTCTCGGTTTGGTCGAGATCTTGCCAGTAGGTATTGGGAAAATTGGAGCAGACCTGGCTGACCGACTCGCGAACCATGAGCTGGTTTTCAGTGAACCCCGTCGTGTCCATGATATGGCGAGAAGATGTGCTGGAGAATGTGCGGGCTGCGCTCCTGTTTGCACCTCTGGCGATGAGCTGAGCTCCAGCCCCCATTGAAGGGGCTACGCATCGTGTGAGCTTGAATGAATACATTCTCGTGCTCCGGATGGACGATTCAACTATTAAATTAAATGATATAGAGCCGGAAAACCAACAAAAGCTTTGGGATGAGGCTAATGATATATAATTAGTCAATTCTGGTGACATGATGTCTCTCCACAGTCTCGGCTACTTAACAAGAGGAGAGGCTCGGTAACTCGGCTTCTTCATCTGGCAAATGAGGAGAACACCAAGTAAACGGCTTCTCCCGCATCACGGCAATATCCAACCGTCCTCCGATCGGCCCTGACACAGGCGATAATTCAAGTTGTTTTCATTTCCGTGTCAGGTGTTTCTGGGACGGCAACGAGCTGACTGTTGGTCATTTCAATTCGCACACTCATTGTTCAGTTCAGTAACAGACAGATCATTCACCATGGCGTCGGTTTCGTTCCTTACCAAAAGGCTAGGGAAGGCTCTCCCACCAACACTTTTCCGACATCTAAAATGCAGTGGCCTCGGAAAGATCTCGCTCAAAGCGCCCAGGCCTTACGCTCCCGTGCGCCGCTTCTATTCTTCAGATAAACAAAGCAGAAAGAACAACCTCCCGCTCGACGGAATCACAGTTGTCAGTCTCGAGCAAGCTATTGCGGCGCCATTCTGTACGCGGCAACTGGCCGATCTCGGGGCCCGCGTGATCAAGGTGGAAAGACCAGTCGTGGGCGACTTTGCACGCAATTACGATACTCGGGTTGACGGCCTCGCTTCGCATTTTGTGTGGACGAATAGGTCGAAGGAAAGCCTCGCGCTTGATGTCAAGGACCCCAAGGCCGCCAAGGTTCTGGAATCTTTGCTCAAGACCGCCGACGTCTTTGTGCAGAACCTCGCCCCGGGGGCTGCAGACAGGCTTGGTCTCTCATTTGAGAACCTGCACAAAGTCAATCCTCGTCTCGTCGTGTGCAACATATCGGGCTATGGTCCCACGGGGCCGTACAGAAAGAAGAAAGCGTATGATCTCCTCGTACAAAGCGAGGCAGGCGTTTTATCTGTCACCGGAACGGATGCGGACCCTGCTAAAGTTGGTATCTCAATCGCAGACATCGCGGCCGGCATGTACGCTCAGCAGAATGTCCTGGCCGCTCTGATCCACCGTGGAATAACCGGCAAGGGCAAACAAATAGACATATCCATGCTCGAGAGCATGGCAGAATGGATGTCTTTCCCCATGTACTACACATACAAAGGTGCCGAGCCTCCGAAACGCATGGGGGCTTCACACGCAGCCATCTACCCATACGGCCCATTCGAGACCGGCCAGGGCGGTACTGTGATTCTTGGCTTACAAAACGAGCGCGAGTGGGAGAGGCTTTGCTCCGTGGCGCTGGGAGACCCCCAGCTTGCCGTTGACGAGAGGTTTTCGACCAATTCGCTTCGGTCTGAAAATCGCGAGGCGCTTAAGAAAATCATTTGCGAGATCTTCTCCAAATACAGCCCCGAGGAAGTTCTAGCCCTCTTGGATGAAGCAGGGATTGCGAATGCCAAGATGAATGATATGAAAGGACTATGGGAACACCCACAGTTGAAGGCAAGGGGTCGTTGGACAGAGGTTCACAGCCCAGTAGGAAAATTACCTGCCTTACTACCGCCCGGTGTTGCAAGTGTTGATGAAGTTAAGATGGATGCGGTACCGGAAGTTGGTGAGCACAATTCAAAAATACTACAAGAGTTGGGGTTCAATGAAGATTTTCTAGACCAATGATAAAGTTCATCATCTTGCAGAGGTTTTAGAGGTTCAGAATACATGATCAAAAGTCTCCATGTTACGAATGGAATAAATTTCACGGACATTTCATACATCATGTTTAAATTGGAAGCCTACTTATTGCGTTCCATCCTTATTTTGTAAGATAAGAACTTGAAAAGCTTGTACGCTGCTAGTTTCGAGCTTCATCTTGCTTGGTAGAGGAGAGACATTTGCAGAGTTACCGATTCGGCTACAAGAAGTCGATAGTCAAGAAGCGCCGTCCCAGGAGGAAGCGAGGTAGTTATAGTTTATCTCTTCTTTGGAATTGCTTTATCATTTATAGAGGTTTCTCTAGCACATCCATCTCAAAATCATTATACTCGGTCAAAAAGGCCCCAAGATCTCCCGTAGACTCGTTCCCTTCCCAATACCCATTCCACATGAAAAGATGCGGGTCTTCAAAAACATCGTTCTGTATCCGATTTGTTGCTGAAGAAGATTCCGGTTGTTCCAAAGTACTCTGGTTCACTTGCTGATAAATGGCTGTCGGTTCAGTCATCTCATCGCTTGTTCCTCTTAGCTGCTTCATGATGGAATTATCGACAAACTGCATGAAAACGTCGAGGACGTTGTTGTTGATCCTCCAATATTTTTGTATCTCCTGCAAGCCCAAGAGACAAGCCTGAGCTCGATTTTCAGCTATTCGCCGGGCGACTCCCGTTCCTCTTCTGATACTGACGACATGAATGCAGAGTGCGGCGAAGAGACTAGTGATCCTAGCCACAACGGTCATTAGTTATAGCATTTCGACGGGGAATACCACGAATCCATACAGATGCATTTGGCCAAACCGCAGTGCCCCGCGGGTGAGCAAATCTTCAGCAATTCGGCTTATGCGAGTCGCGGCATGGTACGCCATTTCGGCGCTATCAACAGCATCTCTCTGCCGCATGAAGCTGTTCCGGTGAATCAGAATTCGAAGATGACTTGAATTCCAGCTGTCAGTTATAACCTACTCTATAACTGGAATTTCAATTTACTCACTAGTATGCCAGATGTAAGAGACAGGTCCAAATGGGTGCGTTGTCAGAATCAATGCCGTTCTTCACGTCTTCGGGGAGACTCTCAAACCATGAATGCAGCGCGTTGTCCAGAACCTGCACATCGTATTGTTGGGGAGAGGATCGTCCCGGAAGAAAGTATAAATCAATCACGCGACCAACTATGGAAAGTCAATTCCCACTCCAAATCGTGCATGCGTCGGCATTCAACGTACGTAATTTTGCAATTTCAACCATCTTGATCACATAGACCATATGATTCGGCTGGCAGGATCCAAAGGGAAACCCTTCCGGGTCTACCACTTCAGAGCTCAGGTCTGAGTCAAGAAGAGGTTCTGTGTCACAATCTTCGTCCCTGATCCTGCTTGGTAGCCCCAGTGAGGCGGCGGCTTGTCTTTCGCGAACCTGATTGCGTTAGTATATTGATGGAGAAAGCATGATGAAAAGGAACCAACATAGATAGACCACCAAATCCTCCGACGTAACCGCGTGGGGCCGTGGCCCTTGGCTGTAAATTTAGTTCTGTGACATGAAAGTTAGCTACAAGAATTCAACTTGGCAAAGTGTAGAGGAACTTGAACTCCTCGTTACTCACGAGCGATGAAGGCCTTGAGACTCAGCCAGAGAGATGACCACCCCAAGCCAGTATCTCACGTCTCTTATATCAGTCGGGCCTCCTCTCCAGAAGCTCATTAAAAACACAGACTGTATCAGCGTGATCTTGTCTTGTTCCCAGTCGGCACTATACAATAGGCGGGTCTTGGTATAGAACCGGGCCTTGGCTTCCGCACGATCCTGGAATCCGATATTCGAGATGATTTCATCTGTGCAATATGTGCTGCCAAGGAACAACATCGCATTCAGTAGGAGAGGAGATAGTGTCCCATTTGCTAAATGCTGTGCGGTAAGACGCCGATCTAGAATAGGGAAACAAGGGTGGAACCAGGTGAAGTAAGCTTCAAGTACTGGAATATAGTCCTTTTGATCTGGAAATTCCAACACTTGTTCCTCACGAAGAAGCCTCAAGGTGCTTGCAGGTATGTCTTCGGCGGCATTATACGAAGACGGCGGCGTGTTGCCATTGTTGCTGTTTACTTCTGCACGGGGCAAGACGACGTTCAGAGGAGGTTCAAGATGTCCGCGACGCCCTTGACCAGCGTCGTTGTTGGAAGAGCCTTCATTACCCTCTTGCCGAGGGGGTCCGGGCATCAATGTGATGAAGTTGGACTCTCCATAGAAGACAGTCGCCTCGGGGGATGTGATAGAGACGGAGGATGCTGGGACATCTGGTGGTGTCAGAGCCTGGCTCTGAGCTGCCCTAGCTTCAGATTCTCGAGTATGCCTCTGATGATGCTCCTCTGTAGTCCCTGCTGAAACTGTAACTGACTGCCCCGTAGCCGAAGGTGTCCGGAGACTCCCCGCTGGTGTTGCCGGCGACGCTTGGCCGTTTGCCTTTCGGGGTTTGCGAGGGTAACTTGCCGACTCCGTGTAAGTGATGAATCCCGTAAATAGATCTCTACCGGCATCATTCACTTACCGTCCCCTTCGCGAAGCAAAGATTTCGCAGGACACCGATCCCTTCTCGCAATTGGAGCACGGGTAGCGCTCGGTCACGTCGCAACGCACTCGACGTACATTGCATTCACGACAAGCACGCTTCGCACGCGTGACCCGTGCAGGAGGCTTGTCAATGTGAGTAGCCATCTTTGGTGAATCACTCGACATGCTCTGCCAGAGTGCGGCGGGAAAGTCCTTTGCCCTTGAAGAAACGTCACAGAAATTAACTTCGGCTACTTCGGTTACTTCGGCTTCTTTGCGTGTCCTACGACTACCCTATAGTGCGGATACCCTATAGTATCAGACAAACTCTGATTCGCTCCATGATTCATTCCTCGTCAATCGTAGTGGTTCCAGAGGGCTTCTCTCGATGAAAAGAGGGAGAAGTAAATATATTTTCGAGATTCTGAGGCCTTTGCCGCCAGAATGTTTGCACGTGAGACTGTGAGAATGTGGGGATAATTTCTTGGGAGATTTTCAGCAGTGGATCAACCGACCTTCACATATCAATTTCTGACCCTGCAACTTATCTGAACATTTGACGAGCGTTCGTTGGTGTCCGTTATTAAAGTAGATTGCATCAATCTTTGAGTGATAGCTCCTGTGAGCCGATATCACGTCAATGATTCTTGGGTACGGCGCCCGTTTATGACAGCGATTTACGCAGCGCAGACGTGTCACCGTCCGTAATTGGGTGAGATCCGGATCTGGAACCCTGATAAGACGCGTTTTATGGAGTTATCTAAGCGATATGCAAAGGGTCTTCCCAATCCAGAAGCTGGTCATCCTACAAGATTCCGTCATCCGCTCCCTTTAAATTGATCTTGCTTTTGGCGTTGACCGTTCCTCCTCAGGCTGGCGGATAGGTCAACGAATAATCTGTTTCCCAGTCTCACCGGCACCACAGCACTTGGTGCCATTCTTTCCTTTAAATTCCGTTTCTTTCTAGCAGCTTGAACCGGGTTGCCCACTACAGCGATGGCGGGGGACACTGAGCGCAGCCCCTTGTTGGGCCAACGTTCCCACTCGCCATCAACGAGCACTCGGCTGGGCGATGCTGTCCATGGTCTAAGTCGTGAGGCGAGAGGCCAAAACATCATCATATTGATGCTTTGCGTCATCCTGTTTTTCGCAAGCTGGGCGAATGGCTTCACCCAAATTCCTCTCTTGCGCCTGGTGGAGGACAGAATTTGTCACGAGTATTATGACATGTCCATGTCACCTCTCGAGCCAATCGATGAGAAGCTTTGCAAGGGAGAATGGATCCAGAGCCGCCTGGCCTTCATTCTGAGCATCAGTTCTGCCATCGGAGCCTTGGCAGGCTTTCTTGCAGCATTTCCCTGGGGTGCTGCAGCCGACCGGTAAGCCCCAGTTCCCTGTCGATCTGAAGCATGTTCGCTAATCAGACTTTTGAAGCATCGGCCGCAAGCCAATTCTTACCCTTGCCTTGACTGGAATGGCCCTCGAGGTTGTTTGGGATATTGCCGTCGTCTGGTTTCACAATATGCCTATCAAGCTTATATGGCTTGGAGGAGTTTTGAATATTGTGGGCGGTGGGAACGCGATCATTATTGGCATGATTTTCAGCATAGCCACCGATGCGACGACTGATGAAGAGAGGCAAGTTTTCAATATACATCTAGAGTCCGCAGAATTTCTACTGACTTGTGCCCAGAGCTGTGGCCTTTTTGCGCCTTCACGTGGCGGGGATGGCAGGATCGTTGGTCTCCCCAACTCTATGTGCCCTCGTTATGGAGCGAGCATCGCCCTGGATCTGCCAGTGGATTGGGGTATCGTTGCTTATCTTTGGGAGTGTGGCAATATACGCTGTTCCCAACCCTCCCAAACCGTCACACTCGCCCTCGCATGACGAACAAGAATCAGACTCGGATGATGAGGATCCGGTGAACCGGAAGAGGGTATCCAAATTACTGAAGATGATATCTCTTCCAATAACGCCTTCTCTATTCATATTCTTCTTACTCACCTTTCTCTCAATACCGGTGGCATTGGCTACACAAATGTTCATGTCCCAGTACGCCTCGAAACGATATCACATCAAGCTGGCAAGTACGGGGTACATCCAGTCAACATTTGGCGTTGGGCACATTATCCAGGCCTTTGTTATTCTCCCTTTCGTGTCTCACCTTTTGACATCAGCAACCATACCGGCCATATTCCGGGTCAAGGATGAGAAAGTGAGAGATGTTGTCTTGCTTCGGGGTTCTTTCTTCTTTCTTATTGTTGGGCTCATCGTGGTCGGTTTGGCAACGGACCTAATTGGCTTCATGTTCGGTCTGTTCGTGTTAGTGCTCGGTTCGGGGTACGCCAGCCTCTTGAAAAGCCTAATGAGCCTGTATGCCGACGCCAAGCATCGATCCAGGCTCTTCAGTCTCATCGGTATGGTAGAAGTACTGGCGCGCGTTTACTCGGAACCAGCCCTTGCTGGACTTTACTCGTTAGGGCTACGTCACGGAGGTGGTTGGATTGGTATCCCGTATTTTGGGGTGGCACTGTTTATCGCAGTTTGTCTTGCTTTGCTTTCCTTTGTAAAACTACCAAAATCAAATGAGGCTGTGGCTAATTAAACTTGAGAGCGCGGTGTGGGGATATAAAAATACCTATAACCATAGAAGCGGTAGATACATACGAGTATGGACATAGAAGTCGATAAATTTTGATACAAGTTACTGCTTTTATTAGCGAAATGAATGACCAAAGCGTGAACGCAAACGCGTCTTCGCACGGGTGCCGAGTATTAGCGTAATCTATCCCATCTGCAACTTAGACAGTAAGTCACATCCCAAAGGACAGAGATCATCAGCATAATACACAGTATACTCTACTACAAAGTGCTCTCACTATAGACGAAATTGGCTGATTGAGTATAGATCTGCAATGTTGTGATGAATAAAACTAGCTAAGTCTACCTTTAGTTCCATCCCCAACATGCAGCTCTCAACATGCAGCTCTCAAAAAATCAAGGTCTCATATTATGAAACCTCAAATTCAAGAGTCAACTGAGGAACTCCTGTGAAGCCTGCGGGCATAGACCATGTAAAACTCCAATATTCAAAAGTATTGGATGGGCTTAATTCGCCACCATTGTCACCTGCAAATTTGGTGACATACGCCATGTTGATGTTTCCAGAAGGTGTCATCGAAATCCCTTGCATGTGTTTAATGCCAGCCAACGTTTTCCTCCCCTTGAAGGTAGTGGCAATGAATTGGAATTTGCTGTCAGCATTTCCGCTGGGGTAAGAAAGCACCACCTTTCCTGGCGACACTTCAGTCTGTAGGGCTTTCTCCGAAGGGCGTAGCTAGAGGCCTGATTAGTACCCGAATGAAACGAGATGGAATGTACTCACAGTTAGGAAGGCTACTTCATCATCGGTTATCCACTGCACTACCACAGGATTGGTGGTGCCAGCTGGGCCTCCAACCCCGGTTTGGTTGAAGGACATGCCTCCGATGGTCAGTTTTTCAGACATCCAGGTTGTGATGTTCCTTGTATTGAGATCATAGGGTGGGTAATAAGCCTGAGCGGTGAATGTGCGCTCTTTATCGAAATTCTTGAACTGGTCAAAGAAGTTATCTGGCAAGTGCTTGGCTTGTGTGTCTGCCAGCACTGCAACAAGCGGTCCCCAAGCATAATCAGGCGAGTGGCTCATTAGATGGGGCTTCCATGTTTACTTGTCAACATTTTCGCACCACTAAAAGGCTTATGAGAGTAGAGAGAAAGACGGACTGACCTGGCTGATGAGAGAGGATGCATTCTTTCCCAGATATGCCCAAAACCATAGGGCCATGATGCTAACGTATCGATTCATGTCGTATCCATAGGTGCGATCCCATGGCCCAGCCAAGTTCTTCATGGTCGGGTGCCAAAGCTGACTGAGTGAATCCCATGTTTTCTGGAGCATCACAGGACCCATCTGTGACATGGCAGAGTCTCCTGGAAGATACGTGCTCCAGAGAGTAAGGCCGAACACCGAGACTCCCGTGTATGTGGCGCTATTGAACTCGGACAATGTGTTCGTCTTGTTAAAGAGCGCGATGATCTCGTTGGCGTACGCTTCACCTGCAGAGGTCATGTTCTGATCTTTTGTTTTGCGACCAACCCATCCTGACACGAACGCCCTCATGATAGCCTGAACTGGTTAGCCACTAGTTTCTTCTGGAATCTGGCCTTTCTCAAGGGGAAGAATCACCGGATTGCTATATGAGGGGTAGAGATTATCGCCATTTTGTCCCCCGTTTCTGTACGAGTCCCCTATCGCTGTGTGAACAAGCGAATCTAGGATGAGCTTCTGAGTGTCCGCAGAAAGAAGCTCGTAGTACTCCTCGAGAATGATGATAAAGGTTGTTCCAACAAATCCGCGCCAATTTGGGTCCCATGAGTTGTAGATTTTGGCCGAGTAGAGCGGCGAGCCGACCTCAGGCTCCTCTGGATACTTTTGGTACGTTCCATACCATTGCTGTGTTGTATTTTTGAATTGGCCCCCGATGACATTCACAATAATTTTCTCAGCTTCCGCGGCGTCATTGTTTTCGTTCCTCGCCAACAGACCAAGAGCGTACCAGGCGGAGCTCCGAGTTTCGTGGCGCAGAGCCTCCTGCGTATTGAGATCATAGAGATATCCGTCGTTGCTGTCGTAGTTCATGTCCAGCCATTTCATGGAGTCGCTGAATAGCTGTTGAACGTCCGGACTCCATGATGACGGTGTGGCAGCCAAGGTTGTCACGCAGGTCGTAGCGAGCACCAAGAGGTATGGCAACATCCTTACTGATGGAAGGTGCAAGTTTAGCCGGCGCGGGCCTGTTGGGTGCTTATCCTACCGAATGACTAGATTGGTTTTTTGTGGTGGAAGTCTTTTTGGAGTAGACTACGCCTTGCTTGTTTACGGGCCATGATCCGGTAGATATATGGATGGGTGTGGAGAACGATGAGCAGATCATCATGCGTAGCCCCTGAGCCGGCTAATGTTGTATTCAGCGTACTGAGTGGGAACTCCTCCGAACAAGCGTGATCAGCATGGGGTCTTAGGCTGCATTCTGGACGATCAACTTGTTCACCTCTGTTGACATTCCATCGAGGACCTTACTGCTGTCCCTATTTTAGCTACCAAGTTACCAGTATCAGTGTGTTACTAGACTATGTCAAAAGCTAGCTCTGTCACATTAGGCTTGGTCACGAGAGATGTAGGAAATTTCCATTTAAGTTAGATACGGCAGGTGACATATTACCAAATTATACGAGTTAGTACCCTGTTACGCCTTTTTATCCGGAGGTGCGGAGGTAGATAGGAATGTCTGCATCGCTCTCCACATGCTCGATCGAGCAGTCGCCGAAAGTGTTTCTGGTTACTCGTTGCAGGCCGATATGCAAATCTACCATCCTTTCATCTCGCATCAACATATCAATAATAGGGAAAAAGTTCCAGCAATAGGTTTCAGAGCATAGACCAACTCATTTTTAGAGAAGTGCTCGCAAAAGACCACTGTATCAATATCCGTCTAGTCAAATGCCTTGACAAATAGCATCTCGCATAGCATAACTCCTTCTGGAAATTTTGCTAACATGCTTTTGATAGGGTGTCATTCTATTTTTGGTCCATCGCAAATTGCGACCCTCCGTCAGAGAGATCGCCAAGAGGAAGGTCAGCGACGACTTCTTCCATATCGTTGGATATATCTTCGATGAGCTCAGCTCCCATGCGAGGATACTGAGTCCCCCGGCTTATAAAAGCCCTAAAATACCATGCTAAGTACCAGACTCCGGCGCGTGTAATGCCTTGATGCCAATGCTCGAGATATTTATGCATTGTTAATCGCTTCAGCTTTTTTCGGATCACCTGCCGACGTGCCAGTACCGTTTACCTCAAATTATTTGGGTAACTCTGTAAATCTAAGCCTGCGTTAGCTATTGCGAATCAAAGCTGACTGGCTAGTAGGACTGGGCATTGTGGTTCCACTCCAGGAACCGCCTGAATTTGTACCAGTCTCGCTAATGATACATTTGTTGTGGTCTTTATCTTCTATGGCAGCAGTCAGAGTGTCTAAGGTAACGACTGTAGCCCCATCTATGCAGGCAAAGTTGGCAACTTGGTCTCACATTTGGCTTCGACCATCCGGAGGTAGTGTATTCAGCCTGCTTGTAATGACAAAATATCCGCGACCCAAAGCCAAGTTTGTGTCGCAGGCCATTGCCATTCCTCACTCTTCCGACCGATATGACTGTGCGGCAGAAGAGGTGAGAATTTAACAAAACTCGCAGAACCGACACTATCTACGCTCATGGACGGTCCATGCTAGTTGATAAGGCATGACATTCTGTTGGAGACAATGGCCGAGGAGATACTACGTCACGAGTAAACATCATACCTTGAAGTAGTTGCTGGTCATCAAGTCTGCGAAGACGGTCGTATCGCTACCACGAAGACTACTGATAACCATTCCAGCAGACCCATCGGCTTCGTACATGGTCTGCACACCAAGCATTGAAGATAAGGTTCATCAAGGGTAGAGTTGTATACCGAGAAAATGCAGGAGTCCTTGAGGCGTAAACTAGACCAAGCTGTATTTACATTCGTGTACAAAAAACAAGGAGCTTATCTTCTGGAATTGGGCCCCGTTCTCTACTGAAGCTCGAATCCTGTATATTTCATAACCACATGCTTTATAATCCACAACTATTCTGCACGCCCGCAGAGTAGTATCGTTTCGTATTGAAGGCCGAGGCACAGGCCTTCCGTTGTGCGGCCGCGACTTCAGTAGACCGCCGAGAAGCGACCCAGGAGGAGGGAGGCCGCAGATCCTAGTAGGGTGACGATCAGCGCGGCGTAGTTCAAAGAGAGCGTCAAGCTGCTTATCAATCACACTTTAGGAGGGTGTTGGTATCGCCAGTTGGTTATGGAGTGAGGCACAGCAGATTCCGTCATTCCGCGAAACGGGGCGTCCACGTCACTATGCATTTCGACGCTTTACGACCTAAGTCTCAGCTACCATGTTCAATAGAAGGAAGCATCACGATATCTATCGCGTTGTTCACAGAATACTCAGCCCCTATTGATATAACCTATGTCTAGGTAACAGACGATAGCCGATATGACAGCTTGTTGACTTCACCATGGCAAACATTCGGATGCAGGTTACTCGTGTACAAGATAACTAGGTACGCTTGTAACCCAGATGCAACTTTTCGGTAACTTCTCAGCGTACTTTCGTCAATCCGATCAGCTGATTGATATATCGTGTTACCATAGCAGCAAGCTGCAGCACGTGGTCATGGTTCTTTTGAAACCCACCCTGCCACGATTCAGCACCTGGCTTCTTCTTACTAATAGGGCAATCCAATTGTGATAACGATGCTAAACAGAACTAGGTGTGTATACAGAGATCAGAGTGAGGCAGATTATGGGGTAGCGTCAACTACTGCGGCTGAACAGAGTCGTGGGAGCCGCGTATTTCTTTTACTTCAGGACCGAGTTGCTGCCTTGCCATCTTGTCACCCCATGTAAGAGTTGCATTGCCATTTCCTAATGCTGCAGTTGGGCGGGCGCCTCGGTGGGACTAATCGATAATCCCCCGACAATTGCGTGCTCGACCAGTACTGTGCTCCTGCTGGTACTCCCGTACTTCGACTGGTACTCCCATGCTTCGATCATTACTTGTATGCTTCGACCATTAGTCCCATAGTTCGGCCGTTAGATGCTCCATTCTTTCTTCTTGCCAAACGGTGAGACCTCGTAAATTCGTCCTGTTTCGTCTTGACCAGCTTCTAAGTAGATAAGACGTATGAGAGGTACAGCTATACAAATAGAATCAATGTACCTACCACTTAGTCCTCCCAAAGATCCTCGCTGCTTACTCTTCCCAAAGAGTCCTGCCGCTTATCCTGCACAAAGAGGGGTGGTATTGAGAATATCCCGATCATTTTGACATAGATAGTGCATGTATATAATCTGCTAGGTCAAGAGAGAGTTGTTTTCGCCCTCTCTTGTCAATTGTTACTTATTATCTTCTCTTTAACACTTCGTCTCCATCCGTTACCGACAATCTACGCATTTTTTACTTGTCCAATTATAATGGGGTCCCCTACCTTGCTCACAGTCGTAGCTGCAGCGGCGGTGCACTGCGTTGTTTCCCCTCTACCAGAGGTTTCTCTAGAGCAATATGTTGTTCCCTACCTTCTGGGCAACTTGATTTTATGCTCTTATCTATGGAAAGAAGGCCTCCCCACCGTTGACATCATCTTCAGTTTTACAACCATCAACGCCTGTTTCATTTTCACTTCTGTCATTCTCACTATCACCAGACGGCTTTTCTTCTCGCCGCTCGCCAAGTTTCCTGGTCCTAAGCTTGCTGCAATCTCAGGATTTTGGAATGCCAACGAAGGACGGCTTGGTCGGGCCTCGAGAACACGCAAAGCCTTACATGATCAGTTCCAAAGTGACATCATCCGAATTGGCCCCAACGAGCTGTCTGTCAACAGGGTCGATGCTATTGAGAGGCTCTATGGAAAAGACTACAAGAGAGGAACTTTCACCCCGGTTTTCAACATCTCCGGCGGGGATAACCTCGTGACACAGAGAGACAATCAATTACATAGCGTTTGGAGGCGCATGTGGTAGGTGTTTTTTTTACTCACCCCAGTACCTACCATGCCTTACTGAGGTTGTAATATTAGGGTGAAGGCTTTCAACAGAGATAAATTTTCCGATTATTTAAACCGAGTACAAAGCCATGTAAACAAGGCCGTTCGTCTTTTACATGAAAAAGCAGGAAATCCGGTCGAATGTGGCAAGTTCTTGGACGCCTTGACATTTGATGTGTAGGTCTTAAAATCCTCAGTATCGAATCGAAGATTTTCTAAAGCTGGTGCGATATAGAATCTCGGACGTAGCTTTCTCTCAAGATACCAAATTTCAAGATGGTGCTGGTGATCGTTCACTCATCGATGGAATTCATATCTTCGTTCCCATGATCCCGGTATGTCGTAAGCAATAATGCCTGCCATGACATCTCAGCACTAACAGCATTTATGGTCAAGGTGTTGGGCAATTTACCGCATCTGCAACAGATTTGCCGGTACCTACCCGAGCCGCCTGCAGGACGAAAATTCTCCGAATATCGTGGTCAAGTCCTAGCTGCACGCAAGTCCCTCAAGGGACAGCCTAACGACATCTTCGCCCATTTGGAAGTTCCTGATGCATCAACTGGTATCAGAATCAGACCGATTGACCTCAAGCAACACATTCTCTTTATGATGATAGTTGGGGCACATTCTGTTGGCACTACACTGACACGGACTCTTGCTGTTCTCGCTTCCCAGCCTCATGTCCAGTCATCCATCAGGCAAGAGTTAAATGAGGTGTTTCACGGCGAAGGATCTGCTCCAGTGGAAACTATACGGAAACTCAAGTACTTGGACTGTGTGGTGAGGGAGGCGCTACGTATGTTTGCCCCCGTCACTGACGGTACCCCTGTCATTGTGCCAAAAGGGGGCATCACACTGGAGAGTGGAAGCTTCATCCCAGGGGGAACTCAGGTTTGGGTTGGACAGTACGTCATAATGTTCAACGAGGAATACTTCCCAAGGCCCCATGAGTTCCTACCAGAAAGGTGGATGAGTCTAGGCGATGAGGGATATGGGAAGGAGGGCGAATTGGTCAAGGATCGTCGAGCATGGATTCCTTTCGGCTATGGATTCCACTCTTGTGGTGGAAGGGCTCTTGCAATAGAAGAGCTTAAGCAGATTTTGCTGAGATTTGTCATGGAGTTCGACATTCGTTTCGTGGAACATGAAGACATGCCGTTTCAATATGAGCATTGGGCGGACAGTTGGAAGGATTACTTTATTGCGATGATTGACGAGATAGAATTGAGGTTTGTCCCGAGGTGAAGGAGCTTACAGACTTAGTTTATCACAGACATGGCTGAGTTTGATGGTTAACGATCTGTGATATTCTCACTGAAACAAGTCGATCGTCAATTCAATAATGCAGCGACTCTCGCGTCACAGCATCCTCTTTTGCACAAATTCCCATCTTCAAAACTTTAAGTATCCCGTGAGGCAACACATCTGGCATCTTTACGGACACCTTCTCCTCAGATTCAGGTGTAACCCGACAATGGAGGAAGAAATCGTGCCCATCAACAATCCTACTCTCTGGCCTTGCTTAGAACATCTTCAAACCAGTCGAGTAGTACCTGGCTCTGTAGGACAGATGCACCGATCGAGCAGTGCTCTCCCGCGCCCTCATCTGCGGTGAAGTAGTGATACAGCGCGTTAGAGCCAATAGCATTAGCCAGCATCTTTGCCTGACCAGGGAAGAACTTTTCTAGCTGCACATCGCCAATGAATATCGGTTGCTGGATCGTATCTGCCACATCCGTCAGGTTGTACGCCAATGCCCTGGTCATCCATTCAAATGGTGTCTTAGCATTAAAAGACCACATGCCTTGTTGTACGCCCCAGCGCATGATAGTAGCAGTGGAGGGTTCAGCAACTGCCTCCTCTATAATCGAGTTGAAAGTATCCGCATCGCCTGAATAAAAGACTTCTTTCAATTCCTGAGGAAACTGGTTAAGCAGAACCTTCCCAAAGTCGTATACACCATCGACGGCAAATACAGCAGCAATGCGTTTATCAAAGGCTGCCGCTCTCGGCGCAAGATAGCCCCCAAAGGAGTAACCCATCAATCCGATGGCATTAGAATCTACCTCCGGATGCTGGATTGCGAAATCGACAACCGGGGAAACGACTCTCTCCCATTCCGGAATGAAGCCAATGTTCTGACCGCGTCGGACTGTTGGCTGGCCTGGTCCTTCATAGGTGATGACGTTGATTCCGCGTTCCAGAGCAGCCTTTCCGATTAAATGATACATCTCCTCCTGGGAACCGTCGTAGCCGTTGCACATAAGGATGGTTGGCCGAGGGCCAGTCAACCCAGTCCCAAAGAAAATTGCAGGAATTGTAAAGTTACCATCCTTGGCTTGTAGGTTCATGCGTTTGCCCGGGGCAGGGAGAAGCGCCATAGCAGTATCAAAAGCGTCTAGTTGCTTGTCCCAGAGAGAATTGATGCGTGGATCGCTCCAGTTGCCGTGCAAAAAGAAGTCAGCGGATCGGTAGTAGCTGGAGGCTCGAAACAAGGCGTTCCTTGCGGAGACTGGGTGTTTTTCTTTATCGATATTCCTTGCAGTCTCGTCGACGTGGGTGGCAAGATCAAAAAAGGCATCGGAAAAGCTCTCGAAGTTGCCAGCCTCAATCTTCTTGGCTGCCACAAGAACCTCACCAATATCAGCACCTTCGTATGGGGCTAAGGACATCACACGAAGAAGTTCAAAATGAAAGTCATCGTCTGAGCTAAGTTGAAACATTGGGTCTGTCGTTGTGTTTTTCAGGTTGGTGCTAGGTTGAGCAGATGCCTAAGTTTTGTCAGGGGTTCCAACTTCCTAAGATTGCACTCATTCATGGCTGTGACTTACTATACAAACGTTGAACAATCCAAATAGTCTGAGTGCTTGGTGTGACTTCATACTGTCGTAAAGGGAGTTGTTTTGGTTAAGAGGCAAGAATAGCAAGCGTAAGTTGTTGTGATGCGATAATTTCGGTGATAGAATAGGATACCCAAGGGCTATTTATAAGAAAAACTATTGAAGACTTACAGCCATTTGACGTGTGCTCAGAGTTGGGGTGCAAAGGGGGTGGGTTCGTTGCTGGTTACGAACGAGGCACTGATTAGCGCTCGTTTAGGCAGAAGTTGAACGAGCAGAGCCCTACAGACAGTGACGAAGGTGGCTCAGCTAAGACCGCATAAGCCAAACGCACAAGACTTGCTAGTGTTCCATCTTGCTGTACAAATTCTGTGTAGTTCCAAATGAAGGTTATGAATCAATTAAGATCCAGTCCATTTTAAACGAGAACGAGAATGTTTCAAGGCCTAACCACGGTCACAATCCCGAAGTTCAGCATCACTATATCTTCATTATGAAGTTGATAGGCTATACTACCATCGCTTTGATGCGCTCTCCAGCATTCCAATAGGTTCACTCAGCAACCCCTGCCATTCTGTTGGCAGCTCTTGGAGAATTGCCCACGCTTCTCGGTGCCCAGCATCACCAATATACCACATCTTACTCAACCACCGTAACATGACGAAGTAATGCACAAGGATCGCCAGGGCTCTCGGACGTCGCTCTTCCACAAAAGCTACAAACTCATCGTCGAGAAGCATGGGCAGGATGAGTAATCTCAGGTGCATCTCCGGGCATAACTCTTGAGCGTGTCTAAATCTCCAGATGGCACCCACCACACTTATTGCTGTGCTGTACACCAGAAGCGTCTCGTCTGCTTCGGTATCCTCCAGTGGCTCTCGATAATCCAATAAATGAATTAATTCTTCTGAATGTTGCAGTTTTTGCCTCTCCTCCACGACATAGAACGCGCCAGATGTCATTTTCCAACCAATTGATTCTGGGTTGCCCCTTGCCAGCTCCCTGGCTCGGAGGAACACAATATGGGTAGCTCCCGTCATACGCAGCCAATCTACTGGAGGTGTATATGGCTTTAACGCTCGGTTTTGGAGTCGGTGGAAATCGTAAACTCGAAATGCGCTCGATGCGAGGCACGCATAATCAATATTATCTGCTGTTAAATGGCTGAGGTCTTTGTGATGCGCGTTGAGAGCTAGATGAAGATAGGTAGATGTGCATTTCTCAACGTCAATGGCCTCCTTCTTCCCAGAAATCTTTGCTTTATGAGTCTTGTGTAGAGCTGATAAAAGGCAAATGGAATTCAACACAGCATCAGATCGAAGGGCCGCCTGGCACATGATGGGGCCCCAGATGTCCTGAGTGCTTTCGCCAATGGCTATGCTCTTTCCTGTCTCAGTGCTGTAATGATAGAATAAGTTCAGTTCCAACTTTCGTCGAGATTCTGACTCTATGCTCTCTGGCTCAGACTGTTTTTTCCTTTCTAGGGAGTGCCTCAGGGCAGCGGCGACTTGGGCATACTCGCATACCAAATCCAGCCGCTTACAATTGGAGCATATCGGCTTGCTTTCATCACACTATACTCATGCGTACATTAGCGATGGTGAACCGTGATGGATCTCGTCCTCATTGGGGTTCATACTTTGACGCGGCGGATTCTACATCGCTGACACCCTGTCCTGGTCTTTCTGTGGAATAGCTTGGCGTGCCGCTTACGAGCCGGCTCATTGAGGCCCTCTGAGGTGCCGAAGTTGGTTGTTGGCATGCTTTCAAGGTAACAGGGTGATGGAAATGCGTTGAAGATCCCAGTATCTGAGGGCGCGATGGTGGTGGAAGAGGACTCGCTGCCGAGAATGAACGAGAACGAGCGAGATACAGTGGCGTTATATCACTGCTAGTGCTCATCCAGTGCCGAGTTTCCGGGGACTGGCCCATGAAAAGGTCCAAACAGCTCGCTTACCAGGTGATCGGCAGTGAGTCAAAGGAACGGATGCTGGTGCCGAACATAAGCCACCCATTCAGCATAGCATCAATGATGATGCCCCACTGCAAGAAGAAGCCATAAACGAGAACGAGGAGGCAGCCAAACGGGTGGTGAACACCGGTTGTAAGACCATCTGAGCTTCTGGGAAGAGCTAACAACGGCACGGTATGATAAAATAAGGCCTTCTCTCTATATAATTGTATTTCTTCATCATTATATCAACCTATCTAAATCAAATTCTTCAATTGTCTAGGTAGAAGATTACTCTTTCCAAGAGTGCCATGGCCCTGAATCAGATCTTTACAGGCGGTATCGGCCTCGCAGCCGAAGCGATAAAACACCAAAAGAATAAGAAAGCTGCCAAGAATGCATTCGCAGACGACTCGATATCAGTTTTCGGGACAGTTGGTCCCTCCGATTCCCGGCAGATGAATGCTGGGAAGGAATTGTTTCAAGGGACCAACAAGATTTCATTGGCATGCGCTATGTCGACCGACAAGCTTCACAACGATCTCGACGGTTTTGAGAAGAGACCATCAGTGGAATCAGGTCCATCTCGCGCTGTTATACCAAAAGGCGTGGGCAAAGATCCTGCACGTATTTCAACCCTTGTCGAGGCATTCCTCGCAGTCCACCGACCACTCGTACGCCAGACTCCAGCCCCTTTGCCATTCGCCGTCATAATTCCACAGCGGCGGCCTGAATCAAGGCAGAGAGGATTCGTGCCTGCATATGCGCCTTGTCTTGCACCTTGTGGCATCAGTGAAGACGCCTTCATGCAGTTTCACGAATTCTATAACGAGTCTCTACGCTACTCAAATGCCATCAAAGTTGTTACTGTTGCAGCTGGAGCAGCAGGTCTGGTTCCCAGTATCACAGCCACCGTCGTCTCCCTGACGATTGGAGCGGCTGCGCAAACTGCAGCTTCGTTGCAAAGCCGTCAGCGCACGAACGATTTCCTATCACAGATGAACTTGGAGTACTTTATGCCTATGGGACTTGTCTGCCTCGTTATGAGGTACACAGCTCCTGAACATTACAGTGAAGCTACAAATATTTACCAAGCCCATTCCCAAGCAACAAATCAGTCGCGCTGGAACTTCAGTGTCGACCACGGCCAAATGGGAGATGCATCAATGCCACTTGCGGCTCCTCTTATCTTCCCAAAAGCTGGCTCAGGACAAGATCAAGACAAATCCACGAAGTTCCAGCGGGCAAAACAATTTATCCAAGACTACGGAGACCGAAGGGCACAAGCCGAATTCGCGAGGAGCCACCCGGACTCACAGTTAACCAAGGCGGTAGCAAGCCAAGTCAAATTTCAAAGCTTTTTGGGGGATCCAAGAAATTTCTCCAGCGTCTCTATGAATTCATTGCAAGAAATGGCTCATGACAAGTTGACTGGTCAGGTAGGTTTGAGCATTATGAACTTTCAGCTCACCAAATAATCGCTAATGTCAAACAGGGAACCAGATTCCCCGTTCCTCAGCGTGATATGAGGTTCAGAAGCAGAGCCCAAATGAGTCATCATGAAGGAGAACGACTTCAACATGCTGGCCTTGATACCCCCAATCCACAATCGAGGGAAAGGGTTGATTCCACCAAGGATGTACTCTATATGATGATTGTCCCTCTTCCCACCCAGGAACAAATCAATTCTGCGTATGATGAGCCACCAGCATACTTGGAAACTGAGGAGGTGAGATGGTGAGAGTAATAGCACACTCGTCGATTTTTTTCCAGCTTTATTACATCTTAGATTTCAATCAGGCAGAGCTATTAATGATCAAACATGGTATTTTCGATTTGTGATAACAATTAACTTTCTATTCAATTTATTTTTTCCCAGCATCTCTTCTAAGTATTTCATTCAGCTCGTCCCGCATTTTACAATTGTCTAGAGCGAAGCTTGCTGCTAGCTCCTCGAGCTCGTCTCTAGTCTTCCCGCGGAAGAGTTCTGCAAGCTCGCGACTGACATATTCGCTGAGAAGGCATTCTCGGATGACGCGCTCGAAGTGCCTCTCAAACGTCCATATTTTGGGATATCGGGCGTTATGGAACTTGGGGTCGACCATGGATTTGAGCGACTCCAGAAAGGGCCCGTAGATCGACTGGACCTCGTCTTTGTTTGCGACACCCCAGAAATCGAGACCAAGACTCTTCTTCTTGTCCACGAATGGCTGGATGAGCTTCATGTACGGAGACTCGGGGTCTACATATGTCATAGCTTGATAGCCAATGTCTTTGTAGAGCCAGATGGACCAGTGAACACCAGTTTCGCGGTAAATTGCGAGCTGTTCCTCGAGAAGAGCAAACCGCTTTTTGTTTGTCTCCCTCGCACTGTCCCCTTCCTTCCGCTCATCTTGGTACACTGGACCAAATTCCCCATTCCAGATGGGTACGTTCTTCTGCCTCATGAATTCAACTTTGCGCTCAAAGCTGGCACGGAGCTTGTCTTTTTGCTCTTGTGTTCCTTCGTATTGTTCGCCGAATGGGAACCCCATCATGCTATAATCGTGGCAGGCGTAAACAGTATTCGGCAGCGGCTCCTCTGGGAATGCTCTGAAATCCATCGAGTATGTGTTCCCGTCGACCCAGAGGATGTGATCGGGATCTATAGCACGGATGGCTTTCTCGGCACGAGCGTACCACTCGATCAGACGAGCGCCGTAGAACCCAGATGCAGTCTTGTGAGGGTCTGCAGGCTCATTCAGCGGGTTGTATCCCGCAATGACGGGGTTCCCCACGTAGTGTTTGGCCAGTGCTTCCCACAGCTGGATCGCGCGGTCTTGGTGATCCTTGAACTCCCAGAATTGGGCTCGAGCGATGCCCGAGTCGCTGTGCCAATCCTGATTCTGGCCTCCAGGGGCAGCATGAAGATCAAGAATGACATAGAGATTGTGCCGCGCACAAATCTCCACGCATCGATCCACTAACCGAAATCCTTCCTCCTTGATCACGTCGGGCTTCATATCATCCATGAAGTGGCGGTAGTTGATTGGGATCCGAATACAGTTTAGCCCCAACGACTGGAAGTACTGCGCATCGGCGTCTGTAAAGAAATGGTGAAGAAATCGGTCAAAGAAGAATTGGGCATCCGCCTCGCCCAGTACTTCGGCCAGCTGCTCCCGGTGCTCATGCTCGTGGCCAGCATATCCCGTGATGAAGTTTTCCATGTTCAGGAAGCCGCCCAAACCGGCGCCCTTGAGAATAACGACATTTCCCTGAGGGTCCTTTACTTTGTCCCCATCCACCCGGAGCATCACGCATGGGGGGTTGGTATGAACTGTCGACGCCATGATGGATTGAGGTGTGAAGCGTCAGTAGAGCCGCACAAACGAGAGCGATCCGGTCTCCTAGGTTTAAATAAACCTCATGGCTCGTAATCGAAAGCTTTGAACGCAATGTCTTTTTAAGGCCTCAACAATATGAGGTCATAACATGCAAGCATCGTTCTGGAGTGGAGAGCTCACACGGCCTCCTTACAAGCGACACTCCCCGACACCACACCTCTAGCCTCTTTTCAATTCATTGCCCCAGCACACCGTTGTTGATTTTAGCCGCATGATACGGGGGTAGACCATGAAGTGCCGCGTGGCCGTATAAACAGAATGATCTATTGATTCCAATTTTAGGACTACCCATACTGTATGTACACTCTGAACAGCAGCGAAATCCGTAGTAATTATGCACAATACGAGAAGACTAGTGACCTCAAGCTCAATGGGTGATATTCAGCGCTCCCATACCATTTCATTATTAATACATCTTGATTATAACACCTCTAGCTCACAGTAATTCAAGCAACGGATATGCCATGCATTTCCAAAGACTGCTTCAAGAAGCGGTTCCACTCCCTGAGATCCGATATCTCCCCTTCCCATTCGGAGACGAGCCGCCAGACCTGCCAGACAGCGTCACCCCAGCACTGCGGCAGAGGGTACTTGAGCTTCGCCGCGCCAAGAAGGATCACGGCGCTCCTCATGCATGTGCGGATCATGAACCAGGTCCCGTGGTGACGATGCATGAACCCCGGTAGATTGACGTAGATCCGGTGGATGTGAGCCTCGATGCCCTTCTTCCCCAGCTCGTCCACCGCTCTGGCCAAATCAGGGCTGGAGACGGAAGCAGTAAGGCGGGCCATCAGAAATGGCCAGTAGAGCGCTTCGTAAAAGTTTACAAGGTGTCCGCGGAGGACGAAGACGCACACGCCATCTCTTTCAGGAGGTAAATCCAGTGACAGCTCCGGGGGTAAACTCTCGACCCATTGTTGGGCCTGAGCCTCATACTCGGGGACGAGATATTGCAGCTCTTCGAGAAATTTTGCGTTGGAGCCTGAGGTGCGGTGCAGGTCCATGATCTCATGAGAGACACGGCTGAAGAGACGCCGTAGGGATATCTCAGACAAGTAGAACAGCCATGATGCTCTCTCGTGGTCATCGCTCGTGTCTCCAATGACTTCAGCTGACACGGGGGGTGTAGGGAAAAAGGAAGGGTACAGATTAAGCGTTGAAGCAGAGGGATTGAAATCAGGCAAGAGGAGCTCAGAACGAAGCTCCCTTTCTGACTTCCACGCCGACCAGTACAAAGCCTGTTGTTGCGTCTCAAGCCCGGCAACGTCC
Source organism: Clonostachys sp. G952 (assembly GCA_027569935.1). Lineage (NCBI taxonomy): Eukaryota > Fungi > Ascomycota > Sordariomycetes > Hypocreales > Bionectriaceae > Clonostachys > Clonostachys sp. G952. The sequence continues at coordinate 300,487 of JAPDLB010000041.1, forward strand.
ATGGAACCCACAGGAGTTCCGGGTGTGCCCGTCGTGCAGGCGCTGTGGGCCGCTCTGGCCAGTATGGGCAGGTGTTGACATGCACCAAGGGCCTGAGAGAAGAGCCTCCAAGCGTAGATTGGCTGGTGCACATGCATCATGTAGATGCCCGATAAGAGCAGACACTGGGGTCCGATGAGGCTCGGCTGGCAAAGGAGACTGCCGAGCCTCTTCTGACCCGCCTGGAAAAAGACGTACGACTCTGTGAATGGCACTGTATTGGGCCCAGTTTCGGGGTTCGGTCGGAAAGGGGTGGCTATCCTCCCCAAGGCACAGACCAGGAGGGCCAGGCATGACTCCGGGGACCAGTCGATGCCTTCCGAGAGCTTGTTTAGAACGAGCTTCCGCGTGCGTTTCTCCACAAATATTGGGTTCTTGCAGTGTACGTAGAGGAAGAAACTGTCGAGTATTGCGTTTATTCCACTCGGCTGGATGTCGAGAACGTCTCCCAGGCTGCTGGGAGGTGTCGGTGCCAGGTCTGAGGGCCCATGTGCCGGTGGATTCGAAATTGGTTGGTCTTGGAAGATTGACCACTGCAGCAGGCTTTCAATCTTTTCCGGTAAAATGCTTCTTAGAGAAACATCGTCGTTATCGGAGGAACCCGTCCACTGGTCTCTGGGGCTTGACGGTACGTTCTCATCATCGTGCTTCTCGCGATTTGGAAGGGGCTGGAAGGGAATGTTTTGGAAGCCTTCTTGGATTGCATTTTCCAATTCATCCAGTCGCTCCAGGATTTTCAAGCTCGCAGGGTCAAACGATGACAAGTCGACAGGGGACTGCACGCACGTAACTCCGGCTTTCAGGCAGTATGAGCATGACGGCTTGAGGTTGTCGCACTTGGTCTTGCGTGCTCGGCAGACCTGGCAAGCTGTAATGGCTCTCTTTCGGGGGTAAAACGCTCTGCCCCGACCAGCAGGTCGTTTCCGGGGAATGCGGGGGACATCATCGGTGTCCAATGCCGCGGGTTGCTGCTCTTCTGGGGTCGCCATGCGTCTTAGTCAAGAGGGAACCAGAAGTGTGGTTTCGTGTAACAGATGAGGGGGGCACCGTCTCTACCTATGACCTTATATCGCGGAATTGCGCTCTTAATGAACCTTCGTCTCCACACTAGAGGACTCCTCGGGGAATGCCGCTTATCCCTTCTAGCGGGTGTGAGGTTCCCGCAATACCCCAGCTTGACCCCAAACCACTACGGCAGATTCGTTGGGTCGCATGACTCGATGTCGCTGTGGCAGTAACCGGATTAGTCGGTGGGACTCGCGATGTATTCATCAATGGTGCCATCCAGAGACATATCGTGTGGCAGGAAATTGTATATAGAGCAGGGACTGGTCCGCCAGCTTCTCTATCAGTGCTGGCTTCGACAATCCCTACTCTTCACCGGTTGAGAAGACAGCTTGCAAGAAATGGCACCCAAAGATCAAACCGACGAGCATGATGTTGAGCACATCGATGAGAAAGGAGTACAGCCAATTGAAGATGAGCAGCTGGCCCAGGACCGCGACCTCACGCTCAAAGTCGTCCTGCGCCAACATCCATGGATTCTGTTCTGGTCATTCTACTGGGCGACTGCCGGCATTGCATGGTTCGTCACCATCAACTGTTCCCTTTGACTGGGCTAACACAACCGGGATAGGGGTTTTGATGCTCAGATCAATGGAGCTATGATATCCGTGGCTTCCTTCCGCCGCGATTTTGGGTAAGCCATGGCTCCCTCCAGAGTATCAAAGCATTATTTCTAACGTATGTTCTCCAGCTACATCAGCAATGGCGAAGCGATCCTCCCTGCGAATTGGCAGACGGCCTTCAACAGTGTCAGCAGCGTGGGCCAGTTCTTCGGTGGCTTTCTCTGCTCCTGGGTTTGTGATAAGATCGGACGAAAGGCCTCGTTGCTAGTCGGTCTTCTCATCACAACTGGCGCCATCTTTGGAGAGATATTTTCGACCACGAATGCCGCTTTTGTTGTTTCAAAGCTCATTCTCGGCTTTGGCCTGGGCTTTTATCTGACCTTGAGTCCTCTGGCAACCTCTGAGATTGCCCCTACCGTCCTCCGAGGTATTTCGACTGCCGGTGTGAACTTGGGTATCGCCATCGGTCAACTTATATCCAATGGCGTGGTGAAGGGTTTTGGGGAAAGAGAGGACAGATGGGCTTACCGCGGCCCCTTTGCCGTCCAGCTGTTCTTCGTTGTCATTCTCGGGCTCGGTCTTCCATTTACTCCCGAGACACCCTGGTATCTTGTCCGACGGGGAAAGATTGAGGAGGCTAAGAAGTCCCTGCGGAAGTTGTACGGGGAAAGTGCGGACATCGATGCAAAAGTGGCCGGCCTTGAGCGCACCATTGCAGAGGAGGCTGCATTCCAGTCCGAGACGCCATCCATGCTTCAGTGCTTCAAGGGAGTCGATCTGACCCGGACCATTATCAGTATCGGCGTTTTCGTCTGCCAGCATTTTTCCGGTATCGTTTTCGTGCTTGGATACTCGACCTACTTTTTCCAGCTCGCGGGTGTGAGTGATACGCAGAGTTTCAACCTCGGCGTGGGAGTTACAGCCTGCGGTGTCTTGGGTAACTTCTGCAGTTGGTTCTTTGTCAACTCATTCGGTCGCCGTAAGATATTCCTGACCGGCATGGTCACCCTCGACGTCCTACTCTTGCTCATTGGCATCATGGATGTCATCCCTACGAGCGGCGCGCAATGGGTCCAGGCCGCCTGCACTGTTCTCTATGCCTTTGCGTACTTTGGTACCATCGGTGCGATGGCGTTTACCATCCTCGGTGAAACGAGCAGCACGACGTTGAAGGCGCCCACGATGGCTCTCGCAACGGCCACACAGGCTGTTGTAGGGATGGTGATGAACATTGTCATTCCCTACCTTGTCAACCCTGACGAGGCCAATCTGAAGGGCAAAGTCGGGTTTATTTTCGGAGGCCTGTGTACGCTTGCAACCGTCTGGAGTTTCTTCTTCGTTCCGGAACTCAAGGGGAAGTCCTACTATGAGATTGATCGCATGTTTGAAAGCAAGATTCCTCCCAGGAAGATGGGTTAGGTGCGCTATTCTCAATGTTCGGTCATAGTGGTCAAGCAAGCCGGAGCAAACATGAAGTGTGTCTTTAAGAATCACGTCTTGGAAGTGGAAAATAGCGCGCATCATCTTGCTCGGGCGGCAGTGTATAACACCGCTTCCACTCCAATTGCCTATAGGAACGTAGTTTAAATAGCAATAATATCCATGTATAACAGTCATATCTTCGTCCTCGCTTCCTTCTTTGCAAGCACTGAGCGCAACGCCACCATGAACGCCGCCGTGATTGTAAAGGAAATTCCCGGGAAGAGTTGAAGACCGAGATAGTTGCGCGATTCTCCCAAAATAGCGCCGGCGATGGGGGAGCCAGTCAAAGAAGCAATGCTCTTGAGAAATTGCACCATTCCAACGCGCGTCCCCAGCACCTTCAAATCCTTTGTAAACGACGTCAACACGACGGGAGCCACAGCTACCAGACTCCCTGAGAAGAAGCCGTAAAACACGGAAAACGAAATGTTGCCCGCCCCCGTGGTCACCGCGGGCCAGGAAAAGACCACGATCGTGGTGGAGGCCGTGATGAAGACGAAGGTGTTGACAGGTCCCAGTCTATCCGACAGAATTCCCAGCAAGATCCGGCCAGGAATTGACGCAGCGTTCATGATGGCAACCAGATACAAGGCCACGGGCTGCCCTTCCAATCCATGGGAGAGCGCATACGTCTGGATGTAAAACACCGGCACAAACCAGGCAAGATTGCTGAAGAAAACCCCGACCGAGTACAGGCAGTAGGGCGCGCTCTTGAAGGCCGTGCGATCTACGAGGGACCGGACACCCTGCACTCGACGCTGGCCGCGGTGGCGGGGGCGCAGAACGGCCAAGGAAAAGCAGCACATGGCGCACGAGAGAAAGCCCAGTATGCGGACAGTCCAGGGAAATCCGATGCGAGGCTGCAGTTCTTGGAAAACGAGCGGATATATCGTCCCGCCCAGGCAGCTTCCAATGCTGGCTGTGGTCATCGCCTGGGCACGCTTGGTCTTGAAGTACGGAGGGACGATGGCAATGGCCGGGATGGTCAAGAAACCAGCCCCGAGGCCGACGCAGATGGCGTGGGCAAGGATGACTTGCCAGTACGCGGTGCAGAGACTGGTCATCATGAAGCCGAGGACGACAAGGAATGCGCCGATGTACAGCAAGAGTCTGCAATGGCCTGCATCATACAGGGGGCCAATGATGGGTCCAGTCGCCAGGAGGAGAAACATCTGTATTGAACCAATCCAGGAGATTGCTGAGGCTGACTCCTCTCGGAGAAGCTGGGTCTCGTAGAAGGTCTGGAAAGCGCCGAATGCGTTGATGAGACCCCTAATCGACTGAGTGTGAGACCATAAGGATATCAACAGAGAGCGCATCTAGCACTTACAAGCTGTTCCAGTAAAGAAAGCAACACCCTGCTACCTGCAGCCAGGCCAATAATCCACCGTCGACGTGTTCGCTGGCTTCGGGCTCGTTGACTCGTGGCGCTGCGACAATCGGCGCCGCTCCGAGACCATCATTATCAGTCGGGAAGTCCTCATCCTTCCGGTCGGAGTCGTTCGCTGGGACATCAACCCTCTTCTCGGACGGCCTGATTGACATTTTACATGTCTCATGCCACAGCTTCCTGGGCATGTCTTGGCCAAACGGATGGTTGTCGGAAGAGAAATGTCCTTCATATTCCCGGACCAGAGCAAACAGCAAACACACCAATGTGGATTTTAATAATTATTAAGCTCGGTAGATCGCTGGTTCGCAATTTACATAAACGGAAATCGACCCGATTAAATGGCGTGCGATATCGGTTGCGAGCCGTCCGTCATTCTCAATCACATCGCGACACTGAGCTTTTACGGTGATCGGTGCATGTCCTGTCAATTGGAGAGCTTGATCCTCAGCCGAGGATGACGACCTACAATTGATCAAATGTTCTCTAGCAGAAGGCAAGGCGTACATACTTGCGCGGTGCCGTAAGCAAAGAGGTGCAGGCCCTTGGCTATGGAAATAATCCCAATTGAGGCTCTCGCACTGCTGTTTCATGACGCACAGTCCCCTGAAAGTTGTCCAACCAGGAGATTTATCATTTCTCAGGGACGAGGTTGGCTCTTGCATTCTGCGATGGGACCCTTCCGACTGAGCAAATTGGCATAGGTCTGATTCTTGTGGGCGGAATTAGGAATATCGACAAAATGAGCGTATTTCTCTCATCCCCATTTCAAGCATGATTTCTCATGGCTTCTTGTTTCCGGGGGCATGGAGTCAGCTCAGTTGCGCCTCAGGTCGAGAGGCTGCGCCCGGGGAAAACGTCCAACACCAGACCTTAGTTCACTGGGCTAGGAAGAAATGTCTCAGGCAATCGGGGACGTGCATCAGAGATAGGAGTCGGCCAGAGCGATCAATCGATCAATCGGGCCAGCAGGCAGGCAAGGTGAATAGCAGAGCTATCCATACAGTCTTGGAATAAAAGCTGCGCGCCATGTCAGGATGCACACACTCGATGCTGATTCACGCAGCCGCTAATCAAGAGACGAAGAGCCGGAAACGAAAAAGAGGCAGCGGGTAAGAAGTCAGGCTGCGTTCGCTGTTCTGGAAGTTGACGCGTGCGTGTGTGGAGGGTGCTGCCACAGCCTGACTAACAGACCGACAGACAATAATACATACTGTGTGTCAATGTGCGTTGGCTGCTGCCGGTTGTTTCTTCCTTCCCCTCCACTCACTCTCCTCTCACCTCCTCCATCTCTCTCTCTCTCTGCATCCTGCGCGCGGCAAAACTCCACAGCCTCGCCATCGAAAATACGCGTCGCATCCATCAAATTCATCATTTTCACAGCAGGAAATCAAACTCTCACCGCCATGCCAGTGCGGAAATCACTGCGAAGCAAGCAGCGCAAGGCGGCTGCGGCGGTGCCCGGCACCAGCTCGTCTTTAGTCGCAGACACCAAAACAACCAAAACACGCAAAAACACGGCAGGCCGCGGCAGGCCGGGCAGGAAGCCCAATGCGGCCAAGAACGCGGCCAAGAACGCGACCAAGCCTGCCACCACCGGGCCCGTCAGCATCGGCAAGAGCCTGAAGAAGTGGCTCTTTGAGGACATCGTCAGCCACAAGTGGGAGGGCGACAAGATCCTGCTCGAGGTCCGCTGGCAGGGCACCGACGAAACCAGCTGGGAGCCTGAAGTCAACATCCACCGCGACGCCAAGAGGGCTCTCGTCCAGTACTGGAAGGCCCAGGGAGGCCGGCCTCTGAACCCCCAGGATGAGGAGCTCTTCGCCATCTACGCCCTCAAGGGCGTCAAGACCGACTCCGAAGGACAGCGCTTCATCCGAGTCGAGTGGATTGGCTTCTCAAGACTCACCTGGGAGCCTGAGTCGGCCATCCAGGCTGCCGCGCCCGATGCTTTGGAGGCGTTTCTCAAGAAGAAGGGGGAGAAGTAGGGGCTGAGAGCAAGTGTCCCTGTTGTATCTAATACAGCGACTCATGGAACGAAGCCTAGTGATGGATGGTTGTTACGCGTTACGAGCAGTGAAGGCAGAGGGAGCCCAAACGTCATGTTGACATTGATGTAGGGAAATTCTAGTCAAGTGCGATGAATATAAGGACTTGGGTCCATGGTCTACTTTGAATTTGTTATCGAGAGTCTAATGCACGACTCACTCAAGGGCTGTCTGTCAAAGAACGCCAAACCAAACGACCGACGTGTCCATAGTGTTGTTCAGTCGCGTCACAGGCTGACAGTAGTCCTCCTATTGCAAGCTCTTTTCGCAAGCACCGCGGATATTGAATTTCGCTTGATTTTCCCCATGTTTTCGGGGAATCTCAATATCAGATAGCTAACGCCATAACGCGAGGAAACCAAGCTGACGCGAAACTAAGTTGGTGCTACGTTGGAGCGAGTCTTCAACGCGTCCTTGAAGGCAAGCGTTCTTGACAGAATTCCATCAACTGACACGTCAACCATCCACCGAGGATGTGAAGCCCCGTTGGCTCAGTGGTAAAGCGTATCACTAGTAATGATAAGATCACTGGTTCGATTCCAGTACGGGGCAATTCGTCGGTTTCATTTCCTTTTGCCATATTTTTCTTTTTTGCCCTTGTGTTCGTACCGTCTATCAAGTGTGATGTTGAGGTGATCTATTGTATTACTTTTGCTTAGTGAGAAGTAGCTGAGCGTGTCAGCAATATTTGAGTTTTCAACGGGTAATGGATAAACTTTGCCCGCCATAACTGGTTTTAAGTCAGGTAGCTGAGGCTGACAATTCCTCCTGATGATTCTTCCAGGAATAAGAAAATAGGAAAACTTAGTCATTGCTCTTGTGTGGGATTTAAAACTATCATTAGAATTCGGCGATGATATTCACAACTTTTATTTCAATACTTGTCACTCGATTGATCTATGCTTGCTATGCGATTCGAAGTGGCGGACCGTCAATTGAAGATTATCATGTCGGGGTTTAGGGTAGCCTCGTCTTTTTGCAACCAGTTCCATCTAGCGCACGCGGTTGGCTCTAGCCACATTTCACCTCGCAAGATATGACAAAATTCGTATCCGATGGGTAGCATCTTACTGCGCCGCTACTGGCGCTTGTGGCTACAGAAGAGGGTGGTTGGAAGTAGCTTTTCCTCACGCTGCTCCTCCTTGATGGTGCCAGCGCAAACCCCGCACCTGAGCCACCATGATGCCGTTTTCTCACTGGTTATGCATGCACTGAGCCTAGAGTCAGCATAAGAAGGGCCCAGCCCTGTTCCATGGGGGTGCTGCTAGGGCTGCTAGTGTCCTAATAACCTCTTGCCCCCCCGTTTGCCGTTTTGACGGTACAATAACCGTAGCGAACTTGGGTGGCCATGGGGAAAATTTGCCCTGGATGGTACTGCCTGCTGGCCCATTCGCCGAGCCCAAACGTGGCCTCGAGAGATTCCATCGTCGATGCAAGCTCCTGACATGAATTGAATTGGGTCGTATTCTGCCAACGTAGGATCAGCCCAGCTCCACTGCAGCTGAGAGCGCCATCTCACCTCGGCCTAGAACCAATCAACACTACACTACTAGCCCGCGTCAGATTTATGTAAATACCCTTGTACAAAGTTGTTCTCCGTAGGTAGGCCAAGCATTTGGGGCTGGCTGGCCGCTGGTGGCGTCTTGTCCCGGCTTGATATGCAGTCGATCGCTTATGATCCCTCCCAGCCAGCCAGCCTCTCCCCTTGGAGGATCCTGTTCCTCGCAGAACGAATTTTCCTGCCGACCGTCACTCTGTAAACGTACCTTACGTTTGACATGTGTCACGATAGATGACGGCGAGGAGAGCGAAGCGCAACAGCAACCACGGGACCACATCAATCGAATCGACGACTGCTGACATTCCAACACCAGCCCAACCCCAACCCCAACCCCGGCCGAGAAAGATGGTTGGCCCCGCGACTAATCCCATCAAGGTGCTGGGCGCCGACTGCAAGCAGGGCGGCTCGTTCTACGTCTGCGACCAAAAGGACGTCAAGTTCGTCGGTTGCTGCGACCTCGACCCGTGCAAGACCAGCGACGGCCTCTGCCCCGACAAGAACCTCCGCAACTCCACCTTCGACAAGTACTCGTACAACAGCATCGCGGCGCAGGACTGCGTGAGCACCGACCCCAGCGTCCAGTGGTGGGCGTGCGCCGCCATCGATGTCCCCTTCATGGGCTGCTGCTCCGACAACCCGTGCAAGCTCAACGGGTGCCCAGCCGACAAGCTCTACGCCGCCCGGCTGAGCGACAAGCGCGAGAACCAGAAGAACTTCCTCCCCGAGGGGGCGGATGCCGGCAATGGCTTGTCCACGGGCGCAAAGGTCGGGATCGCCATCGGCGTCATCGGCGGCGTCGCCCTGATCGCGGCCCTGCTTTGGTTCTGGAAGCGACGCCGAGACAATAATAACGACGGCGGCGGACGGTACTCGAGCACGGCAATGGGCCTCATGGGCCCGTCGCAGCTTGCGTCCTCCTACGACGGGCGGTCGCATCACCTGGGTTCCCCCTCCTACCAGAAGGTCGTCTCGCCGCACCTGTCCCCGTACCAGCCCTCGGAGCAGTACGACCCCGTACAGAACTATCTAGCCTCGCCGTCGCCGCCCATGTCTACGATGCAGGATCAATGGAGGACTACACTGTACAGCGAGGGCGGGCGGACGCACCAGTCGTACGGCCAGGCGCCGAGCGAGCTGTCCTCCGGGGAGCGAGGGCACCTGGGTGCGTGGTATCAGCAGCAACCGGCACAGGAGCTTGCGACGCAGCATCACATTGTCGAGCTGCCAGGGAACACGATCTCTCCCAGTCGTGTGAACAGGGAGAGGGATGGGGATGGGGATGGGAATACCGGCTTGGGCCTAAAACTACAACCGTAATGAGGGGAGAATTATGTTTACGTATTGTTTAATTGGCATTGCGTTTGAGCGACATCTAGGCCGATACATAGATATAATATAATAGGGCCATTTCTTGACAACGAGGCAACCTTTTGCTCTTTGTGTGACTGAGGTTATAACATTCGAGTGATGGAACCAAGCCCAGGTAAATTCGTCCTTGTCAAATGTGGTTTTGGGAGAGTGTGTCATGTAATGTAATAGGAAATCCACCAACAAGCATCAGGCGTGGTGGCAGAGTGGTCTAATGCGCAAGACTAGAAATCTTGTTCCTTCGGGAGCGTCTGTTCGAATCAGGCCCACGTCGAGCTTTACTTTTTGCTCTTTCAGCTTCTAAATTCTTTGAGCAATTGTACATCCAACCGGCCATATATGCTTAGCTTTTGTTGTTCCAGTTTTCATTTTCCTGTATTTGTAGGTAGTGCAAAGGAAGGCGAAGCGTGCCAAGTTAAGCAAGTTGCTGTGACCTGTCTTTAGTTGCTCGTTCTTTTGAGTGCCATCTACGCCCTGGCTTTCGTGCCCATCACGTTGTGCTTGGTAATGATGAACTGCGAGCTGCTATAATTTCAGTGTGGAATTTCTGCAACAGTGCGTTGAGTAGTTGGTAGATTTGTTCCAGATGTTAAGCTCGGTGGCTTCCTTATTATATTTGACCTTGGGTAACATTACCATGCGGCTCCTTGGTCAGCCACCTCTCACGGACAACGTGCCTTTTAACAGCTGCCATTTCAGAAGGCTAGAAATAGTAATCTACATATAACTCACAAAAGCAATTAGAATCTAATCGCTGTATGCAACTGCCCGAAATGTGGTTGTATGAGGATAAAGAAATAGAAGGTTGGAGCAGTATACAGGCGTCTGGAAGGCATGTTTTCAGACTCAATTGAACTCTCTATTTTGGAACAGTCAATAGACTGTATTTAATACTTCGTCATTGATTCGCTCACAGTTTCTTTTGGCTGAAATCTTTGATTTATTGGAGCTTGGTAAATACTTTGACAAGTATGTTTGTAGCTGAAATTTTCACCAACTGAGACACATGTTTCCCTGCTAGATCTCTTTGTCTAATGAAACCCTAAAAAGCAGAGAAAGGCGTGATTGTCGAATCAAGTTCAGTTTGGTTTCTCTAATAGTCATTGTTTGAGAAGAGGAGGGTGCCCTCAGACGCGGCATGGAATGAAGAATCGATGCAAACTGCTTACGGCGTGTATCTGCTGAGGAGGATAGTAAATTATGACGAGATGCTTTGGATTTCATCAGGTAGTCCAAAACACTACAACCTTCATTCACTGCCTGCGTGAGAAGACTTTTGTTGTGAATATTCCGGGATACCTGTTGACCTCGGCTGTCTATTTATAGGCATGTAGTTCTTATTCCTGTATGGGAAAACATCTTGTGTATAGTGCAGTAGAGAAATCATTAGTTATTGCGCCACGAAGGATCATGCGTGTATTATGGGTCAACGAAGCTGGACGTTGGAATGTCACTGTCCCCAGTATAGTATAGGCTATTCGCTGCGTGTTTATCGGTCGGCCGCTCACTCATTTTCCCAACAAGTCGAATGGGGTATCTGGAATACCCGGGACATCGAGGGCTACTACGTGATCCGATTGTTTTCCTCTTTTGAAGCGAGCGCAGACGAAAGCAAAACATCTACCGCCTGCGTCAAGGCCTCGGCACCTACCCCTACACGTCTTGGCCTGCATTAGCGAAATGCCCTGCAGATTACGTAGTGTTGAGAAATGAATAACGCGCCAGGGACAATAGCTCCGGCCGCCACTTTTTTTTTAGCGAGCCACTCCCAGTCTCTGTTCAGCCCGGCCTCTGGAGATTCCCGTTACCGAAGGCCGTTTTTCAACGCATTCCAACCTTGTAATGGACCCATGTGCCCTAATCCCGTGTAAAACCGAACGGGGCATTCACGAGAGCTTGTCTCACGCCTCCACCTGTCGCCATCAAGCCCACAGTGGTGTATTGACTATTGACGTGGACTCCAGACTGCCCCTCAAGTGGCTGCTCTAGTGGAGTAAAGCCACGGCCGAATGGACGGAACGGGTTCTGTGCTCTCATCCTCCAGCTAGCGCATGAAACGGGCATCCCTTTCACTCTTTGTGGCCTACCGCCTCTGAGAAACTCCAAGGTTTCCAGCTAATAGATTGGATTGCTCGCAACTGAACGCTTAATTATGGACGAGCCATGCCACTGCCCTGAGAGGAATGGCTTCTGCGTCTTCAAGCTATTCGTTTCATGTCTACTGACGCTCGCGTTTATCAGGTCTCTTGACAGGATGCATTCTTCCCTTGCCGCCCAGATGCCATTGATTGAGAATGATCAAGACAAGTGATTTACACCTTTCAAGAGGACAAGAATTACCAGAATCGTTCTATTGACTTCCCTGAGCCACCGAAGGCACCCGGAGTCTTAAGAGCGGATGAGGTGAAATGAAGTCATCACGGGATGGAGCTGCTGTGTAGGCCTCTTGGCAGCAGATGTAACTAGATCGTATGTGTGGTAATTATTATGCAGGGACCTGTGATAACTATGACCTTGAAGAAGATCAATGGATATCTGTGGGTTTGATGGTGTAGTGGAACCGTTGATGTCCTATCAATGGCAGCGCTTCGTCAAATGCCGAGCTCCTGAGACGTCAACAAGCATGTATGATGCCCTGTAATCTGCGCTACGGTCAAGATCTGGGCTTACTGCCTGTGGCCTGGCCATCATCTTAAATAACAAGAGACCCTGTATATTCATGCGCCTCTGGCCTTCTGGGAAGGGAGACAAGAGGCTAGAGGGAAGAAGGGCTTTTCCCACACTCCTTGCCGCTACCGCGCTTGGAAATCTAGATAAAGAGTTCTTTAAAGGGTCACATCAAGTCCGCACGAGCCCCGCGTTGTCCGTGGGCAGGGCTGGCGTCTTGATCAGAGAAGCTGGGCAATCCTGGATCCCCCACTCCCGGTTATCGGCTCGAGTTGGTGTCGAAACTGGTGAATCAGTGCAGGCACCCTATTGCCACACCTAAATCCATAGTGACAAGTCATTTTAGCTCCCATGTGGCCGAGATCAAACGTCCTGATACGCCCCTGTCTGAGGGCCCTAAAGTCATAGATATGAAGCTGTCTAGAAGAAAACTTAAGCCAAAGAATGGAAAAAACTCAAAAAAGAGGGGTCTTAGCGACCATTCAACAAGCATTGGATCACGGTCTATTGGTAGATTGTCCCGCACGAATCAAGTGAAGGTCCAGCGTTGAACGGTCTAAAATGTAATTGACCTACTATGACAAGTTCACAAACGGCGTCCGGATGCCTTCCCCACTGGCTGAAAATCATTTTAGGGCGCGGCCGCGGAGAGCCGTCTCGGCAAATTCCGCATGTCTTATGGCCATAAATGGTGAATTGGGAGAGCTCTACGTCGCAAGTGGTGGGGGAGATAGCTCTTCAAGCTATCAGCATGGTCCTTGCGTCTGGTGATGGCTCAAATGTTGCCCAGCTGCCAAGCTTCGTGTGCTGTAGAAAAAAAAGACAACATAGATGATTTGCTGTTTGAGGAAATTCAGTTCTAATGGGTCGGTAGCCAGCTGATTCTGCGGTGAAGTCCGTTGAGCGCTTCAAGACGGCCTCGTTGGGATGACGTTGCTGGCAGTGCTGCATCTTCGTTCGGAAGCCGAGGTACTTGGAAACGTGGAAGCAAGCACAGACAGACGATTGCCCATCCCACTGCCGCGGTCGCCTTGTCCGGGATAAAGTGGGATAACGGGTAGTGATAGAGGCCGTTGGAAGATCGATCAGTGCTGATCTCACCCTCTCAGACCACCCTGTTTACCCTGCTCCATTAGGGCACCTCGGACACCTCCCCACTACCGAAATGGCGGTGGTTTAACCCTAAAGAGAGCCGTTGGGAATCAAACCCCTCCCCTTGCTACTGCGAGGACGGAGCTTACGACCCAAAAACCTGTTGAGCGGGACAGCACATCGATGCAGTGGAGGTCATCCCGCAGTTGATGATGCATTTGCAGACGGGAATGCCGACCGAGGGAACCCCAGATCTGGAAAATCATTTATCTGGATCATCGCTCAATTGGTGATGGAAAGATGCGGCTGAGAAGGTCCTTGTTTGTGGGACGCACAAAGTCAGCACCATTACCCGCCATCCGTTTCTGTTTCAAGATCGATCGCCCGTGTGTCGTCCCCGGTAGAGTGGTACCGACCGAGCAGGCCGCCTTCTAGGTCCAGGCATTCTGCTTGGTCGCATCACCAACATGCAGAGGTGTCTTTCCCAACTTGCCTCCTAGCACGCCCGTTTCAGAACGTTAAGACCTTCTCCGGAGTGCCCATGGGATAGAAGGGCCGAATTCCCCTCAAGGCTGAGTTCAATTGAGAATAGTGTAGCTTCTGAGGGGCCGCGGACAAGACCCTGGGACAAGGGATGTGGGGGTCTAGATAGCAGTAAGCGCACATGCAAGAAGGGAACAGATGCAGGGCTCAGCACGAGACGGCTAACAGATTTGACCAGGGCTCGCCGCTAATCTCCTCTTCGCTCTCCGGAAGTTCATCATGTACTCCACCGTCTTAGACACGTTATGGATGAATTGGTAAGGGTAGATGGAGATGAGGTTTGGCGGCCGCCTTCATATTCAAATCCCCATCATCCTCACTCACATCGTATTCATAAATATCGACCTCTTGGACCAACTTGCCAATCGATCTTGCCCAGAGCATCAATCGACACTCTTCTGACCAACTGGTCTCACTAGCCTTTGGCTAAAGTCGCTGGTCCAAGAAGATCAACCTTCGAAGTGGAGGGTACGACATCACGAGGTCGCTGAACACCAATTGAAGAAGCCATCACCATCACCATTATGTATTTTTCCAACCAGTATCCTTTTCCTGGAGCGCCGACGGCCCATCAGGATTCATACATGCCGGCGCCGACATCGATGCCGACCACAGCTACTCAATCCACGACTTCGGAGGACTACAATGAATCCTCGATGAATTCCCCAAGCCCTCTATCACCCAAATCGCCCGAAATGCTTGGGCTGGATGCCGCAACAGTCAGTAGCTTGTGCTCGAGTATGGGTGGGATGCTAGACTTCAGTGACTTACGTCCTTTTTGCAGGAACTCTATGACAGTATGGACGATCATTTCCCTGCGTATCACTACGGCCAGGCTGGCGCTTTCCCTTCTATTGTCGCGCCATCCATGCCTGTCTCCATGGGTCCCAGGAATGGAATGTATATGGATGGTAACCTGCCAACGATGGGCGACATGATGGGTCCGGGGCGCAGATCAGAGTCAGACGAGCAAAATTACGGGCGATGGACCAGCGACGAGGATGCGCAGACCAAGAGGAAGGCCCAGAACCGAGCAGCGTATGTGGAAGCACATGCTTTTTCTCTTGTAACGATTCACCGCTGACCTTTCACTTGCAGTCAGCGTGCATTCAGAGAGAGGAAGGAGAAACATGTTAAAGATCTGGAAGCGTCGCTCGAGCGTCTCAAGAACTCCCAAGAGAAGGCGTCGGAGGAGAACGAGAAGCTGCGCATAGACCTCGAGAGGATGACGAGGGAGAACCAGATCCTCAAAGCGACAAGCAACAGGCGACAGAGCGTGAATAGCTCCGCCGACTCGCTTATTACAGGCCCGCCCATGAATTTCAGCCAGACTTCCTCGCCCAGCAGCGTCGCATCAGGACACAAGGATAAATCCAGCTCCCACCGGGCCACAGAGTCCGAAGGCCAGAATCTGTATACTGCTGGTGCTGCATGGGATTATATTGTCGCACATAGTTTGTTCAAGCGTGGTCTCATCGATATCACAAGCGTGAGCCGGTACCTGCAACAACGTGCATCATGTGATGGTCACGGCCCTGTGTTTTCAGAGAAGGACATCCTCGACGCCATCCATCGAAGCCTCGCAGACGGATCAGATAATCTCTGATTACATCAGGCAAGCAAAATCTATTGACGGGGCTCCCGACGCACTATGATAAGGAAGCGAAGTCTCCCTCGATTTCTTCTGTCGAGCAATTGCTTAATGAGTATACGAGTTAAAAAGATGCGATGAGGAAAAGGCCAAGGGCGAAAAGCCCACCGGTGGCCTGAGGATCTGTTTATCCTTTGCTTTGTATTCGAGCATTCCCTTTACTTAGATAGAGCGGCTGTTCTTGAGCATATGCATTTATTTTCATTTAGTTTTACTTGTTCGCAGTATATCAAGCGAGAATACGACCAATCTAGATAAATTAATCACCACAACGTGCATGGCCAATGGGATTTTCAACCTTACCGTAACTATATTGTGTCTTGAAATGTATCTATGAGCTAACTCCACCCCTCCTATTTTAATCTTTTATTTCTTTTCTAAATTTAACTTATAGGATAATTTCTATCTGCTATTGATTTAATTTCTATAGCTTGGGTTCTATGTGTAAGACGGTGATGCTCATTCCTGAACCTATTGAGATGTAAGTCTTAGTTTGTGCCCCCCTTTTTGGGGACTTTGATCAATGTTCCTGGAGCAAACGGGCAAAAGTTGATCCAAGCTTCTATGGAATGCTATTCCTCGTGTATGCCGATCCCATTAGCCAAGCCATTGATGGGCCTGGGCCACCGGGTCGTATATGGGCATTACGACGAGCCTGGCCTACCTCTCTTAGCTTGGGCGAAAGATTTTCACAACCAAGGCTCGTGTATGAGGGTTTAACTTTGACCGCCTGGAAAATTTCAAAGGTTCCTGGACTTGGCAATGTAACTCGCTTCAATGGCAAATAAACGAAAAAGGGGGATTAGTTCTATAGCCACACCCGGACCCTGCATTTTGGCCTGGACCCTGAAATTTTATCTGGCAACTGCAATAACGTCATATCAGTTCAGGGTCCTGCCGGTACCCGAAGCCGTGCAGCAACCTTCTGGGACTATCTTGGGGTGTGACTTGCGGTGTGTGAATATCGGGGATTCACTTAGTCTCCCACGGGCACGGATGGAGTCCTCCGATGCAAGTTTACTCCTTAGCCTTGGCATTATGGCCTACACAGCGATAGGTCTTGCCCAAGAAGGAAGAGCCTGATTTTCAAGTTAGAGAGACGGTGAGTCTATAATTATTTGGAATTGTTTTGCTGCCCGAAGGATTTGCGAGCTGAGAGGGGCCACCATGAAACAAATAGGCAAGCTGTTACATTTGTTTTTCAACATTGATTTCCACAAGCAGAAACAAAGGCAGTGCCCTATTTTTCACTAATTCCTCCATTGATTACTGGGTGTCGTGGCTCTGGATATCACATCGAAGCTACGCCGTGTGCCAAGCCATTCCGCTATAGCAAATGGCTGGCATAGAAACGCAGCCCTACAAGTTCTCCTTTGGTAGTTCCGGGTTATATATGAATGCCATCAAAAATATCCTATTACCTGATGAATGAGGTTTATCTTTCTCAGAAGTTGAACAGGACCTTTTTTCGTTGAGCTTATGCATCGATTGGAAAGCATCCTCCTGCCATCCGATTGGGTGCTGACATGACAGAACAATTTATCATCACTAGTCGGTGCTCTAGCTCGCTGAGAATTTGGTCCAACTCCAGCAATGTTTCTTGCCACACTTAGGTTTATTCCCAGCTTTTCCCTGCCCCGTCTCTCTAGCCGCTGATAAGCGGAGGAGAGCATGTACTGCCACGTAGGACAAGCCATGCATACACGAGGGGATGACTAACAAAGGTTCTTTCTGCTTTGTAGCATGCCAGAATCCTACGACCTGCTAGAGATACACACATAGTTGTACGATGATTATGGGCTAATGAGGGTTGAAAGAGAGGTTATTGGAAGACAAAATTGCAATAAAGACCCAGATTTTGCACAAGGGGGTTCAACGAGTCTCGTTACCTTGATTTGGGGTAGGTGTTGACCCATGTGAAGCGGGGGAAGAGGTGGAGGAGGCTATTGTTGCCATGAGACATGGACAACCGGAACGAAGGTATGAGTCGTAATCAGGAGGCAACGGGTGGAGATGCAGAGGTGCTTGACTTGTAAAAAGAGGAGGTAAGAGGGAACGTGGCCTGGGTGTAAGGGGTGCATTGATGAATATCTCTCCACGCTAGCGGCCGCCTTTGCTTCCCCCACTCGGCTGTCGTCAAGAGCCACTGTTGGTTGATTATTGTTAACTTGCTTTTAGAGAGCAAGCGGAATGAATCTCGGTAGTAGTCGATGAATCATCTTTGCATGTGAGCCTTTGCGGCCAGTCCAGCATGCGTAACATGTCCTTCTACGTTTTATTGAATAATAACAATCTCGCCAGCCCACATACGTTTCTCCATGCTTGCTCTTCCCGAGGCATGTATGGACCAGCCAGATGACCCGGACTTTCATTTGTCCACATCACTCTTCTTCCGCTCCTAGGACGGCACCTTACGATCGAGGGAACATCCCGCCCCTGGATTCTTGGATCAAGCCTTGACGACTGGGAATTGAGCAATAGACCCGCTCACCCACCATTTGTGGATTTGATGGATACGCACTGGAATAGACCATGTAGGAGGGGTGTGCATCCAATCGCTCAGCGGGATTGGTAGCGAGTGATGTTGGTGCAGGCTCTCCTGAACAATGAACACCAACACCTGGATCGAAGTTTCGCGGCCGACCTCGTTATTGTATAACAGTATTACAGGTTAGTTTTATAAGAGCATATCAACCGCTCTGTAAAGAAAGAGTCTATATTGTGCTAAGTATAAAGGGGCAATTGAGGCTCTGTGAATAAGATTGATGTTGGCTAAGCAACCCGTCCTTGACTCTGAATGATAAAAATATCCAAATAAAGATGCCACCGGATCTCTCTTTACGAGTCTTGGTATTAGTATACTGAAGGGAAAAGATAGACTGATCGTTGTCGATTTAGCTTTGGCAATATATTGGAACGGGTGTTATATTAGAACCGGTGAACAGAATTCTGCCTGAATGCAATGAAGTTTTGACATAATGCTCACTTTCCAGTCGAGGTACTCGTATAAAACTACCCCTTCTCCTGCAAAAAGGTGAGACTGCGTTGACCTGTTAGGATAGAATCGGGTAAGATAAAAGCCTAGTGAAGTGAAATACAGCAGGTGCTGTTCTTAATTCCATCCTTATTATTAGCCCCTGGCTGTCTACTTACAGTTGTTTGGATTAAATGCTCAGAGAGTACATGAGGGTAGAACTTGATCGAAATTTATGGCAGAAAAGTGAATCCCTTCTGTTCTCTATGTATATGTTTTGGTCTATCTTGCCTCCCGATTGTAAGAAATGATAAATTCTTCATGAATATGCATGTAACAGGTGAAAGACTTTACAGAGTGTGAGTTTAAGAGTATGGTGAGAAGAGAAAACTTGAAGGAAACATTATATAGCAGGAATCACACCCAAAATTGTGCCTTCTCCTCGGTCTGTGTTTTAGAGAGGACGGGGCTTGAAAAACCGAAAATCTGAAGAACCCACGTGTAAATATTATGAAACCAACAAGCAGAGATACTCTCTCGCAGAAGTCGTTCTGCAGCTTTCAAGTACTGGACTTGATTGGTAAGCGCTATATTTGTAGCTCGTTGTGCTGAGAGCTCGGAGAGGGCTTGCTCGTGTTTTTCGGATAAAACACCTTCTTTTTGTCTTAGACGTGCTATTTCAGCTTTCAAGGAAGAGTTCTCTTCCTGGAGCCTGTCCGCTTGGGCCTTGGTACTGCCGTGCAGCCCTTCGATATAAGACACTTTGGCGTCCAAGCCTTGCGCTCGCTTTGTGGCGGCTTCTAGCTGCTTCCGAAGCATGTCATTGTATTTGGATGTATATGCCTTCCTTTTGGAGGCTTCCTCTACCTCGGCCCTGAGGTCCTGATTTTCCTGCTTCACAGTCTCCAGTGAAATGCTGGTTGTTGATCGCTCCGTCTCCAATTCTTCTATTTGCCGGCGCTGTTCATAATTCTCAAGAAGTACAGACGTGTACTTGATTTTATGCTCCCTCAGCTCCTCTTCTGCGCCGTTAGGGGTCAGTTGGCTGAGCTGTGTAGCAATTGATGCCTGTTCCTTGCTCTTCCTAAGCAGCTGGTCATGATGCTGAGCTGCAGTGGCAACCACGTCAAGCCAACGCTGCGCAACGAGCTCCGCCTGGTACTGGTGGGTTTCCTCACAAAGGCAAATCCTTGCGAGATCAATCAATTCCTGCTCTGATATACATTTTGGATCTTGGGCAGCGAATTTGGCAAGCTGAGACCGAATTTCTGGATACCAGATCTCGGGGACCGAGTATCTACACCGCGGACGGTTGAGCCTGGTCTCGTCCTCGCCCACGCAGGAGATTAGAGTGAAGTCATTGTCGATTTCGTAGCTGATTTGAAATAGGTTTGCTGGATCCCATGTGGCAGCCATACTCCTTTTGTGCCAGAATGAGAAAGTTTATGTGCAGGAGGTGGCAGCATCGGATGCTCGGGAGGGAGCGGATGTTATCGTAGCAGAATAGAAAAATCTGGACAAAATCAGCTGATTCCATGCTCGTTTGGGAACGGACGTGTAATTGACTAATTTTAGTATATGAACAGACCTATCAGTACCGGGATTAACACTCAATCAGGACAATTTTGAATCTTACCACGAACCGGGATAAATATTAAGTTGATTAAGCTTCGAATAGCTCGCATTGGTGGATGTCACATTTCGAGGATCAAGCTTTTCATCATCACCGACTTCACGTGAAACCAACAATTAGCAACATAACTTTAGCTGGAAATTGTGATTGAACTCCATTTTTTCTTATAAAGCTTTGTTATATGCTGATAAATACGTACTTTATATATCGACGAGAATAGTTTATTGCCTGTGATACTCAAGGTATCACGACAGCCTTGACAACCTCTCCGGCACCAACCGCTCTCAGGGCCTCTGTTGTCTCATCAAGAGTATACTTGTGGGTGACGCATTGAGCCAATGGGAACACCTCATGATTGGTTTCTACAAGTCTGGCGGCACGGTAGTAATGCTTTGGGGACGCAAAAGTCGAACCTACTACTGTGAGGGCCTTTTGCACCATGTCAAAGGGGCAGAAGGGAACGGTGCTAGTCCCCGCCCATGTGCCGACCAGGAGATACTTGCCGGACCGGCCCAGAAGCGAGATCCCCTCTTCGAAGGCGGCTGCATTCCCGCTGCATTCAATGGCTACGCCGACCCCCCTGGGGCCTATGGAGCTGTTGATGAAGCTTTGGCGGGCTTGCCGCGAGGAAAGCTCCGGTTTCCGGAAGTCTACCAACAACGTAGCCCCGAATTCTTGGGCTCGCTGGAGTCTCGATTCAACGCCCTCGATACAGATAATGTCCTTGGCGTTGGCTAACTTGGCCATCATGATGGCCGCCAGACCAACAGGCCCGGCCCCCTGCACAAGCACCGTGCTCCCTGATGGTATCCCGCCCAGGTGGTCTAAAGCCTGCAGGATGGTGGGGAGGGCGCAACCTAATGCAATGAAGGCGTCCAGAGGGACGTTTGGATCAATGCGGTAGAATGAATTGTTGGGCAGCAACGTAGCGAGCTCCGTATAGCTTGCCCATACCTCGGCCCGGTTCGCAGGCGACCAGAACGTGCCGTTGGTGCAAGCCGTAAAGTCTTCGCTGATGGTACAGTCGTAGCAGGCATTGCAAGGTCTGATTGGGTTCCAGTAGACAACGTCTCCAACAGCGATGTGATGGCCGGCATGGTCTGTTGCCACGCCCTCGCCGAGCTCAATGATTTGCCCGAGGCCTTCATGCCCAAGCACAACAGGGTCAGGGAAGGGTTGGTCGCCCTTAGCGAGATGTGCATCTGTCCCACAGACTCCTGCTCTAAGGACCTTGATGAGTATGCACGCACGCGCAGGTGGTGGGACCTCTCTCGTCCAAATCTGTACACCAGACCCATCTGCAGTGAGAACGGCTGCCTTGGAGCGTCGAGTGCTGCTGGGCCCTGCCATTTCGAATTGGATTATGGGAAGATGAAGGAAATGAGGTTGAGAGCAGCAGAAATCAAGCATAGAAACAATAGCTAAGCCTTAGTTGATTTCTCCAAGGTAAGTTGGGGTATAGCTCTTGATCAGTGCTAGATGAGTGTCAATTCAGGTCTACGGAAGGACTGTTTGAATGCATGAACCGGCCGGACAGCTCGGATGCCGCTCTGGACCACCACGGCCCGTAAGTTCTCCTGCATTGTGCTGTGAAAGTCATCACACATGATGCACGTTGGTAGTCCCTCATCCGTAGAGGCTTAAGGTCTCACGGATGTGGTACCCCCTCATTTGAGGGGCCCATCCGGCCCCTTTCCCCGTCTTCCCCACGATCCATAGTCTTATGTAGATTCCATGTCATTGGATGTTTGTTTCTCGTGAGGGGAAATCAGGCGATTGGTGTGCATGAGTGATCCGGTTGGATGATGTATCATCAATGCTGGCCAGTTGATATAAACAGCCGTAAGATCTGTCCTGGAGATGTTTTACTTCCCATCTCCAATCCCCATGATTCAACTTTTCTATATGACCTATCACCATAAAAGTATTAAACAAGACTTCCCAAAATAATCTCCTGACCCAATGTCTTCGACCAAGAACACGGTCCCGGTCCTCGAGGGCAGCGCCCTGAAGGTGCCTAACAACACAAGCGCCGCCGCAACAAAGGCACCAGGAGACCCGTTGGTCCTCCCCCCAAACACAAGCAGCGAGCACTTCCGGAATTTCATCGAGAGGGCTCGTGAGATCACTGGCTCGGAAAATGTCTTCGTCGTGGAGCGGGAAGACCAGCTCGTTGACGGCAACTACATGGAGCCCAACAAAACACACGATATGCATCATCTGTTTGACCGTAGCTATTTTGCTAGCTCTGCCACGGTGGCCCCGAGAAATGTACCCGAAGTTCAGGCAATGATGCGTCTCTGCAACGAGTTTGACATCCCTGTGTGGCCATTTTCCATTGGTCGCAACACCGGCTATGGAGGCGCCGCACCTAGAGTTCCCGGTAGTATCGGATTGAACCTCGGCAAGAACATGAACCGTGTTCTTGAGGTCAACACCGATGGAGCATATGCATTGGTGGAACCTGGTGTGACTTACTATGATATGCACCAATACCTGGAGAAGAACAACCTTCGGGAAAAGGTTTGGCTTGATGTAAGTATTGATGAACTGATTTCATGTTACTATTGAAGCCGTGCTCATCAAGATGTTGCTAGGTCCCGGACCTGGGAGGTGGCTCTATTATCGGCAACGCCGTTGAGAGAGGAGTTGGATATAGTCCCTATGGCGGTGAGCAATATTCTGTTATTCTGATCTTGATTTTTTATTTTGCTCATGGAATTCTCTAGACCACTGGATGATGCACTGCGGACTGGAGGTGGTTCTACCCAATGGAGAGTTGATCCGAACTGGTATGGGGGCCATGCCAGATAGGACAGCTGGGCATCGGGACGGACTGAGGCCAGACGAGCAGCCTGGTAACCGAGCCTGGCAGTTGTTCAATTATGGCTTTGGCCCGTACAATGATGGAATTTTCACCCAGAGCAGTCTTGGAATTGTTGTAAAGATGGGAATCTGGGTGAGAGCAATCTTAACTGCAAAGTGTGCCTTGGAGTTGAGCTAACGGAAGAGCACCCAGTTGATGCCAAACCCCGGTGGCTACCAAGCATACATGATCACATTCCCTCGGGACGAGGACTTGCACCAAGTCATCGAGATCATCCGACCACTCCGAGTCGTAAGCGTTGCTGAGAAATCGCTGAAGCCGGCGATGTACTGACAATTTCAATAGCAAATGGTTCTGCAAAACGTGCCGACTTTGAGATCTCTCTCCATGGATGCCGCTGTTCACCATCCGAAGTCATATTATACAGATTCGGATGCGGCTCTCACCGATGCGCAGCTAGATAAGATTGCCAAAGACCTGGATCTTGGACGTTGGAACTTCTATGGCGCCCTCTATGTAAGTCAGCCTTGCCAATCATATCTCTACCCGATTCTAATCCGGCGTTGGAATGGTCAGGGACCGGAGCCCATCCGTAACGTTCTTTGGTCGGTGATCAAGGAGAGTTTCTCCAAAATCCCCGGAGCCAAATTCTACTTCCCGGAAGACCGCCCAGAGGAGAACAGCATTCTACGTACCAGAGCCCAGACTTTGCAGGGTATCCCGACCTATGATGAGCTGAGATGGATTGAATGGCTTCCGAACGGTGCTCATCTCTTCTTCTCTCCCATATCTAAGATTACTGGCGACGACGCCGTCTTGCAATATCAGATCACTAGGAAGCGCTGCGAGGAAGCTGGATTGGAAGCTATCTGCGACTTTGTGGTGGGAATGAGGGAGATGCGTACGTACAAACCTAATTTATTGCTGACAGCGAAAAGTTGGCTTGAGAAAGTCGATTTGCTAACTATACTTAGATCATATTGTCTGCATCGTCTTCAACCGCGAGGACCCCGAATCCAAGAGACGGGCACTGTGGCTGATCCGCACACTCATTGATGACTGTGCCAAGTACGGATGGGGCGAATATAGAACACATCTGGCTGTCATGGACCAGATTGCCAACACGTATAACTTCAACGACAACGCCCAGATGAAGCTCAACGAACAAATCAAGAACTCCTTGGACCCCAAAGGAATTCTTGCACCGGGAAAGAATGGAATTTGGCCCCAGTCTTACCACAAAGACTCCTGGGTTTTGTCTTCAGATCCTGGAGAGTTGCCAGGCAAAAAGAGTGACGCAAAGTCTCATCTCTGAAGAGGTGTGATTCCGGAATTAGATAGTGATAATCTACAATAACTAAGGCTGTCTGCTTAAAGTTCGGGATGTAGGAATGCGTTTTCTTAGCTTATGATACACGTGTAACAATCTATCCGAAAAGCTAGTCACCAGGACATGTTTGGACACTTAACAAGTTGAGTCTATCCTACGTCAAATGCGTGAGTACATGCACTTCTAGAGACTAATCAATGGATATACTGCAAATTAGATACATGAAATATATCCGAGGTTAATTTATCGGCTGTCCCGGTAACTGCCGTTTATTTTATCACGATGGCTAATCACGCATCTTTAGAGCAAAGACACAGTCGTTTAATTCGACATGAACAAGGCACATTCCGTTCCCTGGGACCGGTAAATGGTACATAGGGTGATTTTCCAATTATGGTTCTTGGGAACTATTCTAATAATTGAGGTAAAGAGTTTCGGCGTCGCGAAGGGGTATCATCTTAAAATTTACATTCGAACATTCATATCGACATTGCTGCTACATCCCTGCGGACTCAAGAGACGTCTCTCCAAGACTACCTTGAGCAAAATAAGACTCAGATGAAACATAGCTCGTTACGGGGAATAACGGAACACCATGTTCAAGAAAGTAACCAGATGAATCAACATTATCAATGAGAGAATGATGTGCCGCACCTACGTCCGTCTCAAAATGCTCGTAGCCATGAGAAAGAAGCTGTGCAGGCAGCACACCTGATGTGGGTAGCATGAACTCGTCTTGCATTGTGCTAAAGTCAAACGAGTGAGGCGTCATCGGTTGGCCGATGCCCTCGTCTGTCGGCAGACTCCAGCTGGACCGTTGCGGAGAGGTAATGCTGTTGATCGTGTCTTCACCAACATCGTGATTCTTTGATGGCGCTCGTATATCTCCAAATATAGTCCGTGTCTTCTGGTTATTCTCTTCAAGTAAGGTATCAGCCCTTCTGGTGGTGTATATGAGGGCAGCTTCTTTTAATTGGCCGCAAATAGTGGCATATCGAGAGGCTTGAGCACTATGCTTTCCTAGATGAGCTAGAATTTTAATAGCCCGATCCATGGCGTCATCCGTTGGCCATCTATGACGAATTGACGAGTCTAGACATGCTAGCCCGAGACATAGAACTGATATGAAGACACTATTGATGACATGAGGCTGTCTCTTGGGCGTGTTTAGCTCGAAGACATACTCGTGTGCAATGTCGATGCCTTTGATGGCCGAATTTACACAAGCATCAGCGTAGGTCGCAATAGATGCCCTGGCCGAGGAGCTATCATCATGCGCTTCCTTGCTTGACGTGTGGTAAACTTGAAAAGTCAAAAACGGTCTTGTGAGCAACACAATGGAATAATAATATGCCATTGTCACAAGGCTGGAGCCGTGCTTGAGCTCCAGCCCAAAACTGCGGGGTGACAGGCCAGAGCTCTTTGAGTCGGCATACTCCAAGCCATCTACCATGAGCATCTGGGGCAGCTCCTCTGTCCATTGCCGATGCTGCCTCGAGATGCTTTTGGCCAACTCAAGGCTGACGGCCTTTTCCGCATACACCTCGACCAGTATCCTCTCAAAGACGTTGCAGATCCGGAACATGGCAGAGAAGACTTGGCCAGCAACGCCGGGACTCTCGTAGTCAGGGAGTGACTTGATTGGTGTCATGGCAATGTTCGAGACAGACTCGGACGTCGCCGGCGGTCTCCCTAAAGAGGCAGCCAGGAACAAATCACAGACCCGCAATGACTTCCACGCACGCTCTCGAGATAAACCCTCGTCGCCCCCAAAGGCCGTGTTGGTTTCGTGGAGGTGGATGCCCAGTGTGTATGCTGCTCGGACGGCTATCCCTAAGTTGATAAAGGCAGCGTTGTATTGGCATGAAGCAATCATGAAATATGTCATCTGTAAGATGGCCTGGATCGTAGGTAGGCCAGGATCATCCAATAGGTGAAACATTGTGAGTTGGCGACCATAGGCGAAGCACTCCTCTGCCAGCTCATCATCTACTTCACCCTGCGCCCTGCCCTGCGCCCCGATCCCAAGAGCTAGGTAGATGATGGCACATGTGGACTTGGGGGTTTCGCTTGGCTGCTCAATATGGGCTTGTACTTGATCCTTGAGCCACGGAGGATCGAAGAGATCCATCGCCCCGCTCACGGCAAGGAAGAACTGGCTTGCAAGACTTTGCGCGGTGCAGACGTCCAGTGACGGCCTCTTGGCCGTGTCGAAGCGGATCTTGGGGCTATTCTCGACCATTGGGCTTCGGCCGGGATCGTTCGTAAAGGCACATGGCCCGACTGCGATCTGCACGGCGTGCTTGACTGTCTCCATGAAGGAAAGAGAGGCCGATTCACCGGCATATACTTTGTCGTATGCGTCAGCAAGACTGCCGGATCTAAAGAGGAACTGTGCTCTATGTGGGCATGGACTACAACATACTGAATTTGCCTTTGCTGTCTTTAAGCATCTGCGGCTCGGCCGAGGATGCGGTCGAGCCCGAGACGGGAACATTGAGTTGTTTGTGTCGAGGCCGAATTGACGACGGACTGCCTCCGGGCTCACCCAGATCAACTCTGACTTGCCCTCGCGTTCGACCTCCGCTGTCAATCGTTTTTTCGCTCCCGTCCCGCGACGTCGGACGAGGGTCTCGTGAGTACCGACATGAGTCTTCCACGCAGCGCGTCTTACACTGGTCGCAGGGCAAGATGCCGTCGCACTTGGCCTTGCGCTTCTTGCAACTCTCGCAGGCGTGGGCGACTCGCCGGCGGAAGCGAGGGTCTACTTTTGCTCGAGGCATTGCGTTGATTTAGCAACATGAGTGGAGAGGAAGATTGTGATACAATGTGATGGCGGGAGAGAAAGCGCCGACTAAATCTAACAGCGACGAGGGCTATGTAGGGACAGGGGAAGGGGGTGTCTAACTCCAGGTTCACGCACGATCTGGAGCTGAAGCTAGTGGCGGTTGACTTGCACGGGGATTGGATATGGATGCCATGTGAGTGGGCTATTCAAAGCATCCGTCTGGGGTTCCGTGTGGGGAGAGATGGAGTCGGATGTACGTATGTGGTCTTCAGTTGTTGGGACACTCTGCTGGCTTCTCCTCTCCACCGAGCCGCCCTCCGTCGTCACAGTCTTCTCCTCAGTTCTCTCCGCTCTGTGCCAATGCCCCATGCAACCCTGACACGACCTGAAATCACTAAGTCCAGGCACCAAACTCCACACGGTCAAGACTCCAAACTGCCCACTGTGGCTGGCGGGGCCTCGCAAGGAGTACGTTATCCGGTGCAACTTCCGATGGGGTACAGTTCCGACGGCTCCAAGTGGGAGATCAACGAGGGGAGATAACCAGAAGCCCGAACAGATCGGCTCCACTAACCTTCTCGAGTCTTGCTGAGCCAGCAGTCTGGAAGGCAAGTCATTATGTATAACCTGAATTGAGGCGATTTGTAAACGCCTCATACTGCTATACCTCATCACACACACAACCAACTCAGCATCAGAAATGGCTGCCCCCCTGAACTTCATCTACAATGTTGCCCCTAGCAGAGTCGTCTTTGGCCAGGGGAAGATCCAAACACTCCCTGACGAGCTGGCCCGGCAGGGGTTGAAAACCCCCCTCATCCTGACGACGCCTCAGCAAATCCAGCATGGCGAGAAGGTCAAGGCCATCCTGGGTGGTGTTGGCAATCTCTTCACTGAAGCCACCATGCACACCCCAACAAGCGTCACAGACACTGCCCTAGCCTTCACCAAATCAGTCGATGCCGACTCCATCATCTCCATTGGCGGCGGCAGTACCATTGGGCTTGGCAAGGCCATTAGCATTCGCACTGGGCTCCCCCACATCTGCATCCCTACGACCTATGCCGGGTCTGAGATGACTCCAATCTTGGGCGAGTCGGTCGATGGGCTCAAGAAGACGCGCAGTGACCCCAAGATCCTTCCGGGGACAGTGATTTACGATGTCGATCTGACACTGAGCCTCCCACCCGGCATGAGCGCCACGAGTGGGATAAATGCCATTGCACATTCCGGTAGGTTTATTGTCCATTGCGAATAACCGTATTTCCGTTACTGACACCGTCTTTCCGCTAGTCGAGGCACTGTACGCTCAAAATGCCAACCCCATCATCTCCCTGCTCGCCCTCGAGGGTGTCAAGGCCCTCGCCGGAGCTCTCCCCACCATCGTAGAGTCACCATCAGACGTAACTGCGCGCACTTCAGCTCAGTACGGAGCCTGGCTTTGCGGTTTATGTCTCGGTTCAGTCGGCATGTCAATTCACCACAAGCTCTGCCATACTCTTGGTGGAAGCTTTGGATTGCCTCACGCGGAGACGCACACCATTGTGCTCCCCCATGCTCTTGCATACAATGCGCCGCGTATCCCGGAAGTGATGGAAAAGCTCGCCGCGGTGCTTCCAGAGAGCAACGGGGATGCGATCCACGGGCTCAACGTGCTTCTTACGCGTCTCAAAGTGCAGCGGGGGTTGAATCAATTTGGCTTCAAGCTGGAGGATGTTGACAAGGCTGCTGACATTGCTGTCAGCAATCCTTATTACAACCCACGCCCGATCGAGCGGGATCTGATCCGGGAGCTGATTAGGAGGACACAAGCTGGGGAAGATGCTAGGGTAGATCTGTAGATCGGTAGATCTCGTAGCTGCTAAATGCAGCAGCGTCGGTCAATTTTTGTCATGGGCTTTGGGTAGTCTACGATGTCAATGTCACTTCAAGTTAGAGCTCTATATCTAGACTAGTTGAAAATTCTCATGAAAGCGATTGGGAGTTCGTCGCGGAGAATTGAGCCCTCAATGAACTCATAGACGCATAGATATTTATGGTAGATTTTTTCAAACGATGCTTGAGAACGATGAACACGTAAAAGACGAATGTAAGTACGGTCAATATCTTATCCAGTCTCGATCATGAGTTTCATAGTCCGATTTGCCTTATGTAAGTCAATATATCTCACCAAATGTACTTATATTTTAACCTAGTGAGAAAACGCCAGCTTCCTGAAGGTTGGGTTGTTTTCAGGAAGAGGCTCAGTAGGAATATCCAGCAAGCCTGGCTGAATGAAATATGCCAAATCTCCCGCATCTTCATCCACCTGTGGAGCAGACCAGCCGTCGCCTAGCCAAGCCAACCGATTGCCGCTTTCCTCATCCGTATCCTCCTCGAACGTGTAGTCGAAATCTTCCCAGCGGGGGGAGCGGAGAGTCTCCATTGCATGCAGTGCACTACCCGGCCAAATACCAATGATCCGATCACCCTTGCTCGTTTTCTTCTTGTACCAGCTATTGCACTCATCAAGGTAGACCGTCTTGTCGAAGTACTTCTCAATAATCTTAGAGAAGTCTTTCACCCGTGCGGCTTTGGGTTCCATGCTCGAGATGTTCTCCTTCTGGAGTTTGCGAATGCATTTGACGATGTAGTCGCCGGTCTTTTCGATCATGGTCGTAAGTGGTCCCGTGCCAATCGCGGCATTAGGACCCATCATCATAAAGTAGTTGGGGAATCCGTCTGTGGCGAGTGAGAGGTAAGTCTCGGGGAACGGCTCGAACTTTTCCTGCATCGTGGTGTTGTTCCTCCCAGTAACAGTGAATGGGGGCGGCGCAGAAGTCTGGAAACCCGTGGCACAAACCAGAATGTCCAATTCTCTCGTCTCTCCATTCTTGAGCACCAATCCTGTTGGGGTCGCCTTCACGATGGGCGTGTTGATGAAGTCGACATTATCCTGAACCAGGGCTTCAAGGTAGCCCAGACCAGGCGTGAGTCTTCTGCAGGTGACGCCGAAGCTGGGAAGAAGAGTCTCAAAAATCTCGGGCTTTTTGGCCAACCTCTCCTTCATGAGTTGTGTAAAGGCATCTCGAACATCGCCCTGCATTTGCGAGTCCTTCATCGTGACGCTGTGAATGGAGTTTCCGTCTCGCTCAATTGTTGTTCGGTACTTCAGATAATATTCTGGATTGTTGGCGAAACGATCCTTTTCCTCCTGGGTGACTGCCGAAAAGGAAATCAGTGTCTGTTTCGACAAATTCTAAGAAAGTTGCTTACATTGAGTGCTCTGGGTCCCGAGAAGGGCCATGGCCGATTCTCCCAAGGGTTTGGAGATCCAGGTCTTGCTTCTGATAAAGCAGTCGAGCTTCACACCAGGGAGGCGTTGCAAGACGGGAATGATTTGAATTGCGCTACTTCCGCCGCCAATTACACCGATCTTCTTGTTTTCGAAATTGACACTGAAGGTGTTTTGTTAGTTTATTGATTCAAAACCACACTCATCTTTAGCGGCAGATACGGGAACCCTACCTGTCATCCCATGCTGCAGAGTGCATGACTGGGATCTTCATCTCGCGAACTCCTGGGATATTTGGCCATGCCATCTCATTCAGCGAGCCTCTCGCACTAATGACAATGTCCGCCGTATCATGAATAATCTCTCCGGTTGTAAGATTATTGACTGTCACATGCCTGAAGTGTGACATAAAGTGTTAGTGGCAGCCCTGGGAACATTGAATCTTTGGAGCTCACCATTTGGAAATTTGCGAGTCCCAAGTCGCACCTGTTACTTTGTGTGAGGTTTTAATAAACCTCTCTACAGAGTATCGTTTTGCAATCGACTCGAGATACTGTCGAATCTCTGCCGCCGGAGCATACCAGTCACTCCAGTTGGGATTGGGTGCAAATGTGTATTGGTATGAGTGAGCTTTTTGAAGCGATCAGTTAGGTGCAAAGCATCTATTATAAGTGATCAAGACTCACATGGAATATCACAGGCACATCCTGGGTAGCGATTTTCGTACCAAGTACCTCCTAGACCGGCGTTCTTCTCGTATATGGTCAAGTCAATGTTGCGTAACTTCTCTGGGATGCGTACACCGCAGTAGATGCCGGAAAAGCCAGCACCAATGATAATAACTCGCAATGGCCGGAAATTCTCAACTACTGTAGGCTTTGGAGGGGTAGCTACTACAGTCCCATTTGCGTGGGCGATGATCCCATCGGTATCGGAAGTGATTCCATTTAAGTGTGAGGTGATCCCATTTGTTCGGGCGGTGGCCGTTGCAGCAGTAGCCATGTTCAATGTTGAAGTAGTTGCGTCGTCAGTCAAAGAAGTGATCGTCGAATCCAAGAAGAGGAGAGTGATTGGTGCAACAAAATACTTGAGACTTGGATTATTGAATGAGAAGGATGAGACACGACACCTAGAGCAGCCACTTGTATATCTGTCTAAATGGCATCATTTTACACCGGGTATCGTTACCACCGAATCCCCCATCTCATCCGCCTCATGCAAAGGCTCAGGCGGTGACCCCACTTCAGTTTAATGAAAGGCAGCTGCCAAATCGGATGGGAGCATCTGGCGTGTTTGTGCTACCATTTCGGCCACGAGCCAGGTCACCGGCCGATACGCGGCCGACGGATCGTGCACCATCCTGCCTCTCCACCATCTTCCGACCCCGCGCTCCCCCGGAAGATGCTAAGACGACAAGCAAAATAGTTTGAGATTTATTGAATGGCGAACGGGAGGGGAATATGTCCTTCCGGGTGGCATGGACTGATCCCGTCGAGACTGAGGACTTCCGCCTCATTGCATGAATCACCATTTCTGTCTGTGAGCCTGTCGGACCGGGTGACCTTATTTTTCCAAGGCAGTCGAGATTTCAATACAGGCGATGGGTAGCCCTGTCTCCAACCTTCCCGCATCCCGTTGGAGATTGCATTTTGGAGAGTGCTGTGCCATGTTGCATTGTCACCTCTGGAACAGAGGCCTGCATATTGTACATCCACACCCTGCCTCCGCAAAGGCCACAGACACATTGAGTTGATATTATCTGGACCCAAAAAGTACACAATTAGCCGTTTTACTTATCTTTCACCAAACACGCCATTGTACATGGCTAGAATACGGAACCAGTGCAGCGGTCCTCTAGTAATCGATCAACGCTTCAGCGGGTTTACTGTGACGGAAACTTTTTTCCTTTAGTCGTCTACTGTTCTGAGAGTGCTTTGTATCTGAGCCGTTGGAAAGACGAGATCTGCCGAGGGTCTCATACTGACTTTGATCTACAGGTAGAACACTAGAAGTAGAACAAGAGAAACCTGATCAGGTTGGTCAAGTCTTAGCAAAGTTGGTGATGCGCTCTATCGAGCAGGATGTACTGGAGCATGAAGCTGCTCCATTCACTGATTGAAGATCATGCAACGCTAAATCATTTGCGCACAGGCTCTAAGAAAGGCAAAGCAATGTTACAAGCATAGACCAGTCCTACCTCCCGCAAGGAGGCCATAGAAGCGAACTGCGCGAAGCGTCAAAGAGAACCAGAGCCAAAGGCAGGCCATTCAAGCGACCCAATGTTCCTATTGCTAGTGTCGAAGGTGTAATACGGCTAGCTATATTGAGCAGAATTGTAGCCAACATGTCTATTTGCTCCTCGCTGAGCAACAACCTAACGTGCTCGTATGAGATAAATTCTCTGGCTCAGTTCCCGACGGAATTGAATAGTCAACTCAAGTAAATCAAACAGTGAGGAGTCGTAGATAGAGGACTAGGCCTTTATTATTAATAGTTACCTTTGCATCTATTAAACGTTTTTCTATTATATGCTGTTAACTTCACTGAATTTGAAAAATTCTTATGAATAGTGGTAGATCTTCTAGATGGACGTATAACATTATCCTCTTTTCTGAAATTACTCATAGGCTTAGTGTTAATTTGCTACTTGATATCGATACTAGGGGGCAAGTGGCTGAATAAAACATGGCACACCAAAGCCTCCATACAGCCTCATATTTCGACAAAATATCACAATAATTAACCCAGTTATTAATATATATCAAGCTAAAGAATATATAATAATCTATTATTTTACTGTTATTATTTGAAATACTACTAATAAGAGAACGAGGTTTCTAGCTTGCACAAAAAGAGCTCTGGTGTGCTGTGTTTTATCTCGGCCGCTTGGGGGGCTGATCCTTGTCAACTAGGGTTTCATCAGGATTTGGCGTGACTCACGATACGAAATACGCGTGATGAGGCTGAAGCTGTGTTAAAATGCTATCTAAGCAGGCTTGCGCCCCTCATTTCGCATTTTCAACTTCCGCTGTTCACATCCAAACCTCTAGATGCGCCATCTGAGCTCACATCAGACTCGACACGATGCAACCTCCACAACCACAAGTGGCCGTCACGCCAGCCGAGGTCAAGCCCAAAGACGGCCCAGTCAAATCTGTTTATGATAAGCTTTTCAACTTGGCCGTTGGAAGATGGATCGTCTCTGTGATCAACTTGGGATTAGCAGCAGGCATCCTCTCGAAGAAACCAGGAGAAAAGATGCTCATTGCTGCTGCGTACAATATAGCTGTGGTTAGTCTGATCCGTCACCGCCGCCGTGATCGCGCTGTGGCTCATTTCTCCTCATAGGGCGGTCTTCACATCCTACTTATCTTCGGCCCTTGGATAGGCCCCCGAGCGCGTAGTAGTCCCCTGCCCCCCAGGTGGTATTATATTCTCATAGCGATATCAACCCCACTCTGGCTTTCCGCGCTCATTGTTATGTTTGTATTTCATGAGTCGGATGGCAAGTATGAGGTCATCAATAGGCGTAGTCTATGGGGTGGCCTTAAGGATATCGCCGGGAACACAGTCACAATTCTTGAGAACATCTCAATTGCTTGTGGTTGCATGGGTGTCTGTGCGATGTGAGTATTTACCGTCTGACCAGGCCAGTATCTAAAGCGTAAAGCAAACAGCTGACTAACTTGTCACCAGTCTCTTCAATATCATACAATGTTATTACATTTTCAAATTACAAAGAGCCAAGTTTTCAGCGGAGGAACTAGAAGAGGGCTATATTCAAGTCAACCAGCCAAAAGATAAGTCCGAGAATGAGGCTACAAAAACTGGGTAGAGTCGAAGGACAGCTGGACAGCAATCACATTCATTTGTATATCACCTACGCATTGAGAGCTTGTCGGTCTTTTATTCAAGAGAAGCTTGGATTGGCCTCCAAGAGCCGAATTATGTGTTGATTTCTTGGCATATTTTCAAACAGAGTGCAAAGAATAATATTCATAAGTGGCCTCATCTAATAGCAATTCCGGTAATTTCTTCCCACTACAGATAAATCAGGGCATGTTAAATATAGAATTGGGGCAACATTGGATGGGCCCGTCGATGATTTGCTTCTGACACTGGATTTGCCTGGCATCTCAGCAACATGATAACGATTTTCCAACCTCACTGAGAGACTTCCCAAGGAAAGGTAGCGAAACCGTCGTAGTCCTTATTGAGCCCGTAAAGAGATCACAGAGTATGGGTTTATTCATAGTGGACGAGCAATCAGAACCTTTTCCATCGACGCGCCCCCTCGAGCCACACGTCTTATCTCTTCAATAGCCTTCTCGGCTCCTTCAACAATAGGAGTCCGGACTATGGGCTTCCAAACCAGCTCATGATTGACGACAAACCAATCCATAAACTTCTTAGTCCTGACTGGGAACACAGGATCCTGAGGAGAACTAAGCCAATTGAAATTCCCAGACGGACGGAGGGCATAACCTTCTTTCCAGTCTGTGTCGTGTGGGACTGGAAGGACAGAAGCGAGCCGCATATCCTCTGCCCACAAATTATCGGACATACAAGCTTTCGCGAGATCGGGGGTATTGTTTTTGTCAAGGGGCTTCCCAAGTATTGTTGTTCCATTGCAAACGGTCTCAATCGCAACAGTGAGCTTCTTGCTACTTTCTGCCACAGCCTTTCTGATCTCTTCGACGACTGTAGGGCTATTGTAGTCGAAAGCCCCTGAAACTCCGGCTTTTAACAGTCGTTCGTGGTTCTTGGGCGACGCAGTGACAAATATGGGCTCAAATCCTGCAGCCTTTGCAACCTGGATCGCCGCAGCCCTAACACCCGAGGCACCTCCCCAAATGAGGATCGGGACACCAGATGCATCTTGGCCGTCAATCCCGGCCGCGGGAAGACCAAAGCCATTGACGTTGAAGATTAAATCAGTAGCACTCTCTACAGCGACGGGGAGAGTTGCGGCAACTTCTTCACTCATTCCTTTGGGAACCGGCCATGTGGCCGTAGTTCTGTTAACGTCAGTCATAGCAGCATATGCGGCATAGCTTCCGGTATGAAGGTTTCTCACCCATCAATAATCAGATAATTCTGATGTGCACCAGTATGCAGTGGTCGCTGGCTTGCAGGAATAACGCCCCCAAACAATCGCTGCCCAACTGTGAAGGAGGAAGAGTTCCCAATCTCTACCACAGTGCCAACCCAGTCATAACCAGTGATTGAGCCGCCCAAACCAACGGAGGAATGCTTGAGATCTGCTGGGTTGATAGCCGAGTATTTCACTTTAATAAGAGCTTGACTTCCCACAGGTTTGTAGGTGTCTCCAAGATCTCTGATTGAAAGCGCTTATTGTCTTCAAGGAAGATACCCCTATTGATTGGGAGAGACATTTTGAATTGGTTATATAGCAACAAAAGGGATAATTTGCACTCTACCAACTTGTCTGGTTGTAAAAGGTTGATAGTTATATGCTGGTGTTTCCGGAATCCCGGAAGTATATTCACAACTATCCCACATGGAATGGACGGTGATTTCATTTCCTCCGCGATTTGTCAGCTCGGAGCAACTTAATGAAATATCCCATATTGAATGGATGCAATATACCCCTGCTTGAACCCGTAAGTAGTCCCCTTGCGTTGTCAATATAGCTGGATGTCGAGGTGTCACCACCTACCTTATCCCCTTACCGGGAAGAGCAGCAGCATTTGTATAAGTGTATAAATACGCAAGACACGTCAACTCATTATTACCATCCATGGCTGGAGATTTACTTTATACAACTTTCAATTATATCCTTGTTTTGGCCAGAGGAGCATTGACCAAACGAGGGCATTAACCACATCCACGGAAAAGCCGTGGACAGCCTCGACCCCTCGGTGAATCCACCTCCGAGTGAAGAAGGAACCAATCAGTAGGAACGGGAAGCCATAATCAGTTAAGACAGGCTGTTTAGTTATCAGCTCCGATATATTACCTAGAAATCCCTACAGTTTATCCCTACTGCCCCTGAGACGAGTTTGCTAGCCTATGACGGCTGTGAGGCTGTTATCCCAGCTAATGAAATATATCTTCTAGTTGAGCTGATTCAACAAGTAAGAGAAGTAGTGTCAATTCTTTGACATGCTTGCATCCTCGAAGTTCGAATTGATTTTGGGTGTGAACAGTGTTGGGGCAGTCACTTGCAGAGTATGTTATGTTACTTTCATTTCATAAGATATCGAATTGACTCCAATTCTACTAATCATAACTCAATACCTAAATAGTCTTGAATTTTTTACAGCTCATTTGCTGCTCTGCCCAAACCAAGCCGCAATCTCACCAACATTGCCATCTACAATATCCGGCTGGTCGTAATGCTGGAAATGCGACGCATCATTATCCCAAATCAATTTCTTGTTCTTCGTCGGGATTGACTCAAAATGTCTCTTCGCTGCGGGTGCGTTCATGCAGTTGTCTCCATGAATTACCAGAGCCGGCTTGGTAAGCTTTGCCACCCCAGACACAGTCGAATAGCCAAAGTGATCCAGATCACTCATAACTGCGTATCGGTTCTCAAACCCCTTCAGAGTCCAAGGGCCGTACCAAGCCCACGGGACCGGCCCCGGAAGGCCAGCGAGTGAACCGACGTCTGGGTCTGCAGCTTTGGGGTCGACAAGAGGTTGGTAGGTGACTTCCCCTGTTTTTTCGTACAGTTCTTTGGCCTTTTTGGCTCGCGCGATGCGTGCCTGATACAGTGCTTCCCCTTGCTCGGGTGAAGGCATTTTCATTGATCCTACGTCGACACCGGGCTCGATGTTCACACAGCCAGCGCAGATCATATAGACGTCCGTCTCATGATCGCGGAAATAACCCGTCACGGAAGCGACAGCGACAACACGGTCATCATATGAGGCAACGTCCAGACACTCAGGACCACCTTGGCAGACACCGACGAGGAACAATTTCTTGGCATCCACGTCGCCTCTGCCGGCGAGGTAGTCAAGGCTGGAGACGACGTCTTCGTTCTTCATCTTGGGATTTTCCAAACGCCGCGGCTGACCAGTACTCTCTCCGACAGTGCGTGGGTCAAAGATCAAGGCGGCATAGCCCTCGTCGGCAAGTCGCGTAGCATACTGCAATGGGGCTTGCTCCTTGACAAACGAATATGGACCGAGAACGACGATACCAGGCGGGTTGGCGATGTCTTTAGGCTTGTACAGGATGCCGGTGATGGTCTCTCCGTGAGATGGATAGGTCACCTTCTCGGTAGTGTAACGTCCGTGGTAGCCCATTGTGTGGAGTGAAAAGTAATTTAATCTTAAGTGCTTATAGAGTGGTAGGTTCAGTTGATATTGATGGGAGTGAATGAGAATTCGGATATCAAGAGGTGGTGATAATGGCAATACTTATACATCTGCGTCTTGGCGCCAACGGCTTGTATTCTGACGAAATGTTTCTTCTTTGAAAGAGGACTAACATAGCTTCGTACGTCAACAGCGATGGAAGATGCCAGAGCCCGACATCTCGACACGATGAATAAACACAGCTTCGTGATGCGTCTTCAGAGTTGAATTAGGTTTCGGGTATAACCCCACTATTTTCGGAGTCACGGACCCACTACTTTCGGATGACACTATTTCTTTATTCGGTGATGCTGAAACCATCGCTGGATTTCCGATGGTCAGTTTTATCATGATGACAGCCTTGGGTGCGGATCAAGGTGGATTAACACATTTGAGTTCTGGACCTTCTGTACGGGTCGGACTTATTGCGTCAATATAGCACATTTCCGAAATACCAGTCTTGCTTATTCAGCGTCAACGGAATGTGCGGCTACGCACAACTTGGCCGTGCTGACATTGCTTGCAGCCTAGTGAGACAATACGACGAAGTTACTACAGCTTTTGTCTCGACAGGCACCTCACTTAAAAAGTGCAAGGGGACATTGTTCGTTCAGTTGCATGTTATTTTTCGACCACATCTTGCCTGTCTCTCGACCAACATACAGCACGTTCTGCTCTAACATCATATCTTATATACAATTCAACATGACTGCGTCCGGAAAGCTCGTCCTTGTCACTGGTGCCAATGGTTTCATTGCCACTCACATTTTGCAGACTCTTCTGCAAGGCGGGTACTATGTACGAGGAGTCGTCAGGTCCCAAGCATCAGCCGATGCTGTTCTCAAGACATTTCCTGAAAATTCGGGATCCCTCTCCGTAGTTGTCGTTCCTGACATGACTATCACGGGTGCTTTTGACGAAGCTATCAAAGGCGTTGATGCGGTATGTAGACTCAACCATATGGCACTCACTCGGATGGTCAACGATACACTTCGTCGCCCTATCTCAGGGCAGCCAACTTTGAGAGAAGTCACTAACAACTGTTCTGTATCAAAGGTTCTTCATACCGCAAGTCCTTTCACGCTTACTGTCAATGACAATGAGACTGAGATGCTACTGCCGGCAATTAAGATGACCCAAGGCCTGTTGGAATCTGCTGCCACATATGGCGCAAATGTTAAACGAGTGGTCATTACATCATCTTTTGCTGCGATGGTCGACCTCACAAAGGGGTTGTGGCCAGGCCACACTTATAATGAAGCAGACTGGAACCCAATCACCTATGAAGCTGCCAAAACCGCCGACGCCGGTACCGCCTACGTGGCATCCAAGGCCTTGTCCGAGAAGGCTGCCTGGAAATTCGTTCAGGATCGGAAGCTGCATTTCGACATGGCTGTTCTCTGCCCCCCGATGGTGTTTGGCCCTCCCGCGCACCCCCTGTCCTTCTCGGCGTTGAACATTGCCGCCTGGGATATTAATCGCTTCCTCTCTGGAGAGCTCCAAGACGTACCAAACACAGACTTTTGGGGCTTCGTTGATGTTCGGGATCTCGCAAAGGCCCACATCTGCGCTCTCGAAGTTCCCGAGGCCGGAAACGAGAGATTTTTTATCACTGCTGGGCGATACAGCTATCAGCAAACAGCCGATGTACTGCGGGCATCTTCCTCTATCCCCGACGCTGAGAAGAAGAAGGTACCGCTCGGACATCCCGGGCATAACTATCCAGGGCCGAACGTTTATGACTTCGATAATTCCAAGTCGATTCGCATTTTGGGTGCGAAGTATCGCTCATTCGAGGAATCTATTATTGATTCTGCAGTCAAGTTGATTGAACTGAGGCGCAAGGCAAAATTTGAGGGGAATTCACGACAGTAAAACGTTTGAAGCGGATTGATCAAGCATGTCATATATTGTACAGACGGATAGACAGCTATGATCAAAGGAACGCTTGATGTCTGCTAGAGTTGAACTTTCATACTCGCCATGTCCAATCTATCAACCATCTAGACAACGCGATGTTGCCTTTAGTTCAGGGAATATTGCCACCGTCTAGCTGTATACAGATAGTCCTAACCATTGCTCCAAGCAGCTCGTAAGCCAAAAGGTGATTAGATAGTTATGTCCATGTCAGTGAATAAATTGCTCCATTTCGTGAGCTGGGATTAACTGAGCTTGGCTGCAACGTTGGCATTCTTAATCACACTTCGTACAACTACACAGAAATGTTCCCGCCTTTTATCTACTCCAACGGCACAAATACTGACCGGGTTACACAAGTATAGTTGTTTCTTGGCAGGTAACCTTCCCTACCTCCAGCGCCGCCTAGAATATCTTGCTGTACGCCGTTGAAAAGCGCGCGACACAAACATTTTGACCAATTGTATGCAAGTAAGGCTGAAATCGATGATCGCGACTGTAAGAGACGTTGTTATGAGGAGGGACTCGAAAAATATTGTATTAAAATGGTGTCTAATTTGCCGTGTGCCTTATTCTATTCTGAGGCCACTAATCCTCCCCATCGTGTTCTAGCTGTGTTATCCTAAAGTCCAGCCGAGTCATTTACATTTGCAGTAACGGCTACTTTTAAATCATTAAGAAACTTCCAGAAAGTCTTCTCCTTCCATCCTTTGGCTTTCCAGTTATTGGCAGTTTCGGGAAACGTGTCGACAACACCTAATATAGACATGTCGTGTGCAAATAAGCAGAAAATGTTATCTTGCGCCTCTGCTCGTTGTGCTTCCTTGATAGTCTTGATAGCCTGTTCTCTATTGAACACAAGTACCGGGTCGAAAAGCGGTTCGCTAGGTGTACGTCCGCGTTTCACATTGATGTCATTGAACACTTTACTTCCAGGGCAGCTTGATAAACGCAACCGAAGCGAGTCTGACGGTGAAAGGTGATCAGATAGGCTCGGTGGGAGGGGAAAGTACGGAGATGGACGTAGCTCGCCGCCATGATGACACAAGTCCCCGCCTATGAGAATAAAAGTATCAGGGCTGGTTGTTGTTCTGGCTAGTCCTGATAGGTGGCCGATAGCATGGCCTGGAGTGTCGAGGAGGTAGAATGAACCATCGTCGAAAAAGTCGAAAGCTTTAAATGGCCCAAGAACTAACTCGCTCTCAAAATTGATTTCTCTTAGACTGCGACCTCTGGGTACCCGACATTCATCAGTCAACACCGGCGGACTGCTGAAAAGCTTCTGACACTTACCGAAAATCGACTTCGCGTACCGGAGAGGTTGGGTTGGCTGGATATCCTGGACAGAACGCGTCTTTGAATCCCGGACCAACGATAAGTTCAGTTGAAGCAGGAAAAGTTGAGACGTCTCCAATGTGGTCGAAATGGTGGTGACTGTTGCAAAGTATCAGCACCCCAGCTCGGGCAATATCCGATGATGACACACCTCCAGATTATGCTGTTAATTTCAGCAGGTTGCACCCCATTTTCTTCAAGTATATCCGCGACGTTAGCTTGCACAAGAATGTCACAGCCAGACTCGGTTAGCATTTCAACAACACTTGGAGCGTAATGGTTGAATGGATCTTTGGGAGCACCTAGATCGAAGAGCGCCTTCTTTCCTGTCGAACTCTCAACCAGGAACGACCATGTTGTAATAGGGGGCAATGTATCGAATCCTTCCATTGGTGGCTCCAGCAGGGAACTCACCGGCAGGCCGGACAAGCGCATTGTAGAGTCAATGACGCTCACTTTGACTGTCTCGCCGCCGGGCATATCGAACCGGGGTAGCTGTGTCATTTTCGAATACAAAAAGAACTGATCGTTGGGAGTCGCTTAGTTGTCTATCTTAGTGTGCCGTTGGGAACCTGCCGTTGTTAAGGGCCTTATATACGCCGTCGATACCACTAAAGTAGTGATCTTTTATTTACAAGAAAATGATCTAGCCTGCAGCTTTACGATACGACACATCGTAGTCACTTGTCGGATGTCAAACCGTCCTGTTCTCTAACGTTGTCATTTAAAAATTCTAGAGGTATCCAATCGGGAAGTAAGA
This sequence comes from Clonostachys sp. G952, assembly GCA_027569935.1. Lineage (NCBI taxonomy): Eukaryota > Fungi > Ascomycota > Sordariomycetes > Hypocreales > Bionectriaceae > Clonostachys > Clonostachys sp. G952. Next base: position 342,122 of record JAPDLB010000041.1, read on the forward strand.
AATGTCGTTCGGGAAATGATCGTCAGAGGGCTTAGATTCCTTTCTCCCCCTCCGACGTTCCCACCTCAATCTTCGGGGTTAGCAACAAACTAGTCTGATGATCGGACTTTGAGGTACCGATGATCAACATCTTCCCGAATTCCAGTGCCGAAAACCGACGCTCTCTTTCTAAATTCGTATGGACTTACACTCCACTGCGCTAGGAGCCCTTGGGATGTAATGACTCTGTCGGAGTTCCCTAGCTCTTGGCATGCCGTTGTTGCTGATGGAGACGGCGTATGTGTACCGTTCCGAACGGGAGGCGAGGGCACCCACAATGGCAGCAATGGGCTCGCATCAAAAACGCGAAAATTTGAATGACAGGAAAGGACCCAACCCAAAGAAAAGGGATATTGAATATTTAACCAGACTACTTAGGGAGTTTTACTTGTGGCGGAAATTCCACAGGGGTGTTTTCCGATTCATGTTATATAGGTTTATTGTGTTTTCTATTTTACACCCGGATTGGTTGCAAGCGGTCAGGCTTCGAAGCATAATATTCAGCTACTTGGCATATTTGATGCTTCACCTGTGCTATGATCAGTCATCACATCATTTCCAAGGCTGCCAGTAATGTCGGATCCAAACTGACATGGCCCATATCCTATTGGATCAGCAGGGCTTATGTTCAAAGGTTGACCGAAATATCCGTTACATAACAGCTCGTTTAATGGTTGAGGAACGAATAAATCTCCAAGGTCAGGTTGTAGGATGGTGTCCCAACTGACTCGCGCCGTCTCTGCTTCCATCGCTTCAAGGTCTCCATTCTCAGACACTCCATGATAGGGGCCCTGGGGCTGGATAGCAGAAACAGCAGTAAGCATTCTTCGATATAACTGTTGGATAATATTGAGAGCTGTGGCTGCGAGATCGTTTTTCCTGGCTTGCAAAGACTTCAGCCTTTCCAACCCCCATTCCAGATTCCTCCTCGTGGTCGGAAATTGCTCGACAAATTCATCCGGAAAGCGAATGTGCATAGCGGCAACCAAGACCATCGCGTCAAATGTTGCGTACACCAAACTGAAAGCCTTGTATTGTAGAGGTTCGGTCAGATTGAACAGACGGGCTTGCGACTCCAAAATCTGCATAGCCGAGTGAAAAGCGTTGTGACGACTGCTCATCTCTGCAAATATGAAGGGCCGATGCAAAGCAAAGACGACAAAGTGCACGTTGGTGTACATTTCTTCCAAGGCCGCAGAAAGCCAAGGAGGTTCCTCTTGACGTAACCTCTGGGCTGCAGCCCATGCGGGAAGATTCGCAATATTAGTCAAAATAGTTTCGTGGATCGTCTCAACCGGGATGTGCCAGTCTTCTACTTTCTCGAGATCATGGATGTCCTGTAAGAATTTATAAGCAGTGTGATAGCCACACCAGATGACGTCGCGGGGTTGCGGTGGCCTCTGCCTGCCCGAGCTGTCCCTCGCTGACATTGGCAAAGGCACGTCTTTGGGACTCATCCTTGTCGATATCGGCCTTCCGAGAACAGTAGCCATGTGAACATCCCAGAGATGAAGCATATGCCACACGTTTCGGCTCAATTCGCTATCCGACAAATTTTCAGTTCTCAAGTATGATGTTGACTCTGGCTTGAGCAGGTGCAGACCAAGTTCTTGAGCGTCGCGGATAGCGTTTCCAAGCGTGTGCCATGCCTCGATCACTGCCCCCGTGGTCTTTTGAAAGCACGCTCGCATCAAGCCAGCCTGCACTATTGTGAGAGTGAGCTCACTCTTTCTGAAAGACGAAGCAAGTCGATGCCCCGCGTCACTAAAGTCTGCCGCCCGATCAGATAGCTCCATGTCAGCTGCATACTTTAGATCATTGAGGCTTTCTTCATGCTGTGTGGGTTGGAAAAGCAGAGCTTGTGATAGAATTTGGAAGAGCAAAGCAGGAAAGGATCGGAGGTTGATCGGTAAGGCGTCTGGTCCTTGTTTCAGTTGATCATGCGTCAGGCGGCTCCATTGAGAAAGTTGACTGAGAAACATAGCCTCATCGACAATATCGTAATGCCAGGCTACATTTTTGAAGAAATCTTGCACAAGAATATCTATGTGTCTTCGAGGTGGAAGCTCTCGGATTATGCTTGTGTATTGACTAGGGTCAGGACGGTTCCTGGGCGGGAAGTGATGCAAGACGCTTGCGGACTCCCCCAGACTACGGAGGACTCCAGGTGTTCCCTTTGTGTTGTCGCCATAGCCTAGTGATTTGAAGTCATCGGGCACAACGCTCGAAGCCGCTGGCGTTGGTTCCGGGGGAGTCGGCAAGACGCCATTCGTGGGATGGTTTTGGAGCTCGACAGGGACAGGGAGGAAAGTGGAGGGTACGCGATTTGCGTCCAGATCGTAAAGGCAGGCGTCCTGTTTCCTCAGCGAATGACAGGCCCCCCAGAGAGACGAGTACACTTACTGCTTTACCTCGTTTCATACAATGAGAACATGGCTGGCGACGATCACACTATGAGATGACGTTAGACTGGCATGCCTCATCAAATCGAGGTGCTAATACCTTCTGTTTACGTCGCTGACACTCTCTACATGAAACTACAGAGCGCTTGCGTCTCGTGAACGACCCAATGCTATTGTGGCTCATCAGAACTGGAACGGCACGCCGACAACAACTAGAGCTTTGAGGAGATGCTAGAGGACGAAAAGAGTATCGATGTGTACAAATGGGGCAGGGGATAAAGCGTAGTTGGATGGTCAAGTACTAGAGAATGTTGTAACAATTTTGCAGAACGCTTCAACCCCGCTTCAGTATGACGAAATACTGTGATATATGTCATTCCTTAGATAATTGGTCAACCATGAACCCACCCCAGATAAGATAAGACAAGCTCCGTAAAATACGTAGGTCAGTGACAGTTCCTTATGGTCCTCGTTTAGTATTCCACCGTTAAGATATATCGCTCACAAAGCCTGGCAGGATGAGAGAGAGATATGGATACAACGCGCGTTGTGACCCGGATCCACCACGCCTTGACCTAGCAGAATAAGAGCCTGGATATAGCGTAGAGAGTTCAACGTTTTAGCCTCAGCTCAGATGTAAATGATGATCTAGAGCTGTGATATGAGATACTGAACGTTGAACACATGTATTAATGAGTCAAGAGGGCACAAGATAGGTGACCGATAGCTAATAACTCGAGACTAGGGATGGGGACAGTCGGCTCACTTGCGTCGTGGGCCGAGATGTTCCTCAAGTACCCACACACTCAATGATTGTTAGGGAGAAATGCCGCTCACTAGCTCTGAGAGATTGAGCAATGAAACCAATTCGGCTCTAGATGCATAATCTGCCGGGGTTGACTTCAACTAATACCTTAGGTAGTTTAGTACACACGGACCAACAACGTGATTGTTGACTCGCCGTTCACCAACGTATGCGCCACCAGTTCCACCACTGCAAGAACCCTGGCCATCGTCTTTTCCTTTCACGATACCTTGGACATAATCGTAGTTGGTTTATATCAGTAATTAGGAATTCTTTCACTTAGTCTTCACCCTTATGTTATCCCTTTTTTTTCTTGCCATGACAAAGATTGGCGAGACTGCGCTATGTCTATATGCTACAATATCTTGATGATGATCATCTAATCCTTGTAGTCTAATGATGTCTAGGGGCTCGTGATATCTAATAGCTATTCAGCCTGCCTCTTTTCTTATGACTATAGTTTTTACTAATAATTAAACCACGTCTAATTGAATGCAATTTTGGCAGACTTAGGAGCGTTGATCGGTGCTGTTCAGAACTCGAAACGGGCCCAAGTCCCAGAACCCCGCCTTCCGGGGAACCATGCTCATCATACAAGCTGGGTTAAAGTCCCCTCTTAGTCGAAAAGGTCTCAACCCCCCAGACCTTCTCATTACGTTATCCAATGATAACGGCCTCGGTCTTGACTTCCCAGAAAACAAGGCTTCCCTGGCTTGGCATAAATATCCGGGATCCCTCTTCAGCCTCCATCGTACTTGTTCTCGTTTCAATCGACCTTACCCCTCACTGAACTTTCCTCACACGCAGACCTATAAATTTCTCATCTCGTTATTTTGAAGAAACATTATGTCTTCTTTATTTCGAAGCCTCGTCACTCTCGTGGTCTTCCTTCCGCATACCCTGGCCTCTCCTCTTATCAAAATACCCCACATTGTTCCTCGAGCAGTGGATGATTTTGAGTGCTTTAATGCGAGCCTCCCAAACATCACAATCTATGCTACAGGAGGTACTATTGCCGGTTCAGCTGTTTCAGCGGACCAAACTACCGGATACCAGTCCGGTGCCTTAGGAATCAAAACCTTGATCGAGGCCGTACCCCAGCTATGCAACGTCTCCAACGTTAGGGGGATTCAGATCGTCAATGTCGATAGCGGTGACATTAACTCGACCATTCTGACGAACTTGACCCAACACATTCAAAAGGATCTTGATAACCCCTTAATTCAAGGTGCGGTTGTCACTCACGGTACAGACACTCTGGAGGAATCAGCCTTCTTCCTTGACCTCACCATCGCGAGCGAGAAACCTGTCGTCGTGGTCGGTTCTATGCGTCCCGCTACAGCCCTAAGCGCAGATGGTCCCATTAATCTCCTTTCTGCTGTGAAACTAGCCGTCAACAAAAACGCCAAGGGTAGAGGGACTATGATTGTTCTCAACGACCGGATCGCATCTGCTCGTTTCACGGTGAAGACCAATGCCAACGCCGTCGATACCTTCAAAGCCGAAGAGCAGGGCTTCTTGGGTGTCTTCGAGGATATCAATCCTCTGTTCTTCTATCCTCCTTCGCGGCCTCTGGGTCACCACTACTTCAACATCACCTCCCGTGCTTTCCAGACACCTATGCCCAAGGTAGATGTTTTGTACGGTCACCAAGAGGTCAGCCCTGGGATCTTCCAGGCGGCTGTCGATAACGGAGCCAAGGGGATTGTTCTGGCCGGTCTGGGTGCAGGATACTGGCCATCAGTGGCCCTCCAGAGCCTCGAGGCCGTCGTCAACAAGACCGGAATCCCTGTTATTGCTAGTCGCCGTACGGCCTGGGGCTATGTCGAGGGCCAGGAATGGGGCATCAATGCCGGGTTCTTGAACCCTTCCAAGTCTCGCATTCAACTCCAGCTTGCGTTGGAGAATAAGTTATCCAACCAAGAAATCAGGAGCATCTTCGAATTATGAGAAACTTCACAACTGCAATACATATATTAGATATGAATTAAATAGACTACTAGTGCCTGTCCGGTGATTTCTTTTAGGCTTCATCTACTTGAGCAAGCCGCGGTGATGTTGAAGGATATAAGTATCCAAAATACAGTACAGTGATTATGGAAATCTTATCGCCAGTTGACTAGTCCTGTTGGATGATTTATTATTTGAATAATACTAATAGCTCTACGCATAGACGTAGACTTCTCTAGGCATTTCTTGGGATTGAATAAAGGTAGCACGGCATGTTAGACAATTGATCCTTGATTTAGCTAAAGTGATACAACACTATTCTGCTCAATCAACTTCGGGTACGGGTAGACCGTTGAGGTAGTCCATTTTCTTCCCCTGAGCCTTCATAGCGGCTGCTGCATTCTGGTATCGCAAATTCAGCGCTTCTTCTTTCGTGACCAGCACAAAATCGTACTTCATGAGAGCACTTCCAACTTTGACACCATACTTGGAAGCGATTGCCTCATCCTCAACTCGTCCCAATTCCACCACGAGAGTGTTCTTGACACCAAACACAGCATCCGAGGTTTCATAAGGATCATTCTTCAGGTAGAGGGCCCTGCGACACTTGAGTTAGGCGCATGGTTGAAGGAAATCAAATGGATAATGCCACTTACGTGATCAGAGGATCGTAGATTGGGTGGCTAAACATAAAGTGCATGTGGCTCGGTCGATAACAATGCCGGCCGAGCTTAGCAAGTAGTTTTCCCACGGGCCCATCACTGGGGATAGGATAAGGCACTGGCACAATGGCTTTGAACCAAAATATGCCGTCCTTGTCGCTCGTTAAAATAGCCCGGCCATCGGGGCCGTCATGGTTAGCATACTGCACATCGTAGAAGCCCTTGGAGTCCGTTTCCCACACATCGATCTTGACATCTTCTAGGGCCTTTCCTGCTGAGTCACGGACGGTGCACAGGACGAGCAGTGGTTCTCCCTCTGGATCGCTTGCAATTCCTCCACCGTGCTCAATACTCTGCGCCTCATGTGTGTGGAATGGGCCGAGAACAGTTCCCTCAGATGCGCCTGTTGGCTTGGGATGATCAATTGCATCTACAAGCAAGGAGATCCCCAGAATGTCTGAGAGTAGAATAAATTCCTTTGATTCGTTAGGGACATGTCAGTCGGCGGTCGCACAATGCAGGTGGCTGCGGTGCATCTGCCAAGGGGGTGGGGGGATTTACCTGTCGAGTCTCTGTGCATGTCTGGCCAACCTCTGTCAGGAATTGAATGGCTGCCATCCACTCCTCTGTGCTGAGCCGCGTCTCACGAACAAGGTCATGGGCGTGTGAAACCAGCCTTTCGACTATGAACTTTAGTCGTCGGTCAGAACATTGGCCATTGATAAAATGCACATTCTCCGTGATATTGTCAATAGTGAGGTCCTTCATCTTGGGCAACTGTGATGAAATTGCTTGCTTGGAAATGGAGTATGAGAACAACAAGCCGAGCGAGTCGATTGATGATTCCGCCAAGCAGAGTTGGTTCACTTGTTACCTAAGGTGGTTCGGTTCGGCAGCTTGCGTGTCTTTCAGTGTATCTGATAGGCAAGGATCCTACTGGACGCGGATTCCGCTAGTCGTTTTTGCGTGACAGCGTCCAGCAAAGATTGTATATGTAATCGTGTGTAATCAAGTTCCCTCACTTGGCCACGACATCTCAACGGACTAGGATCCGGGAAATGTTACCCCCTCCCACCCGACTTGGAAAGAAACTGGGGATTGTGGGTCGGGTAACGGTCACTCTCTTGATTTTGGCTCATATTGGGGGCCATCTGGGGTCGGCAGAGGGCGGAAGCGGCCCCCCGCCGGGTGAGTTCTCGTTAGTTCGCTATTCCTGGTCGGGACGAGACCGGGGAGATAGCACAAAGCCCGTGGAGAAGAGACAGCGATTCAGATTAATCAGTGATGACAATTCCACCGAGCCATCGGTTAATCACAAGATGCGGAGCCCGGTCGACACCACAAGCACACATTGACGCTCCACTGCCGCCTCCACACTAGAGCCGTCTTGCTATGAATCCATGGTATTATAATCAGAGACGGCTTCGGTCGTGAATGTGATCGCTAAGGTTCCCATCACTGAGTCTTTCGCCTTGTCAAAGCACTCCCTCGTTCATCGACATGCCTGTGTTCCAGGAAACGGCCCACAAGGAACGGGATCTACGGATCAACCCTACGATAGAACCCCCTCTTCCAAGATTAACACCTCACCCTGATCTCTCTGCCGTCCGAGATGGCATCGAGAGACATGAGGCCGTCGTCATTGGCGCAGGTCCAGCGGGCATGATGTGCACTTTGCTGCTGGCACGTTACGGATTAGGAGACTCGCTGGTCTGCTACGACGCCAAGCCTGGAACACTCAAGGCTGGCCAGGCTGATGGCCTGCAGCCGCGTACTTTGGAGGTACTCAAGAGCCTGGACATTGCCGATGAAATCATCAATCACGGGTGCCATATGTCCGAGGTCGCATTCTGGAACCCGAAGCCCAAATCATCCCCGCAAGATCCCCCCGCAATTGAGCGCACCTCGTTCGCCCCTGATGTCGTGGTCGCGGCGAGATACAAGCACGAGGTCACAATACACCAGGGCCGCATTGAGCGCATCCTAGAGAACAACCTCGACCAGTATGCATCCAATGTCATCCGCCGAAGCTCTCGATTTGTGGGCTTCCAGCTTGACGAAGAGGGAGATGCCGAGTTCCCTGTCAAGTTTGAAATCGAGCAAGAGGGGCCAGATGGCACCAAGACCACGAGAACCGGGCGTACCAAGTACCTTGTAGGTGCTGATGGTGCTCATTCAGCGGTGAGGCGGTCCATGGGACTGGAGCTGGCTGGTGAGACCACAGATCATATCTGGGGAGTTCTCGACTTCGTGGCAGACACGGACTTTCCTGATGTGCGAAAGCGATCGGCCATCCACAGTGATGCCGGCTCTGTCATGATTATTCCTCGAGAACGTATCCAAAGTGGCGAATATCTTACCCGCCTCTACGTTCAAACTGTCGAGGAAGTTGATCCTTCCGAGGAGGCTGGTGTCAATGGCTCTGGTTCAAATGGGGTCAAATCGAAAGAAAAATCTAAGAGTAGGAGGGCTGGCATCACTCTAGAATCCATCTTGGAACAAGCAGGGCGAGTCTTCCAGCCTTACGAAATCAAGATCAAAGAAGGCACTGAAGTTGATTGGTGGGCTGCTTATCAAATTGGACAGCGTATGACTCCTAAGTTTTCGCTCCAGGACTCCAAAGGGCACGATCGAGTCTTCATTGCTGGCGATGGTAAGACTTCCCTGTGTTCCCATTTACATGTTCCAAGGAGTAACTACTGACGTGGAAATTAGCTTGCCACACTCATAGCCCCAAGGCAGGCCAGGGGATGAACGTCTCTATGATGGATTCATACAATCTTGCCTGGAAACTCACTCATCAAATCCATGGGCTGAGCCCCCAAACAGAGGGTCCATCTGTGCTCTCAACTTATGGTTTCGAGCGCACAACAATTGCCAAAATGCTTATCGAATTCGACACACAATTCTCGTCCATGTTTTCAGGCAAGATTGATTCGGACAAGAGTGTAGAAGGCCTGACTCATCAGCAGTTCCTCAAGGTGTTCAGTGATGGCAGTGGATTCACCAGTGGTTGCGGTATCGAGTACCCAGCCGGTATTCTGGTAGAGCCACCGAGCCCCGGGAATGGCTACCCCGTGACAGGGGACAACTATCTCCACGGTACACTCAAGCCTGGGCGACGTTTACTCAACTCCAAAGTTAGAAGATATGCAGACGCAAACCTACGGGACTTGCAAGATGGTATGATTACCCTTCACACTCATTCCTTTCACACTCAAAGCTAACCTACCCCAGACTTCATTTCCACCGGAAGATTCCGAGTGCTTGCCTTTACATCACTCGACTTGGTCCAGAAAGAGGGTCGTTCTGCTAAAAGTTTAACTCAGGTTGGCCAGTCCATATTGCCTAGCTTCCCTGCTGGCACTGTTGAATTGGTGGTGTTACACCCATTCCTAGAAAGGAGTTTTGAATGGGTTGATATCCCAGGAACTGTCAAGAAGTTGGCTGAGATGCGTTTCCACGGGCCAATAGATGATAGCCTCTATTCCACGTATGGAGTGGACACCAACGAGGGCGCGCTGGTTGTCGTTCGTCCAGACGGTTACGTGGGTGTCATTTCGTCACTCGTGGATGTCGCTCAAGTGGACAGCTATTTAAGTAAGAGTTTAGTCAAGGTCTAGAGATCATAGTTTTCTGTGTAAAATTAATCCTTTAATTGCACCCATTCTGTCAGTAAGAACCCAAAAGCTTCACACATACATACAACAGAGCAAGATTCAATTGGAAACAATCTTGTGAAAAGAACTGCACTTTTATAGTATACTACGCTCATTACTGCAAATTTTACCCCATCTCTCCCGATAGATCCCCCACTCCTTCATGTTTCATGCATCCGCCGGCCGGCTCTGTTCGGATGTGGACAGGCACAGGGCATCCACCGGGGTTTGGTCATTCTGCATTGGATATGACAAAAGGTATTTAGACAACGCCTTGATACATAAGATAGAAACTTCTTTCATTGCAAAATCATTAACTGAAATCTTGGTTCAAATCATCTCGCCATTTTAGAGTTCACCATGAGCAACTACGCAGATTCGTGGCTCAAGGTGAGTTGTTGACCATTCCAACAATACCGAAGCTGGGCAGTCGCTTATTTATATGCTTCAAGTTTGAGGAGGGCGTTGGTACAAGGCCCATTCTTAGTGGCACTCCGGAAGAGATGCGAACCGCTCACGCCGGTTTAATGAGCGCACTCAAACCGCAATACCCTCCAAACCCTGTATCCGTTACCATTCATGAAGGCAAACATGACACTTTTGGATACCGCGTATATCGACCATCTAGCAGCACCGACGGCCCATTGCTACCAATTGGGATATACTACCACCCGGGTGGATTGGTTGTCGGCCCTTCAATCGCAGATGAATACTTTTGCGCGGCAGTCGCAGACAAGAATCATACTGTGATTGTTGCGATCAGCTACAGACTCTCTCCCGAACACAAGGCGCCGGCTCATTTAGAAGATGCATTTGAAGGAGTCGACTGGGTATGTAGAGGCGCACATATGTGATCAGAGGCCTTATCATCTACTAAATTTGCACAGGTATCTGGGAATGCCGCTACGTTTGGAGGTGATGCGTCCAAAATATTTGTCGTCGGTGTTTCAGCCGGCGGTGGTCTATCAGTATCTGTCACTCGCAAGATTCTTTTAGGTCAAACTCCTCTTGATCCAAAAACAATCAAGGGGGTCGCAGCCTTTTGTCCTGTGCTGCTACACCCAGATAACATCCCTTCCAATTATAAATCACTGCACAAGTCCAGCGTCGAGAACAAAACCAACACGCCACTTGTAGATGGAGAGTCACTTCGCCTCTTCATAGGACTCGCTGGCCAACGCCCCGATGATCCTGACTATTTTCCAGCTCTAGACGGGGATATTCACAAGAACTTTCCACCTACTTACTTGGTCAACTGTGAGATGGATTCATTGCGAGATGACGTAACGGTGTTCGAGGCGTCTCTGAGAGCGGCGGGGGTGAGTGTCAAGTCTGACTCTTATGCCGGTCTCCCGCATTGCTATTGGATCGTTCCATATCTCCCAGAGACGGAGACGTTTATGGAACAGTCTTATGTCGGTATCCAATGGGTTATTGATCAGATCTAACCAATAGAACTGAAAAATCGAAACATCCTTTTCAATACTTCTTTCAAAGTCCTAGTGATAAATGGTTCTAAAGTTATATGATGCTGAATCCCTGGCTACAAGCGATCGAGTTATCCACCAGGGACACAATACACCAAACTTTTATTAAGTCGGAATAGATATCACTTTTTAAAGCTTGGCCACTCCACCCTTTCTTCCCTGAAGTTTCTCCATTCGCCGAAAAGCGATATCAAGGAACGCTTTAGTTCGTTCAAAGTACTGATGAGCAAAATCACTGCTCGCTTGGCCGCTGATAGCTCGTGCCTGAATACCATGGCTGATTGTGCCGCCCCGAATGAAGTGCACGATCGCGGCCACCTCCCAATCCTTGCCCCCTCCATCTCGCCGCGGGTCATATCCAACGAGCTCAGCATAGCGATCGAGAAGTTCCTCTGGCTCCGGCATACCGCTTGCTTTCCTATTTTCCGGCTTATACGGAAAATCTGTCGAGGATGGGTCTGATTGACCCATCGCGACGCTTTCTTCAAAGAAGGAACTTATGCAATACACCAGGTCCAGGAGGGGATGACCAATGGTGGAAAGCTCCCAATCAAGAATGGCAATCACTTTAGGCTCAGTAGGATGAAAGATCTAATCGGAAAGAGTTAGCACGAATTCTGCTCGATCAGAAGGCCAGACCTACCAGATTGTCGAGTTTAAAGTCTCCGTGCATGATAGCGTACCTATCTCCAGGCAGATTATTTTTCACAAAGTTGATTATCTCATCATATTTCTCATGAGCTCTTCCCAGGGCTACTCCTGTTTTGGCATCCTTGACAAGGGCTTGCTGGGACTCAATACGGCTCCAGGTATTACAGTGGCGGGCATAAAATGCCTTCTTCTTGCCGTAGCCTTCCAGGCCTATTGCGTCCGGGTCAATCGAATGGAGCCAGGAGAGAGTCTCTATAGCTGAGAACCACCTTCAGAATGCCTGTTAGCTTGGGGCTCTATCTCCGTAGAAAAGGTAGGAAATTCTCACGCCTTTCTTCTATCGGTGGGTGATAATTCACCAAGGTTATTATCGGTAAAAATTCTGCCTTTCACAAATTCCATTACCTGGCGAGAAACATTAGCAACGGTGCCGTAAAAGGTAATTCGTCCCCTTTTAACTGACATAGAATGCTGTTCCAATAACTGAAGGGTCGTCGCAGAGGAGGTAGGCTTTTGGTACTGGAAAACCTTTGACTGTACCAAGAGCCTGAAGCACCCGATATTCGCGATCTACTTGGTGGGCCACTGGACTGATAATTTTCCCGGGTGGCTTTTTTCTGAGAATATATCTAGACCCGCTGTGAACGCAAAATCAGTTCACAACATGATCGAATACTTTAGATAGAGAAATTGCCAGTTACTTACGCCTTGTCGTCAACAAAGTAGGTTGGATTGCTTTGCCCGTACCCAATTTTAGTTGAAACGATGGGTAGCCTTAGATTCGGGATTTTGCCTGACTGAAGAAGGTATTGACCCAATGCTTCGTCGGCTAAGTCATGACGTGATCCGGAATTTGAGACTGTCGGTGGCATCGTGCTGAAAGATTCGCCTGACTACTGGCAATTGGTAGGGCAGAGTTATGGAAATTCTTTCCGGAATGGATGTGGCAAATTTAGTGACGGGAATAGAGAAGACACCAGCCTGGGCGAAGAACATTGAATCCTACCCGCGTACGGGGTGACGAAGCCGAAATAGATTGAAAACAGCCGAGGTTTTGCTGCCCTTCTATTTTATCTTGAGGAATGAATTTAGTAAGCTATATCAGTGAACAAGCTTTATACTTGTCGTCCGCTGACCACCATTGTACAAAGCGGAGTAAATAAGCCGAGGATGCCTCGGGATGCAACCCCGCCTACACTCCTTTTCCGTCCAGCTAGTCACACTCCAGTTGCAACGAATGGTAAACGATCAAATTATATGTCATTTCACAGAAAAACGCAATCACTTGATTATCTCTCGCCAGACACTAGCGCAGCAGTGCAATACAGAGGAACTTGTTTGTCACTCGATGATGGCATGTATGGACGGATACAGAGAGGAAAAACTTCGACTGGTCCATGATATCCTCTCAAGAACTAATGCTCAGTACCAAACCAAAAGAAATAGGACAGCAGTAAGGTAAGCATTAACAACCAGTCTAAAAACCGTCGCTGCTTTGAATCTATGGCAACCATAATAAATTTCATGACATAGTGGTACCTGAATCCAGATCTCAGTGTCAACCCTTCAACAGGGGTTTCTACTCTCCTAACCACTCTGATCAATCACCAAAGTGTAGAAGTGGCAACAATCATCACTATGATGCTTCTTCCCCTCCCTCCTTCCCCTCTTCTTTTGTATCCTCCCAAATATCGCGAACAGGTCTCACAGAAGCATTGAATGCAAGGATGCTAGTGAGAGTAGTTGGCAATAAACCACCAGGCACACTGAGAGAAATCGCAACTGGAAACCAGGCTAAGTTATTGAAGAACTCCCTGTTCCATTCTTTTTTCGACTGGTCATCCCATTCAAGTGCGCGCTTGTCGGAACTGCCATCTATCCGAAGTGGCATCAGCTGAGCGAGGCGGCGTATCATGACTAGAACCAAATAACCAGCCCATGATCGAACTGACAGCATGGCCATCTTTTCCTGTATCTTAGTCGACCACCCAAGAAATCTCCGTCCTGTCAGCCAAGCCGTCGCTTCCCCAAAGTGATATCCAACCAGGCACAGGTGCTCCAAAGCACGACCCAGAGTATTCGGCCAATTGACGGGCTTCTTCTCCCGTAAGCTGCGCAACGTATCGGCAAGGAGGGCCTTCATCGCAACCCACATATCCAACAACCCCCAGAAGCGATTTAGAATCTGCCAATCCTCCAAAATATCGGCAAGAACTCCCATCCGCTCCGCAGCCCGACCGGAAATCGCAGAAAGGGGCAGCCGGGTGGGCGCGCGTGGCGTCAGCCCCCACGGAAGTCGAAATTTCGCCGCCAGCTTCAGCCAGGGGCCAAGAAGTAAGGATTGTCTTGGATGGCGGAATGTGTCAGACTGGCTCATTGTGTCGAGAAGGACAGCGATGAGGCGAGTGGCCTCGCCCAGGAACCAGAGCGTCGCATCGTTACCCTCGCGTGTGTGGAGCAGGCTGTGGAAATGCTCTATGGCCTTTTGCGCATCATCATGCTTCTGGGCAAGAAAGGCGAGCGCAGAAGGAGCTGTTGAGGGCGCCATGGAGAGGGTGTGCGCGCTCAGCCTTGATAAGTGGTTGGCTTCTTGCAGACTGGGCAGATATGGGAGGGTATATTGCAAGATAGAGAGACAAGCAGAAGATATCTGGATGTGGGAGCGACGGTCAAGTCATTTAATTAATGTGGCTTCGCATCTCTACCAGAACAGGCAAGAATTTGGCCCTGATCAGGCAATACTCACGACACCGTGTCGTGAGTATTTCCCGTCCTGGTCAAGCACTCTGGAGATAACTCAATTTATCATTGGCCAGGAGAATCCGATCTAGTCCCAAGCGGGAAACTCTTCCCGATCGATAAGCAGCTCCTTATCGGAGTTACCTACCCTGTACTCGGAGAGAATTTGCATACCATACCTGCAACAGAGAAATTAATAAGGTAATGATGATTTCGTTCAGATTAGAATATCTCTCCTACAAACTCTCTTTCTGTTTATAGTTTTCTTTCTTTCTTAAATGCTTTAAATTAGGATTATTCAGTAGAAGGAGATTAGCGGCTAACGATATCACAGAGGAGTTATCTTAGTATCGACATCGCGCCCCTGTATTAATCTTGCACATCTTATGAGTGAGTGAATTGTTTTTTGCGTAGTTTCCGAGACTAGCAATCCCAATTTTACACTACAACTCCATCACCCAACAGCTCGAGACGCCGTAGAGAGCGTGAACGCGGACCCTTGACACGCAACTCCCCGCACTAGTAATTAATAAGATTAGGCTGATTAGCAAGAAGTAATCTGAGGCTTGGCCCTTGATCAATAAAGGAAATCGCAGTATTTGAAAAATTATTACATGAACAATCCTCAATTGCCAGTTAAGCATCAATGATCACTGGATGAGTACCGAAATTTTTACGGCTCCGACAGTCACTTCGTTGCCGAACTGGGTTGTTAGTCAACCGCGAATCCATGAGGATCCTCTGGATCAATTGATTTGCTATTTTGGGCTATTGGTGCGTTTCGGCAGATGGTGACATCAGGGCACGAGTGCGATGGTGGACGGGAGCGACATGCCCTGAAACAACCTTCCGGATTACTGGTTACAGTGCGTCCAGGTTCTTTCGATTTTGTATCTATGTTTGTACGATTGTTCCTCTTCGCATCGGATTGTTGAATTGGCCTGTGTGTTATTCAGATCATAGTCCATGTATTTTATCATGGCCATGTCCGGCCTGTTGGACATGGACGTGTGGCGCAAATACTACTTTTTTCTTGATTGTCATTTTTTTCTTTTTCTTTTCTTTTCCATTTCTTTCTCTTCTTTCTTTTAATTGATTGGCGTTGAATTAGCAAGAATTACAGCGCTCAACTCGTGAAGCGATGACCTGTGGATGAGGGAACAAATGCAGGGCACGTTCCGCATCGACTATTTGCATGAATCTTGCGCACGGCTGGAATGCACTTCAGCATCCTTGACGCCCAGGCGTACTTGGGTCTGGCAGGCGTCGGAGCCATCTTAACCGTAGTCATCGCAGCTGCCATCATCACAGCTGTTCTCTCAAGCCTCGCCTTCTTCAGAGCTAGCCGCCATGGAGATGATGCGCGATCTGGCGTCCCCTGGTTCAAGGCCGCAGGTGCGCTAGGTTCTCTGTTAGTATTTTACCCCTTCCCTTTCGCCCCCACACCGAGGTGGTGTCGAGGTAACTGACCGTCCTCCGTCCGCAAAGCTGGCTTGTGACTGCCATTGTGAGCCCAGTAACGGAATATTTCTTGAGGCAAGGCCGTCGTACTGGCACCGGGGATAGCTCCTCTTTCGAGTTTGGAATGGAGCAGTTTCCAATCTTTACCAATTTTTTCATGTATACTGCCTTGGCCACGTTTCAGGTTGCTCAAATCGAGTTTACCATTGGTTTGGATTATGCCTCAATCCTATCTCGTGAGCGGGAGGTCAGTGGCTTTTTTGACGAAGCTTCCCCTGTACCCCACGTCATTGGCCTAGTCGTATACATCTGCATATTGGTAGTCAACGCTGCCGACCTTGCTTGCTCGGAACTGTACTATTCAGGTATTGATGCTGCTTTCTGGCCCATGAAGATGACTGCTTTGTCTCTTGATGCTGCTCTGTGGCTCTTCTCAATTGGTGGTCTTATCAGTACAGCTTGCCAGCATTATGCGGCACCTCAGAAGCGAGTAAGCCAAGGACACTCCACCCGAAACATCCCAAACCATCAGCTCGTTTACCACTTGACCTTACCACACCCCGCTAACCCTCACACCTTTAGCTTTGGAGGATCTTGATGGCCATGAACTCAGTGACAGCTTTTCATCACGGTGGCCTCACTATTCTGGCTGGCTTTTATGGCGTCACCATCGCCCAGGAAAACGTGACGTACTTGTCTACCTTCATCTCCTACGCTCAGCTCATTTTTAGCTCTTGGATGTTTGTCCTCTGCTTGAGTATTGGCTATGGTGTCTCTGTCATGGCGTATAAGAATGGCGGTTTGTGGACGAAAGACATTTCTTCACATATATCCCTTGAGGAAGCTAAGCTTCACTGTCTGGGCTGATTGGAGCTGATTTCCCCATTTTGACGAGCAAACGTTAAGATCAACTGTGTTATTTGATATCTCATCTTTGAAGAGCCAATAAAAGCCCGCGTATCATGTACCATCTTAGGAGCGTTGGCGTTGGGAGGAGTTTAGTGAGATTTTGGGCATTTTGAGCAGAGATTACTAGGGTAATACTCTCCGCCATGCCCTCCGTCGATAATCTTCTTGTTTGATAATACGATATGGTGTATCTCTTGTCTCTACCTATGTCGTATGGTCTTAATACGCCATGCCAAGTGCATTGAGGACTCAGACGTCGACCCGCTCTACCTCTTTCTATAAGAAGGGTTCCATGAGGTCGCGTACTATAAAAGATCAATAACCTATTTGCCCCAACCGATATCTGAATGTTATGTGGCAAGCGTGACATGTGCCACAATTCTGTGGGTATGGGGACTGGATATATGTTACTCTCGCTGGCTACTACATGTTTAATTCCTTTTTTTCTTCTAATTTGACCATTTGACAGATATGCCTCTACGGGTTAGATTGTCCTCAGTTGGAGTTCAGGGTGAAGAACTATACTGGAATTATCCTCGATGTAGTCTCTATATTCTAGTACTTCTATCCACTCTTTCAATCACCAATGCTCACGTATGCTTCTGTGAGCGTACGGTCGTGGGCTTTTCTGTCAGAGCGTTCTTTCCCAGAGCCATTATATCTCTTTTTCATCAGAATCATACTCTGTATCGCTTGTCTCACATTTTTTAACCAGCAAAACTGGGTTTTCCTTGGTGGGCATCCACCACCATATGTCACGGTGCAACGCTGCTGAATAAGGTCCGAGGAGGCAGAGGGCGGACCTGGGAAGCAGTCCCTTGCTTCTTAGCCAAGAATTTGTTTTGCTATCCTCCATTGATGGTTTAGATTCGTCTTCGGCGTATTGCTGGCTTTCAGCAAATGACCATAGAGACAGAATCGCGTCCATTTCCATATAATCGACCGTGAATTTTCCATTCTTGTACTCGATCTGAAAATCAATCACCTGGTCCTTCGAGTTTTTTATCAACCAGTAGTAGGTGGGTTTCGCAGTACCTTCAACAACTTTGGGGAAAAGTCTGTTCATCGCGATTTCGATCGATTTCGTAACAGCGATTGCTGCTTTGGATGGACGCTCCCGCCAGTCAGCCAGTCGACCTAAATCTCGACGGATCATCATCATGCGGTGAGCCGGCGACTCCACCTTGTGCTCCTCCATTTGCGACTCAGTTTCTACCAGTTGCAACTCGGGCTTTCCAAACTTATTTATCATCCAGTCTGGCATTTGTCCAGGTTTATCGGCTACTCCCTCCTTGTCAGTTGCCGGCGAAGACGACAATCCATTTTTGAACCACTGAAGAACGTCATCTCTACCATATTTTCTGTGCAATATCTTGATGAGCCACCCAACAAACCCGCGCATTGGGCCTTGATTTTTAGATCGTTCTGCATCTCCAGTGTCGCTAAAGAATGCATACAAGAATCTGAGGAATGACCTAACAATAGAAGTGCAGCTTCTGCGCAACCCTCTGGTGAACCATGAGGGAGCTGCATCCTCCGATGGTTCAGTCGCGCCTGGATGTCTGGGATACTGAAAGTCGGATTTTTCTTTCTTAAGCCACGTAAGAGCTTGATGCAGAGCTTGATCTTGAGATGTGTCTTGAGGCGGATCTTGAGGCGGATCTTGAGGCGGATCTTGAGTTGGTTCACATCTCTCGCACAGTACTTTAGTGAGCCACTCAAGCTCAAATCCTGACTTGAGAGAGCCACTGCTTTTTGGGGGGCTAGCAAGCCCACGGCGAACCAATGCTTTGCAAGCAAGCATGAACAATACGATACCAAGCTGAGTAACAGAAGACCAGTGCAGTCCCCTCAGGCCGACGAATTGTACGACGAATCCAGAGAGCGCAATGATTGTTGAAAAAACGGTAAGTGTTTCCAACCTGCTCTCTTTGCCATCTCGCTTCGACGTAATGATGTACTCGTTTTTCTTTTTGCAATAGACAATATGTGAGTTAAACGACTGGTCGTTCACAACCTTTTCCTGCTGTAGCCAACAGAAGTAGATATCATGCGCTTTTCTGTGTGGAATATATCGCGTCTCAGTAGTCCTGCTCTCTACAACATGTGAGCAAAGCATCATGCTAACCACCAAGGTAAGAGTCCCAGCTGCTGCGCAAGGATATGCATAGTTTGCAACTCTTTTATCGTCTTTGGGGTACTGTAGCGTTGGGTAGTATGTAGCAAAGGCCCAGTATGCCACTACGCCAAGCTGGAGGATGGTCCCAATAATGGCAACTATCCAAAGCTCCAGGGTGCTGGAAAGCTTGTGGCAATTCAGTGATATATTTGGAACATTTTCGCTAATAATGCGTATAACAATAATGTCTTCATTTTCGTCGGAGTTTTGCCCATCATCTGTGGCCTGTTTTTTTGTGCTATTATCGTCATGGTTGAGGGGTGGGTTATGAACCCGGTCCGATTCGACCTTTTCTGCTTTCCCACTTTCCACATCTAGAGAAATTTTGGAGGATGGCGTGCGGCGAGATTTTTCCATAGCGGTTATTTTGTGTTCTGTTTTCTCCGAAGAAGGGTTAGCCATTTTGTTCGCCGGTATATCAGTTCGATATGGCAATGGAATATGGCAAGGGGGAGGGATTAGTGGATCATTTACCAGTTTCTTTCAGATACTTCCTCCAATTATCATCGACGACAACGTGTGAACCCTTCTTCAACCCCTGTTTGGGAACAAGGATAATGAACTCTGTTAGAGAGCATTTCCATACACCTGACAACTTCTGACCCATTCCAGAGCTCGCAAACTTCCTTAGAAGTAGATGACAGCAGCTCCATTTCGGCGGCCGCAAGATTCTCCCTCGCTCTTCCAACCAAGGCCTTCAGCCACTTCGGACCCCCAACTCTGATGGCGCTGATGATGATAGTGATTATTCCTAATGGGCCCATAGCAAGTATCAAGTTATCTGCCCAGCCCATGGACTGGCTCATGAATTGCATGGTAACTCGTTCCCCGAAAAGGGCCAATAGACTAATCGCGGAGAAGTTCAGCAGATTCGCACGCCAACAACCACCAGTGAATACCTACGGTGCCAAATCAGAGAAAAGATTGTTCGAGAAATCGTCCCCGTCATCGGCGACGGAAAATCCTGCCCAAAACCACCAAACAATAAGGGCTGGATGCAGCATGATGTACTTAACAGTGAAATTCTAGCAGGATAAGACAGGGTTTGGTTGAGACGGTATGGCTGTTCGCGTACTAGAGAGTTATGGATTGATGACTGAGTTAATAGACATATGGTAGGGGTTACATTATGCTTTATGAAACAAGATTTTCGCATCATGTGCACAACCTGGTGGCTGCAGCCAAAATCCTTTCGGACACCGAACTGCTCACGCTACTGGTCCATCATTCAGCGAATGACGCGCCGAGCCGCGAATCAGACATCTGGGATAAGACTCGCATATGCAACAATGACTAAAGCGTAATTGAATCCAATATGCGATGGACACGTTGTAAATTTGGTTTGCTCTCATAGAGGTAGTAAGCCAATAAAGTGCGACCCAATAATGAAGGTCTATCGTCTACTAGTATGTAACCTGTTGGAAGGCGAAGCTGAACTCTGAGTTGCAGTCACAGTCTTACCAATGGAGCAGAGTAGGAGTAAGTGGTCCGTAATGCTTTAATTTCTAGGAACTTTTCGAATTACAACAAAAGAATGAAAGAATGACGGCATTTATAGCATTGTATATCTAGTATCAGAATTGTTTGATGAGTGATGAATGAAATATTGGCATAACAAGTAGGAAATATGAAAAAGTTTGTAAAACAACGTAAGGAAAGAAAAAGAAGAGAGCGAAAAAGGAAATAATCTAAAGAGTGAAGGACCACATTAGGTGGTGTGCATACGCTTCATTGTTGCCTCGCGAATATGGCCAAATTCGCCTGCTGACGCCTGGATGAAACCGATGCGCATAAGATATCTCACATTGCTTCTTACTGCGCGGCAAAGCTCCGTGTAGTCTTCTGCATCGATCTCCTCTTTCTCCACTGGTTTTCCAAGACGAGATACGAAATGTTGGACCGGCCAAAGAGGGTGTTTTTCTCCAGCCTGGTTCATCGATTCCATCGCGGATGTTTGCCATTCCTCCCAAGAAACAGGCTGGCATTGAACCTTCAATTCCGCGTTCACTTGATCCCAAAACAATGACTCCGGTATCAGGCCTGTTTCTGAGACATAAGATGAGACCTCGCCCTGAGCAAAAACCTGACCAATGATTCCTTCTGCCACATTGGATACATCCGCGATTTGCATCCAGAGTCCTTGAGTATCGGAAGGATGTTTTCTCATGGCGGCTGCACACGATACCATTCGCCAGAGGAAGTCATCAACATTGGCCACGCCCGTACTTGTGCCTCCAATGATTCGCCCAGGCATGACGATCGAGATTCTGTTCTGCTGTGAAGGTAGTTTCTGGCTCATGCTATACACAACCCTCTCGGCTACAAACTTTGTCTGAATGTAACCGTTCAGTGAATTGATAATCGGAGCGTGTACATCTACTTCGTCATCATGACTAACTTGTATGCCGCCAGTCACGAACACGAATTTGGGATTTGACGCAGAGACAGAAGCAAGGTGAAGAAGGTCAACTGTTGAATCAACGTTGGCGGCTTTGAGTTTGGTGTAGTCTGCGTTCCAATTGACCACTGCACCGTTGTGGATAAATGCATCAACCTGGCCGTCGCCTGATTTTGTCAATTGGGACCATTGGCTTTCTTCAAGTCCTAGGTGAGGTTGAGACAAGTCGCCTGTCCAAACCTCGATCTTGTCTTTATCATTGTCTCGCCACCATCCTGTGATACGAGCTGCATCCTTGACGCGTTCTAGTCCCATGCGGGAAGACTTGCTGCGCACGAGGACAATAACGGTTTTGATAGCGTCCGAGTGGACTAGCTGGCGTAAAATTTCGGTGCCCAGATATCCTGTGGCTCCTGTTAGAAAGATAGTAGCATCGGCTGGCAAGGATGTGATCGGGTTCTCGATTGACCGCTGTGGATGCCTGGCCCATGACGCGTTGGTAACCGTCGTGATCTCATCTGCCACACTGATTGATGTCTCATTGGCGAGACGTTCCTCCCTGGCATCCTCGATATAAGTGGCCATGATGCCAATGGTAGTTTGCTTACTGTTGAGGAGTGATATTCCTAGCTGAACATTGAACTTCTCCGAGATAAGTTTATTCAATGTCACGATGCGGATGGAGTCGCCCCCAAGATTGTAGAAGTTGTCATCCACGCTGATAGTCGTAGCCGGCATAGCTAGGACCATGGCCCACTGATCACGTAGCCAGCGCTGGATGTCTGTTCTGCATTCACGGAACGGCAAGCTTTGACTGAGAGACCATCTCGACAGGTCCTCGGTGGACATGGCTGCTAGAAATGTGGCTAGAGACTTGCGATCGAGCTTTCCAGCACTATTTTGTGGAATGCGTGCCACAGGAATAAGGTACTGAGGGATCATGTACTCAGGAAGTTGAGATGCCAGCTTGGAATAGAGGTTGATCAAGGTATCAGAAATCAGCTGTGTCTTGCCAGTCACTTGGATGGTTTGGACATCATCGTTCTCGTGGCTTTCATCGTCGACTGTAAAAAGTGCGACAAGAGTATCGTGAGAACGAGATTGAATAAGCTCGACGGCCACTTGCTTGATAAAACGATCTGCCGCACTGATCTGATACTCAATCTCACCGATTTCTATACGTTGCCCTCGAATCTTGACCTGAGCGTCTTTACGGCCCAGGTAGGAAATTGTGCCATCCGGGTTGTACTTGGCGAGATCGCCGGTCTTATATGATCCAAACTCATGGCCTGGAACAGCGTGTGGTATCCAGTCTACATCATTAACGAATGATGCCTTGGTCTTCTCACCATCACCGATATAACCACGGGCCAATGACCAACCTTGGACAAGTAACTCGCCAATGCACCCAATGGGCGCTAGGTGATTGTGATTTTCAGGATCCACGATCCAGGTATTATGAACAAAACCATTACCTATAATGGTTGGTGACTCATTAGGAGATTTATACTGATAATAGGCACAACTGATACATGCTTCTGTGGGACCATAGGCATTTCGAAGATCGACATGCTCAAACCATGTGTCCAGCAGGTCTTTGGTAGGCGCCTCTCCGCCTAGATTCAGAGTTTTGAGAGACGGAACTGCGAGGGGTGACAGTGTCTTTACAAAGGATGGAGTGAGGACTCCGATATTGGACTGAGACGATGTGATGAAATTGGCTGCATCATGGAGCCTCTCTCTGTCAGTTGGCACGCAGACCACACCGCCTTGGATCAGAGGCCCCCAAATTTCACTGATACAGGCGTCAAAAATATAGTTGGCAAACTGGAACCAGCGAGAGCTAGAGGAGGAGCCCATGGAGATTCTCTGGCCCATTAGTGATGTGCATATGGCAGAGTGGGTGATTAAAACACCCTTTGGCTTCCCAGTTGACCCAGAAGTGAAAAGAGTGTACGCCGCATTATCTGGGCTAGATATCGTCTTTGGAGGTTGTAGTGAAATGTCCAAAACCTTCAGATGTGAAAGGAATTGCTCTGAGATTTCGATCACGAGTTCAGCAATGCCCTCGCAAGCTTGTGCAGTCGAGGGGGATACTAGGACGATGCGAGCATTCACTTCCTGGACTAAGGACTTTCGTCTATCGAAGGGGTGACCTGGATCAAGTGGAACAAATGCACCTCCAGCCTTCATTATGCCCAGCATCGCAATGATGGCCCAAGGGGACTTTTCGAAGCAAAAGGGCACCATGATTTCAGGTCGAACTCCTAGAAAATAGAGATATGAAGCTAGAAGGTTAGATAGGCTGTCTAAGTCTCCGTACGTGATTGACCTTTCCGTGGAATAAATTGCTTCTCGAGTTGGTTCATGACAAGCGTGATTTGAAACAAGGTCGTGAATGCAGGCTTGAACAACATTATGATCGACGTGAGAATTAAATTTGATTGCCTGTTGCAGATCCCAAGGGCCTGACACGGACAATTCGCCCAATAACATATCGCCTGATTCGAGCATTTGGCTGATGACATGTTCTATCTGATGAGAGATAGCGATTGATTGCTGCTCAGTAACAGCGTTGGGATCATACATAATGAAAAGTTCGGTTTGTGAACCCTGCAAGACGAATTGGACAACGAGAGGGTAATTTAGGAAGTTTTGCATCGAGTCCTGAATAGCACATTCCTGCGATTCATCAGGCTCAAGTACAGCTTCGGGATTGATGCTAGTAGATTTTTCCACATGCTGACCAGGTTGAACGATCATCAGACTTGAAAAGTCGCAGGCTGCTTTTGCGTCAGGTCCGAGTTTGGCTATATTTTGGATCCCAAACTGTTCATGTGCTACCATATCGGATGCCTGAGTTTGTATGCCTCGAACGAAGTGGGAAACCGGTTCATCTCGTGAAAGGCGTACGCGTACAGGGACAGTTGCTGTAATGAGACCGGTAACTCCTTCGATTCCTGATACTGAAGCGTTCCTTCCGGACACGACCGCCCCGAAACAAATATCATCCGATGTGCAATAGCGAGAAAGAACAACGGCCCAGGCTGCTCTAAGCACTGATGCTTTTGTTACACTGGTATCCTTGGGCCAAGAGATTTCCAAGTGCTTTTGGAAGACCTTGGTCTGTTTTTGGACATTCAGATTCTCGGCTGGATCCGGGAACGATGCCTTTTGTGCATCCTGAAGTTGGTCTTGCCAGAATCTGGTAGCTTCGTTCTGGTCAAGGTCTTGGGTATACTTGACGAATCTATTATACGGATAGACAGTAAGAGCCTGGCTCTGCTGGTAGAAGCTGACCAGGGTCCTTAACATAATTGACATTGTCCAACCGTCAAATATTGCGTGGTGCATCAAAAGACAAAAGAAGTTCTGGCCATTTGGCTCTTGGACCAGTGCAGCTCTGTAGAGCCGCGATCCATATCCCATCTGTATTGTGTGGGAATTTCGCAAGAAGGATCGCCGATCAAGTCCATTGACTTCATCCCATACGTCTCCTCTGTCGTACTTGACAATCATCTGAATCGAAGAATTCTGGTGAAGAATTATCCTTGTCCTCAGGTTGCTGCATAATTGGACTGTTCTCTCCCAGGCGGTCTTGAAATTGTCGAGATCCACGTGCTGTGGGATATGGAATACTTGCTTAGAGATGTATGAACCAGGTTGTTTGACGGAAATAGTCATCAGGCCCTCTTGAAGCTTGGTGCAAGGGAAAGCGTCTTCAATTTCATGCCCAGAATGGAGAACAGGATCTGCTTGGGCTGCCTCAAACTGACCATTGCCCAATAGCTGGAAAGGGGCTATGGTTTCGTGGACTTCATCACCTTCTTCACTCTGTCTAATCTTGTTGGCAACAGATGACAAGCGAGGATCATCAAATATATCTTTGACGGTCAAGATTAGACCCAGTTCGCGCAGTTGAGAGACGAACCGGATGGCCAACAGGGAGTCACCTCCAACGGCTAGGAAGGTGTCGTCACGGCCTATCGAGGTAGCTGGAATATTGATAAGGTCGGCCCAAAGGCGTTGAATCTGATTCTCCATAGGCGTCTCCGGTGCTCGCTTCTCCCCTGAGGAAGGAGAGAAGAGGGAAAGTTCCTCTGGGCTGAGCGCGGCCGTCACACTACGAAGGCGCTTGGTATCTTGCTTCGATGAGCCCGTGAGCGGTATGAACTTGCAGGGAAAGAAGAAAGTTGGGATCATATATCGGGGCAGCACCGCTGTGAGCCTGCTGACCATCTCTGTCAAGCGCTGTTGAAGTTCTTGTGTGTGTGGAAGGAGGAGGTCGTCGTCATCTCCAAACACCTCTTGCGGGAGTCGAGTTTCATTGGAGAAGCACAAGTAAACAGCGAGATTAACGCCACTACTAGTCTTGAGCACATCGACGATGATCTTCTGAACAGCTTCAAGAGATTGACGAATATGATGAGCCACCTCATCTAATTCGACTCGGAGACCGCGAATCTTGACCTGAGTGTCCTTCCTCGCAACAAATTCAATGGTTCCATCAGGGTGGTAGAAACCCAAGTCACCTGATTTGAAAAACCTGTTCCAGTGAGTATCATTCCGATGGGGGACCCAGTTAGGCAGGTCGGTTATCATGGCCGCTTGTGTCTTTTCAACATCTGCAAGATATTCTCTCAAGATAATGGGACCTTGAAGGATAATCTCGCCAACACAGCCTATTGGGGCAAGGCGGTGGGGATTATCGGTATCTACGATCCAACACCTGGAGTTAAAAGGCCGACCGAAATTCAAGGCAGAATCGTGTTGTGACTTGAATTCGTTAGTTGTATTGATAATGCAAGTTTCTGCTGGGCCCCATGAGTTTACAAGTCGAACCTTGCCAAACCACATGTCCAGTAGATCTTTACCGAATGGTTCTCCCGCAGTGAGGATCAGTTCGATACTTGGAACCTTCTCTGGCCGCAAGGTTCGCGTAAATGACGGAGTGAGGAAAAGCCAGTTGACACCTTTGTCGCAAATGAAATCGGATAAGTTATTCATCCTATCATGCTCAGAGGGGATACAGAGAGTAGCGCCAGAAAATAATGGCATGAATATCTCTCCTATGCCAATGTCAAATACGTGGGCAGAAAAGTGCAGCATTTTGACGTTTGGGTGGACTCCTAAGGTGCGCGAAAGAGAAAGAATGCATGTGGTCAACGCCCCATGCTCCATAACTAAACCTTTTGGTAGGCCAGTGGTTCCGGAGGTGAAGAGGACGTATGTTGCGTTGCTTGGAGCTACGGCTACTGTTGGCCCAGAGGAGCTGATCGTGTTGTCTCTAGCCAGAAAAGAGTCAAAAGTGGCAGTTACCTCCACTACATTCGAGACAAGCTCTGAGCATCTCGAGACCATTTGCGGTGCCGCCAAGGCAACCTTCGACTGTGTCTGCCTAACAATCTGGCGCTGGCGTTGGAGAGGATGGGATGGATCTATTGGCACCCAGGCAGCACCAGCCTTGTTGATCGCTAGAATGGAGACAACGAACCAGATTGATTTATCAAAGCATACTAGTACCATGTCTTCGACTTTAACACCCAGGTTGGAGAGCAAGTGGTGGGCCAATCTATTAGCGGCGTCATTGAGCTCCTTGTAAGTGAATGTACCATCCCATCCATCAAGTGCCTTCGCATTTGGATTGCATTCAGCTTGCTTTTCGATTAGTTGATGGACGCAGACATTTGCGTATTCCGGAGCGTCGAGATTCCATTCGATGGCCTTCTGCAAGTCCCATTGCCCTGATACGGAGACTTCTGATAATGCCATCCGTGGATCTCTGGTCAATTGCTGAACCACATGATCAAAATGATGGCTCAGTGCGGTGACTCTGTCCTCAGAAAGAACATCAGAATTATAAATCAAAACAAGGTCCACCCCTTGCTCGCGGACTTGTCCTTGAATGATAAGCGGATAAGTGAAGTAATTTTGCATCTCTCCTGTCGCCTGAGCGTCACCATCTCCAGTTGCAACAAATATTTGCTCTTCTCCAGACGCATTTTGTGAAGTAATATGATTCATGGGCTGAACGAGGAGCAGGCTGGAAAACTCACAGGCCTCCTTTGTATCAGGCGTGAGTTTCGCAATATTCTGAAGGCCATATTGCTCATATGGAATCATCCTACCAGCTTGGTTCTGAACACCCTGGAGATAATCAGACACAAGACGTGCTGAGTCGATTCGTACACGAACAGGGACAGTGGCGACCACTGGCCCAGGCATATCTACCAAGCCGGGGACAGGGGCTTGACGACCTGATATTGTTGTACCAAAGCACACGTCATCAGTATCACAATAGCGTGCTAGAACCAGTGCCCACGTCGCGCGGAGTACAGTTGCGGTGGTAATAGAGGTATTTCGGGTCTCTGCGAAGGATATTGACCGTGTCAAGGTTTGCACCTGGCTGCCAGTAGATTCGGTTGTTGGGAGCGGGGAAGGGAATGTCGCCCGTTTGACATTAAGAAGCTCCTTCTTCCAGAATTCCTTAGCAGCGTCCTTGTCAAGTTTCATCATATAACTGATGAAGCTAGAATACGGCTGGAGGGGCGAAGCAGTTATCTCGAAGTAACTCTCATACAGAGTCTTCAAAACCGTACGAGTTGACCAACCGTCGAAGATTGAATGATGAATAGTCCATGCGAAATAATGATGACCATTCTCTAAGATAACGGCGCAATGAGATAGCCTATCCCCGTAACATACAGTGTTAGAATGGGGAGAGTTGAGGAATGAATTGACAGAAATGTTGTCGGAAGTCGCCCAGTCAATGTCATTTCTGAGCACAGTCTGGAAGTGTGAGCCGCCAATACTCACAATCCTTGTTCGCAGATTGCCGCAGATCTGCGCCGTGTGTTCCCATGCAGCTTTGAAACGATCAATATCAACGTGATACGACAGTTTGTAAACGTGCTTGGCAATATAAGATCCAGGCTGCTTTACTGCCAAGGCCATTAGACCCGCCTGCAGTGGTGTACACGGGAAAATATCCTCAAGCATGCTCTCTTCGGAGAGCTTGCATTGGTTCATAACTTCAGAAAAAATACTCTTCATTTCAGCAGTCGGGATAAGGCTGAAAGGCTGAACAGAAAAGGTCTTCGCCTTGTCCTTTGTCAAGATTGCGGACTCTGCCATGTGGGATAATCTCGAGTCCTCGAACACTGAGGAGACTTCGATCTTCATGCCTTTTTGCTGTGCTAGGGAGACCATGTGAATAGCAGAGATTGAGTCACCTCCAATGGCCAGGAAAGAATCATTCTTGCCGATTTGCGCAGGTTGTATATGCAACACTCGTGACCAGATATCACGCAACCTGAGCTCTGTCGGAGTCGAAGGTTCTTCATGATCAGTTCGATGTAGAGCGTACCCCGACAGCTCTTCTTTAGATAATGACTTTGCAAGAGATTTGAGGTTGTCCCGGTCTATCTTCATCGATGTGATGAAAGGCATATGCTGAAGTGGCAGTATTGTTCTAGGTACCATGTACCCGGGTAAGGCTGCCTCAAGAGAGCCTATGACCTCTATGAGAGAGTCTCGTAAGCCATCATCAAGTGTTATCAAGTTTGCCAACCTTGAGGCATACGGCTTGGATTCATCCATCCCTGCGAATGAAACAAAAGCAACAAGTTCATCGCCAGAGTCTCGGCGTATAACATCAGCAGCCACGTGCTCTATGGCTGGAAGCGCCCGTTTGATTTGGTACTCTATCTCCCCGAGCTCCAGCCTCTGACCGCGTAGCTTCGCCTGTGTATCTTTCCTCCCAACGTATTCCATGTCTCCATCTGGTGTATATCTCACAAGATCGCCAGTCAGATAAAAACGTCGGGGTTCCTCGGCGTGATTAGGAGGCAAGAAATCAATACCGTCGCGGAAGGAGCTCTTGGTCTTTTCAGATTCGTTCAAGTAACCGCGAGCAAGGGAATGACTTTCAATTAGGAGTTCTCCGGTGCATCCGAGAGGAGTTAATGTATTAAAATCATCTGGTTCAACGATCCAGCAATTGCCGTTGAACGGACGGCCGATATTGAGCGGGTTTTCATCCTTTGAATCGAAAGTGTGCGTCGTTGCATAGTTGCAGGCTTCCGAAGGGCCATAACCATTGATCAAATTTACATGCACTTGCCATGTATCAACAAGGTCCTTCGAAGCAGGTTCTCCTCCTAACACGAGAGTTTTAAGGAATGGGACTTGTTCAGGTCTGAATGTTCTGACAAATGAAGGCGTTAACATCGCTGTGTTCGCTCGGGACCGCACCATGAAATCGGCGGCATACTGCAGGCGTTCGGCTTCTGAAGGTACGCATACAGTGCCTCCAAAAGCTAGAGTTGTAAGGATCTCTCCCATGCTGCCGTCGAATACGTAATTAGAGAATTGAAAGACTCGCGATTGCTGCCCCATGCCAAAGTATTTGCCATGCCCAAGGGTACTGGATGATAGGGCAGCATGATCCATAATGACACCTTTTGGTTTTCCTGTCGATCCTGATGTGAATATGATATATGCAGCATTTGATGCTTTTGGTTTTCTGTAGCTGGATGGCGGGACACCATTACTGCCTGTCGCAGACTGTATGCAATCAGGTACCGATACGATATTTGGTGCCATCCCGGTGCATAGATGGGCGGTATTTGGGGAAACTACCACAAACTGCGCCATTGTTTCGTCGATCAGAGCCTTCCGGCGAGCATTAGGATGCGAAGGATCAAGTGGAACAAAAACACCTCCAGATTTAAGGATACCAAGCATTGCGACTATTGTCCACATAGATTTCTCCAAACAGAAGGGTACAACAGTTTCCGGCTTGACACCAAGATATCCCAAGTAGCTAGCGATAGCGGTAGAGTAGCGATCGAGTGTTTCATAAGTCATAGTTTCGCTCGAAGTGAATATTGCCTCATGATGGGGCATGTGTCGAGCATGTTGTGAGAAAAGATCATGGACACAAACCTCATGAAGATAAGTGGGGGTTTGAGAGTTCCAGTTCGTCGCCTTGTTCAGATCCCATTCGTTACTAATAGAAATTGTAGAAAGTAGCTGATCACTTTGCAGCGCAAGTTGGCTCACTACATGGCCAAGATGGTGAGACAAGGCTACTAGCCGATCCTCTGAGAGCGCTCCTGTGTTGTAAATGAGATTCAGCTTTATTGAGTCTTCTAGGATATGATATTGCACCACGAGAGGATAGCTGAAGTAGTTCTGAAGCACGTCGTTGGATTGGAGGTCTCCGAGGTCAGCCGGCGTAAAAACCGAGTCGCTATCGCTTCCATTCAGTCCCATATGCCGGGCAGGCTGAACGGTCAAAAGACTGCTGAAGTTGCAAGCTTGCTTCGCATCGGGGCTTAGTTTTGAGATGTTTTGCAGTCCATGCTGCTCATAGGGTACCATTGCCATCGCCTGGTCCTGTATAGTCTTCAAAAATTGATGAATTGTCTGTTTCTCGTTGATTTGGACACGAACCGGAACCGTAGCAATCACTAAGCCTGGCATATTTTGAATCCCGGGAACCGGGGCATGTCTTCCAGATGAGGTAACCCCAAAGCACACGTCGTGTGAGTCAGAGTACCGCCCAAGGACAAGAGCCCAGGCGGCGCGAAGAATTGAAGCTTGGGTAATTGACTTGTTTGTTGACGTTGGTACGTTAATGGTTTTCTGGACAACTTGCGTGAGTCCAGTCATACCGCCTCTTGATGCGGGGAAAGTCGACATTTGAGCCCCTGACAGCTCCTTGCTCCAATACTCATTAGCCTCGTCCGTATCAATGTTCATGATATAGTTGATGAACGACGAAAATGGCTGGATTGGAGGCATAGCTGTATCAGAATATTGCGCCTGCAGAACAGTGAGGATTAGGCCGTTTGACCAGCCGTCGAAAATAGCATGGTGGATATCGAGTGCAAAATAAGTCGAGCCTCCAGGCCCATCAACCAGTGCATAGTTGCAAAGACGCGATCCATATGTCATTGTTCTACCTTTCATGGCTTTTAGGTATGCCTGGATGTCGGATACATTCGAGGACTCCCAGCACCCATCGTCCTGGATAGTGGCTTGGACTATGCGTCCATCGATAGAAAAGATTCGCGTCCGAAGATTGTTGCACAGAGCTATCGTCTTCTCCCAAGCCATTCTGAATCGATTGATATCCACATGGTTCGATAGCTTGTACACATGCTTGGCAATGTACGAGCCGGGCTGTTTGGCGGTTAGTGCCATAAGTCCTTCTTGAAGCCCGGTACAGGGGAAAGCATCCTCGACAACAGAGTCAGTGGGGATCTGGCTTGATATGGCCTCTAAAGCCGTTCGTCTCTGTTCATCCTCTAGAAGGCTAAAAGGTTGAATCTTGCGAGATTCCTTGATCGTTGTAATGGCCTTAGAAGCGACACTCGAAAGGCGAGGATCATCAA
This sequence comes from Clonostachys sp. G952, assembly GCA_027569935.1. NCBI lineage: Eukaryota > Fungi > Ascomycota > Sordariomycetes > Hypocreales > Bionectriaceae > Clonostachys > Clonostachys sp. G952. Next base: position 373,863 of record JAPDLB010000041.1, read on the forward strand.
ATATCGCTTGGACAGTAATATCAAGCCCAGCCTGACGGGCCATCTCAACAGCTTGAATCGCTAGAATAGAGTCACCACCAATCTGCAGAAAGCTATCATCCCTGCCAATCGACTCGGGCGAAATCCCCAAGACTTGAGACCAAACTCTTTGCATATCGAGCTCCGAATCGGTCTCAGGCGCACGTTTAATAGTTGCCGTTAGCGCGTAACTGGCAAGATCGCCTCGCTCTAAAGTCAAGGCTTCGCTGACTAGCTTTTTCCTGTCCAGCTTAGTCGAGGTGATCAATGGAATATACTTGCAAGGAAAGAAGTATTTCGGAACCATGTACGGGGGCAGGTAGACTTTCAAGTGCCCAGTTAAAGCGATGATGTCGCTTTCTAAGTCTGAGCAAAGTGGAAGAATTAATTTGCCAGCGTCAACGGCGCCTTCATCTGTTGTGGAATTGTGCCTGTAATGGTAGAACGCTGCCAGACTTGGCCCATGCGCAGTCTTGAGAACATCTACAACAACCTCCTCGGCCTTGTCTAAGCCTTGGCGGACGTGTGACTCGATTTCTCCAAGTTCAACTCGAAGACCACGAATTTTGATTTGTTGATCCTTGCGGCCTGAGTATACCAATTCCCCGTTTTCATTATAGAAGCACAAGTCACCGGTTTTGAAAAATCGCCCATAATAAGGGGAAGGCTTCTTAGGTGCCCATGGGGGAAGTTGGGTCACTGTTGCTGCTGCAGTCTTGGCACTATCAAACAGATACTCTCGAAGCAAAGTTGGACCCTGGATCATTACCTCGCCCAAGCACCCTGTAGGTGCAAGCTTATTGTGATCATTCGGGTCAACTATCCAACAGAATCCACCGATAGGGGCTCCTATAATAGAAGATTGCTCCTCAGCAGACCTATATTCATGCATCGAGCCCATAACGGTAGTCTCAGTAGGCCCCCATGCATTCAATAGGCGAACCTTTCCAGTCCATGAAGCGACAATCTCCTGGCTAACTGCCTCACCACCAAGTAGTAGCAGCTTTAGACTTGGAAAATCATCTGGCTTCAAAGTTCTGGCAACAGCGGGAGTCTGACACATCCAAGTAATTTTCTTTTCAGCAACGAATCTTTTGAGATTGTTCATCCGATCATGGGCGGAAGGGACACAGACACAAGCGCCCGAAATTAGGGATACAAATATCTCCACCACACTGAAATCGAACGCAAAGGATGAGAATTGCGACATCCTCACATCAGGGGTGATTTTCAATCTTTTAGCCATTGCAACAAGATTCGTGCAAAGCGAGACATGTTCAATTATAACACCTTTTGGCACACCCGTGCTGCCAGAGGTGAAAAGAACATATGCAGCAGACCGAGCTGAGACGGTAGACGCACGCAACTTATGTTTTGAATGCTGAGTAAGTGTTTCATTGAGTTCTGAAGTTACCGAGAGCACGTTGTCTACCAGGCTGGCGCACAGCTTTTCATTAGCTGGCGATGTGAGAGCGAGCCCTGCTCTTGTTTGCTCGGCGATATTTTTGAGTCGTTGGACAGGATGAGTGGAATCGATTGGAACCCACGCTGCTCCTGCCTTGTTTATAGCAAGAATAGACACGATATACCAAGCCGATTTCTCAAAGCACGCCAGGACTAGATCACCCTCCTTTACGTTCAGATCGTTCACAAGGTGCATATAGAGCATATCAACTGATTCTTGGAGCTGATTGTAGGTGAAAGAGCCGTCCCATGCATCAATCGCTTGTCTCTCACCAAAAGCATGCACCTGGCTTTCAACTAAGTCATGAACACAGTTCTCAACTATCACTGGTTCATCTTGGTTGAAAGACAGGGATTGTTTTACATCCCAGTCTCCCGCTAGAGAAATATCGCTTAGCGGAGTCTCGCCAAGTTTCGAAAGCTGTTTAGCAACCTCCTCAAAGTGGATAGCGAGCGCTTCCATTTTAGACTTGGACACACAATCTGTATTGTAGACGAGGTATAAGTCTGTATGGTCATCAAGCATGTGTCCTTGAATGACGAGGGGATAATTGAAGAAGTTTTGTAAGTCTTGCTCATCTTGGGCCTCCACAGGGGAGATCAGCCCATCAGAGTCCATCACCCCTCCAACCAAGTGCTGAACTGGCTGGACTACCAACAAGCTATTGAAATTGCAAGCTTCATTGGCATCCTGGCTCAACTTTTGTATGTTTTGAAGCCCGAATTGCTCATATGTGCCCATTTCAGTAGCAATATCTTGAACAGTGTGCAAGAAGCCCCGTACAGATTGTTTGGGATCAATGCGGACCCTCAAGGGAACTGTTGTAACGACCGGGCCAGTCATATGCGGTAGTCCACTGACAGGCGCCTGCCTTCCAGATGTTGAGACACCAAAGCAGACGTCGTCTACGTCACAGTATCTTGCGAGTACAAAGGCCCATGTTGCATGGAGGATCGTGGCCATTGTTATTGGGCTCTTGGAAGTGGCGCAAACATCAATAGACCTGACCATGGTTTTGGTACTCCCGGACAGTGACTTTGTTGCTAATTGCGGTGGAAACACGGCGCGGTGAGCCCCTTGAAGTTGCTTCCCCCAGTATTCAGCGGCGCTCTCTGGATCAAGGCCCAATACGAACTTGATAAACCTCGCATAGTGAGGGATTGGCGGTGGCTCAAAGCCTTGGTAGGCTTGATGTAGAGTGGCCATGACAATTCGAGCCGTCCAGCCATCATGAGCTGCGTGATGAGCTAGCCAGAGGAAATGCCATCCTTCAGCGGGATCCTGAACTAATGCGAAGACGTTCAATTCCGAACCAAATGTCATCTTTGCAGTGCGTAGTCCTTGCAGGGTCGACTTGAGGTTCATGCCAACATATTCAGATTTCCATCTTACGGGCCCTCTAGTGACAGCTTGTATGGGAGCTCCTGAAAGCTTGAATATCTTGGTGCGCAAGCTGGTGCATGCTTGAACTGTTTGCTCCCATGCAGCACGGAAGCGGTTGACATCTACATTCTCTCCAAGTCGATATGTATGATGCGTTATATAGGAACCAGGCTGTTTGACCGAGAGAGCCATTAGCCCTTCTTGGAAGCCAGTGCATGGATAGGCATCTTCAATTATCTGCCCAGGCTCTAGGTCGAATTCTTCCAGAGTGTCATTCTTGGCCATCGTCACCAAGTCGCGGAGGGTTGGGTCAAGAAGGCTAAAGGGCTGATAGTCTGCATCAGGGACGCCATCTCTGGCGTTGGGCAATTCGATCGCTTTTGAGGCAATCGCAGACAACCTTGGATCGTTGAAAACATCTTTTACGGTGAATTCGATGCCCTCTTGACTGGCGGCTCCTACAAGAGTGATAGCGGCGATAGAATCACCGCCGATTTGCAGGAAGCTATCATCGCGACCAATACTATCCATTGGTATGTTCAGGATTTCCGCCCATAACAGTTGTAGTTTCTTTTCCATTTCAGTTTCTGGTACTCGCTTATCAGCATCTACAAGGGTATAGGTGGCGAGTTCCTCCTGAGAAAGACTTGCAGCCAACGCCTTGAGAGTTTTGCGATCCATTTTGCCAGAGGTGACCAGTGGCATATAACTACACATGATATAAAACGTAGGAATCATGTATTTTGTTAAAGACGTCACGATTTTACCCCTCATGGCGAGAAGACGAGCATGGGTGTCTTCAGTATGGTTGAGAAAAATAGACTGTTCCTCTTTGTCACGCGGGACTCGAGAGTCGTCGTTGAAGCAAAAGAATGCTACCAAACATTTGTTTCTCTCGGTCTGAAGAATGTCCACAGCAACCTGTCGGATTCCTTCCAAGCTGTTCAAAATGCTGTTTTCAATCTCACCAAGTTCGATACGCTGGCCTCGAATTTTGACTTGCGTGTCTTTTCTTGAGGAGAATTTGATCGATCCGTCTGGGTTATAAAATCCCAAGTCTCCAGTCTTATAAAATCTTGACCATCCGGGCTGATTATGTCTCGGGGCCCATGTTGGAAGATCGGCGAGAAGCAGGGACCTAGTCTTATCAGGGTCCGCCAGATACTCTCGAAGGAGGGTTGGTCCTTGAAGGACAATCTCGCCCAGACAACCGATTGGAGAGAGTTTTTTGGCGTTATTTGGATCAACAATCCAAGCATAGCAGCCAACGGGATATCCAATAGTCATTGAGGACTCGTGGCACGACTTCCATTGGTGGATTGTGCTGTGCACGATAGCCTCTGCAGGGCCCCAACCATTGAATAACTGAACCTTGCCAAACCATTGATTAAAAACATCCCGGCTGACAGCTTCGCCGCCGAAGGATAAGGTTTTGAGGCCAGGAACATCCTCTGGTCGTATTGTCCTGGCCAGTGATGGCGTCATGTAAGCCCAAGTAACCCCCATTTCCTTTATATAAATAGGCAGGCTGTTCAGCCGAGTCTCCTCCGAGGGCATACACACCGATGCTCCTGCTAGGAAGGAGGTTAGTGATTCCGTGATGTGTAGATCGAAAACAAAAGATGCAAACTGAAGCACCACAAGTTCTGAGTGAAGGCCGAATCTCCTTATGGTTTCCACCTCACTAGTGCAAACCGCCCTGTGTTCATTCACAATTCCTTTTGGTGTGCCGGTGCTACCAGACGTGAAAAGAACAAAGGCAGCATGATGAGGTTGGACATCACAGCGTGGAGCATTCATCCCGTCGAAACCATCATTCCGGAAGGACAGGTCGCTTGACTCAGATACCTCAACCACCGTATCCACGAGTGCCCTACAGTGTTCCAAACAGCGAGTAGATGCCAGAGCTATCCTAGCTTGGGTCTGGGTAGCGGCTGACTGATGCCGGGTGGTGGGCTGTGATGGATCAAGAGGCACCCACGCGCCTCCTGCTTTGTTGATTGCCAGTATTGCTACGAGGTACCATGCTGACTTTTCAAAACAAACAAGGACAAAGTCTTCTATCTGTACCTTCAACTCAGAAAACAGGTGATTAGCGAGCCGGTTGGCAGCTTCGTCAAGCTGGCGATAAGTAAAGTCGCCATCCCACGCTCGTAAGGCGACCTTGTGAGGTTGACGTTTCACCTGCGCCTCGAAAAGATGGTGCAGGCAGGAATCGACAACACTTATAGTATTACTCTCCACAGAATTGTATTCCATAGCTTTCATCAGATCCCATTCTCCTGCAGTGTCCAAATCACCGACTTTGGTATCATCTTGGGAGAGAAGCTGCTGAACAATGCGTTCGTAATGGTGTGCCAGTGCTACCATCTGCGTTTCAGTTAAGTAATTGGTTTTATAGACGTAGATCAGTTGAACGTGGTCATCATTCAGGAAGCACTCCGATACAAGCGGATAGCTGAAATAATTCCGAAGCTGCTTCTCTGTCGTAGCTGTGTCGTCATCTCGTGAAACCAGCAGTGATTCATCCCCATTCATAGTAAATTGACGGCTCGGCTGAACTGCTATGAGGCTGGTAAAGTCACAGGCTTCCTTGGCATCGGGCCCAAGCTTCGAAATGTTCTGAATTCCGAATTGCTCGTATGACACCATCTCGGATGCTTGTGTTTGTATGTCATCCAACAATTCAGAGACTGTCTTCCCTGGCTCTAATCGTACCCGGACGGGGACTGTAGCAAGCATAGGGCCAGGTGTGCTCTCTAATCCACTTACAGGTGCATGGCGACCTGAAACCGTTGTTCCAAAACAGATATCATTATCATCGCAATATTTGGAGAGTATAATAGCCCATGCTGCACGCAGAATTGTCGCTTTGGTGATCGATGTACCTGTTGAGCCAGGAAATGCCATCTTATACTGGAATACCTTGCTCTCTTCTTGAGAAGCAGGTTCACCAATTAGAGTAGTAGGTACTGGGAAGGATGCTCGCTTTGCTTGGAACAACTCCTGGGCCCAGTAGCTACTAGCTTCAGTTGCGTCAAGGTCTGTGATATATTTGATAAATCGGGAATAGGGCTGCAATTCGGGGAGTGGCATGTCCATATAAGCTTGAGAGAGAGTATTCATGATAATTTGCGTGGTCCAGCCATCAAAAACGGAATGATGCACGGTCCATACAAAGTAATTCGTACCTCGAACGTCTTGGACGAGGGCTGCCCTTGAGAGAAGTGTTCCGTATCCCAAGTCTCTATTTACAAGCTCGATGTTAGAGAGGTATTGCTCTAAGTCCATATCTTGGGTGACGTTCCAGCAGTCGAGATTCTTGAAGACAACCTGGATGGCAGATTCATTGAACATAACAATCCTTGTTCGCAATATACCACACAAGTCCACAGTTGTCTCCCAAGCAGTCTTGAACTTGGTAACATCGGTACTTTCCAGTAATCTGTAAATTTTGTTGACGATGTAAGAGCCAGGCTGTTTTGATGTTAAGGACAAGAGGCCTTCTTGAAGCTTAGTGCAAGGGAAAGCATCCTCAATCACAGCATCATCGTGCAGGTTGCATTTTCTTCGAATCTCTGTTACCATATCTGCTGTATCCAGTGAGAGGCCTTCAAGCATGCTGAATGGAAGAATCTCGGTATCAGAAGCAAAGTCAGTTTCTGTAGCAGCTTCTGCCATGGCACATAGTCTAGGGTCGTGGAAGATGGCGCTAACTTGCAGAGTTATGCTTTGCGATCGCGCGATAGAAACTAGTTGAATAGCCGCAACTGAGTCACCGCCAACTCTCAAAAAGCTGTCGTACTTGCCGATGTCCTCAGGGGTGATGTCCAGAACTTGAGCCCATAAGCTTCTCAGCTTGAATTCCATAGCTGTATTTGGAGGTTCGTGCTTTGTCGTCTCGGGGGCAAATCGAAAACGATCCTGTGTAGTCAACGCAGTGGCGTGGGTAACGAGAGCTTTGCGATTTACTTTGCCAGAGACTGACATCTCTGGCTGTCCTTGAAAGATAAGATAGGATGAGGGAATCATGTACAGCGGAAGTACTGCTTCAAGAGAGCTATTAATTGATGAGATCAGCAGCCTGATGTCTGGGGAAATGGACTCTAGCAACTTGAGGGCGCCATGAGACCTTGCGTCCTTCAGATCATTATACCACACGAAAGCAAGCAAGGTGTCAGTCGATGTACTCTTATCTGATCTGATGACTTCGACCATCGCACTCATGTTGTGTGGTAAGTGTTGGTAGATTCTTGTTTCAATTTCACCCAGTTCAACTCTCTGCCCATGAATTTTGACCTGTGAATCCATTCGGCCGATGTACTCGTATGTCCCATCTGCATTTCGGCGTACCAAATCTCCTGTTCGATAGGCTCTCCGGCGGGAATTGTCTCCCGGAAGCCAGTCTACGTCCTCCATCCACGCTGCATTCTGCTCAGAAGTGACATTAATATACCCTCGGGCGAGCATAGGTCCCTGGATAAGAAGCTCGCCGATACAGCCCACAGGTACTAGCTTCTTCACGTCTTGAGGTTCAACAACCCAAAATGCACTCGACATTGGCACACCGATGTTTGTTGGTCGGTCGTCTCTTCCTACATCAGGGTTCCTGGCGCAAGATGAAGCCTCGGCTGGGCCGTACAAGCCATTGAGTTGCACATGATCCTTCCAACGATCCGATACTTGCTTTGTGATAGCCTCGCCTCCCAGACCGATGGTTTTTAAAGTTGGGACTTCAGACGGATGCAAAAGATTTGCTACTGTAGGCGTGCAGAATAACCAATTGGCCTTCGTAGACCTGATTGTCGCAGCGAAGTCGTTGAGACGCTGGTAGTCGGATGGCATACATATGCAGGCACCTTTGCTCAGAGTGCCCAACACGTCGAAGATGCCTAAATCAAATGTAAAGGCGCAGAACTGGAAAACGCGAGTGCCAGGCCCCAGTCCAAGCTCAACCCCATAGGCGTCGAAAGATGTACACACTTGGTCATGCTGTATCAACATACCCTTTGGTCGGCCTGTAGAACCTGAGGTGAAGATAACAAAACTAGCATTCTCATAGCTGACGGTAGAGGCCACTGGGTGTGGTGGGTCGGAAAGCTCAAGCAATTCCTCCTCACTCACGACTAGGGTGTTGATATCGAGTCCAGTGCTTTGAATGGTTCCTTGATTTTCCAAAGAGCAAAGAACCAATTCAGCTTTTGAGTCTTCAATGATGGACCTAAGGCGATCAGATGGAGCTGCCGAGTCCAGGGGAACAAAGGCACCTCCAGCCATTTGGACAGCGACCATCACAACCACAGCCCAAGTGGACTTGGGAAAGCAAATAGGGACAAGGGTTTCCGGTACCACGCCAAGTTCCTGTAACTTGACAGCCAGACGAGAGGCAAAGATCCCTAATTCGTGATAGGTAAGATTGCGATCCCAGGAAACGATAGCAGGGTCCAACGGCCGGGCTTTGATATGTTCCTGGATAAGCCAGTGTGTACATGCCTTTGTTGGCTCGGCAAGCCTCTGAGACTCGATGGCATGTCGTTTATCCCATTCTCCCACAAGTGAGATGCTGCTCAATGGTTCTTCATCCAGGTGTAATAATTGCTGGAACACATGTTCGAAGTGATTCGAGATAGCAATAATCCGCGCATCGGAGATGACTCGAGCATCGTAGTAAAAGACTTGATCGGCGCTATCCTCGAACATGTTATTAACAACAACAAGAGGATAGTTGAAATAATTGCCCATTGCATCCTGCGTCAGTGTTCTTTCTGTCTCTCCGGCCAAGAGAACAGAATGGCCCCCTGTTTCAAGGTCACTAGCTTTGGCCGTTGGCTGCACCACGAACAGACTACTGAAGTCTACCGCAGTTCTGGCATCGGGATGCAAAAGCGCGATGTTTCGTAACCCGACTTGCTCGTATGGCACCATTTCCAGAGCTTGACTTTGAATCGCTCGAAGATAGGCTCCCACCGATTGATTTTGATCAAGCGTAACTCTTACTGGCACTGTGGCTATTAATGGACCAGGCATGCTCTCTACTCCTGGAATAGAGGCTTGACGGCCAGACACAGTAGCCCCGAACACGACATCGTGGCTTTCGCAATAACGTGCAAGCATCACAGCCCAAGCAGCTCTCATTACCGATGCTTTAGTAATTGAGCTGTGTCTAGAGCCCTTCAACTTAACATGTTGATTGTGTGTTCGTGGGAGATGGTCTTCCCCCGTGGAATAACATTCGTGCAGGGGAGGGGGGAAAGATGCCTTCCTTGCCCCAACAAGTGCCTTTTTCCAGTACTCTCCAGCCTTTTCCATGTCCAGATCCATTGAATACTTGATGAAGTTTGAATACGGGCGCAGGACTGTCAATGTCTCTTCCTGAAAAACCTGGTGAAGGGTGGCAAAAATTATCTTCAAGGCCCAGCCATCATACATTGCGTGATGTGTCGTCCAAACTATATAATCTTTGCCATCTGCACAAGACACAACAGTGTTCAAAGAAAGACGAGTTCCGTATCCCATAATACTAGTGGTGGGCCGATTCATATATGCGGCTGGATTGGCTGCGGTGGCATGTTCCCATTCCATCTCTTCCTTGACAACTAATTGATATGATTTCCGATGAACGAATACGATTCTGGACCGCATATTGGTGCACATCTGTGCTGTTGTATTCCAACAATGTTTAAAACGGGCCAAACCAACATGGTCGTGGATTCGGAACACGTATTTGGCGACGTAGGAACCAGGCTGTTTTTCAGTTAGAGACATCAGACCTTCCTGCATGGAGGAACAAGGGAAAGCATCCTCTATTAGTTGGGTCTGAGAAAGCTGCCATTTCTGTCTCATTTCCGGGCTATTGATTCTCTCCCGGATATGAGGTTCGATCAGATCAAAGGGCGATAGCGGCTGCTCTTCAGATGGCATGTCCGGACACTCAACCGCGTTCTCCGCCACAGCAAGGAGAGTCGGATTGTCAAAGATGTCCTTGATGGTCAATGATATTCCAGAGTTACGTGCCAAGGTAACCAATGAGATGGCCGCTATGGAATCACCTCCGATTTGTAAGAAGTTATCGTCTCGTCCGATTGAATCACGTGGAAGTTTCAGGATATCGGCCCAGAATTTTTGAAGCTGTCTCTGCATTCGGGTTTCCGGTTCACGCTTTTTACTTTCAACGCGCGAATATTTAGCCAATTCAGTGGTATCAAGAGCCATTGTGATCTCCTTCAGCTTTTTGCGATCCAACTTCGTAGACGTAATTGATGGCATAAATCGGCAGTATATAAAATAGGTCGGTATCATATACCGTGGTAGCTTGGCGCTCAGCCTTCCTACCAACTCGATGATCTGAGCCTGATGCTCTTCAGAGGAGCACTCAAAAATATCCTGTGCTTCAAAGGAACCGGACATAACCCGATCAGTGAAGGACAGATACGCCACCAGATTGGTGCGAGTTGCTATTTCGACGCTGTCAACCACAACATGACGAAGGTCGTGAAGACCTAGTCTGATTTGACTCTCGACTTCTCCAAGTTCCACTCTGAGACCTCTGATCTTGATCTGAGTATCCTTCCTACTAACGAACTCCAAGGTTCCATCAGAATTGTAACAGCATAAATCTCCCGATTTATAGGCACGATTCCACTCAGTAATAGTTCGTCGAGGCGCCCACGAAGGAAGCGGTTGCACCATGCTTGCATCCGTTTTCTCTTGATCCCTAAGATACTCGCGCAGCAACGTCGGGCCTTGTATAACAACCTCTCCAACGGTTCCAATAGGGGCTAGTTGGGATGGGTTCTCTGGATCGACTATCCAGCAGAAACCACCGATAGGGCGCCCGATCGTGAGTGGTGATTCTTTAGGATCAGTCCATTCATGGAGTGTACTGACGAGGCACGTCTCCGCTGGGCCCCATCCGTTAAGTAGCCTGACTTTTCCAAACCAAGCATCAAGAATATCTCTACCAACAGCCTCTCCGGCAAGAGCAACAAGCTCTAGACTGGGAACCTCCTCGGGGGTGATGGTGCGGACGAATGATGGCGTCGACCAAGCCCAATTGATTCTATTCTTTTTGATAAACTCCGGGAGGTTATTCATCCTATTGTGTTCAGATGGAACGAAGATGCTGGCTCCAGATATCAATGGCAGAACAATTTCACCAATAGTGATATCGAAGACAAATGCACCAAACTGCAGGACCCTTTCGCTACGTGTGATGCCTATCCTCTGTGCAACAGCAGTCTGACTGGTGCAAACAGCAACGTGCTCCATAACAAAACCCTTTGGTGTCCCGGTGCTTCCCGAAGTAAACAGCGCGTACATTGCAAATTTAGGGGACACTGTGATCGCAGGCGAAGAGTCCGGAAATCCCGAGATCTTGAGGCGTTCATCCATGGCCTTATCTACTTTCATCACGGTCGGTATAATTTGCTCGCACATGGAGGCGTTTGAAGGTGAACAGAGAACCACAGTCGCCATGGTCTGTGATACAACTTGTTTCTGACGCTCAACTGGATGAGATGGTTCAAGGGGCACCCAGGCGGCACCTGCCTTATTAATAGCAAGAATTGAAATGAAATGCCATGCAGATTTGTCGAAGCAAACATGAACCAAGTCTTGTGGTTTAACTCCGATCTTACCAAGCTTGTGAGCAAGACGGTTGGCGGACTGGTTGAGTTCTTCATAGGTAAAGTTCCCGTCCCAGGCACAAATTGCGGGTGCCTCTGGCTGAATTAATGCTTGATTTTCGACCAGCGTATGGAAACAGGTGTTGATTATCTCAGGATTCTCTGTATTCCACGAGATAGCCATATCCAGATCCCATGTACCAGCAAGTGATACATCTTCTAACAGGCTTTCTCTTCTAGTAAGAAGTTGGCGGACCACATTGTCATATTGGCGGTAGATTGCAGTAGCCTGGAGCTCAGAAAGATGCTCAGAATTGTAAATAACATGGAGCTCAACATTCTCAGGATGAATGTGGCATTGGATCACTAGAGGATAGTTAAAATATCCCTGCAAGATATCCTCCGCTAACTCGTCTTCGCCAGACCTCGGAACTAAGAGATCTTCTCTCATTCTTGACGAAAGAAAGTTGGCCGGCTGGACAACAAAGAGACTGGAAAATTTGCAAGCATCCATTGCATCAGGTCCAATCTTGGAAATATTCTGGAGACCAAACTGTTCATAACTAACCATTTCTGATGCCTGGTTCTGAACATCCTGAAGAAAAGTCTGAACGGGTTTTTTAGTATCCAATTGGATCCTTATGGGCACCGTTGCAATGATAGGTCCGGGCATAGATTCAATACCATCAAGAGGTGCTTGGCGGCCGGATATGGTTGCGCCAAAGCAGATATCCTGAGTATCACAATGCTTTGCGAGCACCACAGCCCAAGCAGCACGTAGCACCGTGGCGGTTGTGACGCGATTATGCACCGATTCATGAAGGCTGAGGGATTGCTTCAACACACGAACCGCACCCTTATTTTGGTGCTTTCCGTGCTTAACAGCAGGGAACAAGGCCGGTTTGACGCCTTGGAGCTGAGCTGCCCAGTAACTCCTGGCTGCATCTATATTCATGCCAGAGGTATGCTGAATGAAACATGAATATGGCACCAATGGTACAATCTCTGTGCTGGAATATATGCTAATTAACGTGTTCATGACCAGGCGGATGGTCCATCCGTCCTGGATAGCGTGATGAATGGACGCCACGAAATGGGAGTCGCCCGCGTCGTCCCGGGAAAGTGTGTAATGGCAAAGGGGTGTTCCGTATGTCATTTTAAGGCTATTAGCCCTCTTAAGAGCATCTAAGAACTTTAGATCTCCAGTTGAATCATCCCACGATGTGTCATTCTTGACAACTAACTGAGTATGCAAACCACTCGAATTGATGATACGAGTGCGAAGAATGGGACAAGCTTCGAGTGTCCTCATCCAAGATTCCTTGAATCGGGGTAGGTCGATACGCCTTGATAATTTATAGACGAACTTGGCAATGTACGAGCCGGGTTGTTTAGCCGAAAGTGCAATGAGACCAACTTGGAGGGCTGTACATGGATAGGCATCCTCAATCACTTGACGTACACCCAGACCGCATTCCTCTGACACGCTGCCAGAACTTAATTGTTCAGCAATAGAAGGATCAAGCATTGAAAATGGTGAGATAGACTGCAGGGTCCTATCAGGGTTCAAAAACTTAGCAGTTTCTGCAACACGCCATAAACGCGGATCGACGAAAATGTCCTTGACTGTGATCTTGATTCCTTCGTCGCGGGCAGCTTTGACAACTTGGATTGCCGCAATGGAGTCGCCTCCGATTCCCATAAAACTGTCATCACGCCCGATAGATTTCTCACTCATGTTAAGAATCTTTGCCCACAGCTTTTGCATGCTGAACTCCATTGAGGTCTCTGGGGCCTGCTTGTCTGCATCAAGAAGCGAGTAACTGTCCAATTGTTCCCGGTCCAGCATCTTGGTCGTTTCCTTCAAGATCTTCTTGTTTAACTTTCCAGATACAAGGAGTGGCATATGGTTGCATGGTATAAATGTGGTTGGTATCATGTAAGGGGGTAACGTGCCACGTAGCTTTTCGACGAGAGATGCCAATATCATTCGCAACTCCTGGGTCATGTTGGAAAATAACACATTAATATGAGGATCTTTCTGACTGATTGGAGCCTGTTTCTGACTTTGCGGGCAGAAATAGCATACCAAGCTAATCAGCCCATCCCTTGACTGAGAATCTACAGCAACATGGTAGCTGCCATCCAGAGCGGCCTGGATGTGATATTCGATATCTCCTAGTTCTATCCGTAGGCCACGAATCTTGGTTTGAGCATCTTTCCGGCCCGCGTATTCCACGGTGCCATCAGCATTCAGGAAGCCCAAGTCACCGGTTCGATACATCCTATTCCAATGTCGAGAGTTACGATTTAGTGCCCAGTCAGGCATATCAGTCACGACGGCCGTCCTCGTTTTCTCCTCATCTAAGAGATATTCTTTCAGAAGTGTAGGGCTTTGGATAGCGATTTCGCCTAAGCACCCCACTGGAGCAAGCTTCTTCGGATTGTTTGGTTCCACTATCCAGCAATATCCACCGACTGGGCGCCCAAGTGTTAGGTTGGAGTCCTCGGCAGATTTCCATTCATGTGCTGCTGCAATGACACATGTCTCTGTAGGACCCCATGCGTTGAAAACACGAGCACTTCCGTACCATTGCTGAAACACTTCTCGACCGCCAGCCTCACCGCCAATAAGTATCGTGCTGATCGATGGAACCTCATCGGGCCTAATCGTACGTGCCAGGGAAGGGGTGAGCATCATGGAGTTAACAGAAGACTCATGAATGTAGGTCGCAAGGTTATTCATGCGGTCATGTTCTGAGGGCACACACACACATCCGCCACCTATGAGAACACCAAAGATCTCCAGAATAGACTGGTCGAATACATGCGAACTGAATTGGAGGTACTTCGTCGTATTCGAAAGTCCGATCCTGTCGCCGAGAGCTCTCATGCTGCAACAGACCGCACCATGTTGGATTGCCACTCCTTTGGGCGTACCTGTACTTCCAGACGTGAAAAGAACATACATAAGATCACGCGGCGAGATTTTCAGAGTAGACATGGTTTGGTCAGACTTCTCTCTCTGCAAATGCTCGAAGAACGCGTGATCGATTTCGAGCGATTGCCGTGAAAGACCAGCCGATATCTCGGCAGTGGCGGGAGGGAAAATTGCAAGCTTGAAATTGGCTTGCTGGGCAATCTGCTGCAGACGTTGTGGAGGGTGTGTCGGATCCAGAGCCACCCATGCAGCCCCTGTCTTGTTGACCGCGATTGCTGCAATAGTGTACCATGCCGACTTTTCAAAACACAACGCGACCAAGTCGCCACGTGTTATCGACAACTCTTTGAACAGGTAATTAGCTAGTCTGTCGGTCTCTTGTTCCAGCTGCTGGTATGTGAACCTTTCGTCCCAGGCGCAGATAGCCATAGCAGTTGGGTCTTGTTGTGCACGATCACTAATGAGAAGGTGTGGGCAGCTGTCGACAACCTCTGGCTCGTAGTGTGAGTTAGCTTTGTACGCTTTTTCCAAATCCCATTCACCAGAAATGGATACAGATTCAAGCTTAGCATTTTTCAATGACGAAAATTGCTGCAGAACATTTCCGAAATGGTGGTACATTGCCTCAAGTCTGCATTCGGGCAACACATGAGGGTTGTAGCACATCACGAAATCAATGGATTCTGGGTAAAGATGCACTTGAACGACGAGAGGGTAATTGAAAAAGCTCTCCATCACTTCTTCGTCGTCGGAATTACTTGAACTGAGCTCAATGACAGGCTGAGGGCCATCAGTAGTAGTCAAGTGCTGCATGGGCTGCACGATGAACAGGCTACCAAAATCACAAGCTTCCTTTGCATCCGGACTAGTCTTTGAGATATTTTGCAGACCATATTGCTCAAAGGGAACCATCTCTAATATTTGAGCCTGTATTCCCTCGAGAAACTCTGAGACAGTACTATTTTGATCGATTTTAACTCTGACGGGTACTGTAGCGAGAGTAGGTCCGGCAATGCTTACAACACCTGGAACCGGTGCCTGACGTCCTGAAACCGTTGTCCCGAAGCAAACATCATCTGTATTACAGTATCTGGCTAGCACGTACGCCCACGCAGCGCGAAGGACAGACGCTCTAGTCGTAGACATATCAGTCGAAGTAAAGGTGATCGACCGTTTAAACATCTTGATGGCCTTTTCAACCTTGTTGAGAGGATTCTGGGGGAATGTGGTCCTCTGAACTCCCTCCAGCTGTGTTCTCCAGTACTGATATGAGGCATCTAGGTCAAGATCCTGAGTATACTTGATGAATCCTGCATATGGTGGCTGCTGTGGTGCGCGAAGCCCATGGTAGCAATGGCTCAGTAGTGAGAGAATGATACGCATTGACCATCCGTCGAAAACCGCATGGTGTATGGTCCAGACAAATGCCTGCTTTCCACCATCCTCGATAAGACTATATCGGCAAAGTCTATCCCCATAACCCATTTGCATTTTCTGCATATCGTCCAGGGGATATTTGATGCCATCTTCATCAGGTGTATCCCAAGACGTCTCGTTACGAATGACAACTTGAATAGCCCTATTACCCAATAGTATTATACGTGTTCTAAGGATCTGACATTCCGAGACTGTTCTATCCCACGCCGATTTGAAGCGAGTTGAATCCACACTGTCAGGCAGGTAGAAAATATGTCTCGCAATGTATGAACCAGGATGCTTTGCTGCCAAAGTAATAAGGCCTTCCTGGAGGGTGGTACAGGGGTAAATATCCTCTATATCCTGCTCGATCGGAATACTGCACTGCAGACTTGCTTGATGTATCGCTTCAGACTTTTCATCTAAAGCTAACAAGCTAAATGGCTCTGGCATTAAAGGTGAGTTTCTATCATCCATCGATGAAGTGCTTGCTGAGGCGGCCATTGCGTCAAGGCGTGAGTTTCCAAAAGCGGTGTTCATGTCGATTGCAATTCCGTTTTCACGAGCAAGGGATACTAAATGAATTATGGTAATTGAGTCGCCTCCAATTTGGAGGAAATCGTCATACTTCCCTATACGATCAGAAGGCAGCTTCAGAACCTGAGCCCAGAGTTCTCTTAACTTGAGCTCCATACTTGTCGAAGGCTCCGTCATATCTTGATTCTCGTGTGAAAATGCATCCCTCTCCTTTGGCAAGAGGTTTTCGCCAATTGACCTCAATCCTCTTCTATCGATCTTCATCGAAGAGATGAAAAGCATCTTCTTGAGTGGCACAATCGTGCTTGGTATCATGTAGCCAGGCAGCACGTTTCTCAGCTTTTGGACTACTTCCTTCAGACGCTGAGCCATTTTCTCATCTGGAATCAATAGAAATTCCGATGATTCTTCGATATGCTCTGTGGGCTTTCCATTCCCCAATTTCACAGCAAAATCGACAAATGCAATCAACGATTCCCCACCAGACGGTTGACGAACAACATCGACAGCAACATTCTCAGCTCCATGTAAGAGAGCTTTGATATTGTGCTCAATCTCTCCAAGTTCGATTCTCTGACCTCGAAGCTTAATCTGGTTGTCCTTTCTGCCACAATATTCGATCTCGCCTTCAGCAGTGTATCGAACAAGATCGCCTGTCGTGTAAAATTTGTTATGTGTTGAGACATTACAGTATTCCGAGAAACTGAGATCTTGGACAAAGCACATTCCCGTCTTGGCCGGGTCATTTAGATAACCTTGTGCTAGGGTGTTTCCTTGAATAATCAGCTCACCAACACATCCAATAGGTGTGAGCTGGTTGTGGTTATCCGGCTCAACAATCCAGCAAGCGCTATTCGTGGAACCACCAATTATAAGAGGGGAGTCCAAGACTGATTTGTAAGAATACATGCAGCAGATTACGCAGATTTCTGTAGGCCCATATGCATTGAGCAGTCTCAACTTTCCAAACCAAGTATCAAGAACATCTCGTGCAGGAGCTTCTCCACCTAAAATCAGGACTTCGAGCAGTGGCACTTGTTCAGGTGTGAGAGTCCTTACAAAAGAGGGTGTAAGAACTGCTCCTGTCACACATGCCTCTGTCATAAACTTGGGGGCACCCTGTAGCCGCTCATCATCGCTGGGAACACAGACTGTTCCGCCGTATGCGAGTGTCAAAAAGATCTCCATAATGCATGCATCGAAAGTGTAGGTTGAGAATTGCAACCATCTAGTATTTGGGTGGGGATCTATGAACCCGGCCAGTCCATGCATGGATGTACACAGAGCCGAATGACTGATCATAATACCCTTTGGTTTGCCAGTAGAACCCGAAGTAAACAAAATATACGCCAAGTCGCTTGGAGACGGTGGCGTTGACTTTTCTTGACTTTGTTGTTTCTGTTCTGAGAGTTTCGAGACAAATGATTTCGAAAGGTTCAAGATAGTAGCAGTAGAACCCATGTGTTGACAAGCATTCAAAGTTGACGAAGATACTATGATAATCGAAGCATTTACTTCCTTGACCAACGCCTCTCGGCGGCTTTCAGGGTGGGCTGGGTCTAAAGGTAGGAAGGCTCCGCCTGCTTTGATTATAGCCAGCATGGCCACTATCCCCAGAATAGATCGTTGAGTGCATAACGCAACAACGCTTCCTTTTTTAACACCTAGACTCTGAAGGTATATTGCCAAGGATGTTGTCAGATCTTCCAGCATGGCGTATGACATTGACTCTTCGGTGGTGTAGATAGCCTCGTGATCAGGCAGCTCCAAGGCTTTTTGGGTTATCATATGATGAATACAATCACCATGAAACTGGACTTTGTCTTTGTTCAGTGCCACGGAGTATTCCAAATCCCAAGATCCTGACACAGATACCGATTGCAGAGTGTTGCCGTTTGCTTGCTGGAGCTGGTCAACAATATGGCCAAAGTGGCGAGACATCGTACCAAGCTGTGACTCAGTCAATGAGTTCCGATCGTATACGAAGGTAAGTTCAACATGATCCCCTGCTAGTGAACATTGGGTCACCAAAGGGTAGTTAAAATAATCCTGCATCATGTCCATTGTAAGTTCTTTTCCTCCATCAAACACCTCCACGACCGAATCAACCAAGCCATCGCTAGACTGTTGGGATTGGACAACAAACAAGCTAGCAAAATCGCATGCTTCTTTAAATGAAGGGCGAATTCGAGATATCTCCGCAAGTCCATACTGTTCAAAGGCTACCATTTCAGATGCTTGATCCTGGACTTTGCGTAAAAAGCTTGACACCTTCTGTCTCTTATCCAGGATAATCCGGACTGGAACAGTAGCCAAGACAGGACCAACCATGGATTCCAATCCAGGTACGGAGGCATTTCGGCCAGAGACAGTAGCGCCGAAGCATATATCATCGGTATCACTATACCGGGCAAGAAGAATGGCCCATGCTGCTCGCAAGATTGTAGCCTTTGTAATAGAGGATTTTGTCTCGATGCCCAGTTGGATACTGCACTCAAAGGACCCTGTGTCTCTCTCCCGACTTGAGCTCTTCACTTTTTGTTCGACAGGGAATCGAGCTCTGCTTGCACCCTCGAGTTGTAAGGTCCAATAGTTCTCAGCCTGAATCTTGTCAATCTTCAATGCATACGCTACGAAACCCGAATATGGTTGCCGTTCAGGTAAACGAGCATTATGATAAGCAATACTCAGATTGTGAATAACCAAATCCCAACTCCATCCATCAAATGTGGAGTGGTGACTGATAGATACAAAGTATCTCTGACCACTACTTTCTTCAATCAGAGCATACCGGCTGAGCCTTGAGCCATACCCCATATCCAAGTGCTTCAGTGTCTTAAGGTAGGATTGGAGATCATAACCCTCAACTTCCTCCCACTGAGGAAATTCCTTGGAAATGACTTGCAATGATTTCCCATCAACGAATACGATCCTAGTTCGAAGGTTGGTACATATCTCCACTGTGCGGTTCCATGCCTTTTTGAATTGTAGCGTGTCAACACAGCTAGGTATTCTGTACACATGTTTGGCGACATACGATCCAGGAAGCTTCACTGTCAGGGCCATCAACCCTTCTTGGAGTTTTGTGCATGGGTAGACATCTTCGATGATCAAATCAAGAGGCAGATTGCACCGCGTGTGGAAATCATCCGCCGTCAGCCTCCCGCGAGTCTGCTCGTCGATCAAGCTAAATGGTTCAACCGAAGTCTCAGCATCAGCTCCAACATCTGCACTGTCTGATGCCTTTTCAGCCACTTTACATAGCCTCGGGTCATCAAACACATCTTTGAAAACAATGTCGATTCCCTCTTGCCGTGCGTTAGCAACAAAGTGAATAGCAGTAACAGAATCACCACCAATCCTGAGAAAGCTGTCATCGCGTCCAATGGACTCTGCAGGTATCTTAAGGCTCTGTGCCCATAGTTTTTGTAGCCGCTTCTCCATGACTGTCTCTGGTGGCCGTTTAATACTTTCGCTCAATGAATAACTCGCGAGCTGATGAGGGTCCAATATCTCCGTGTGCCGTATTAATGCTTTCCGATCCAGCTTGGCAGAGCTGTTGACTGGCATGTATCCACACGGAATAAAAAGCACAGGGATCATGTACTGCGGCATCATCACGTTCAGCTCACCCAACATCTCGGAGACCTTATTTTTGATCGCCTCGGTCATGGGAAGGAACATCTCGCTGGTCTCCTTGGCATCGGCACTTGCTTGCTTCTCCTCCTCGGTGAAACAGAAATGCGAGATTAACCTCATGGTTGCCCCGATCTTGAGTAAATTGACGGCAACCCGAGATGCACCGTCTAAGGCATTGAGAATTCGGTGCTCGACCTCACCCAGCTCGATTCGAAGGCCACGAATCTTTACCTGCGCATCACGACGGCTAGAGAACACAATATTGCCATCCTGGTCATAATATCCCAAGTCGCCCGACCTGTAGAATCTGCTCCAGTCCGGCTGGTCTCCTCGTATAGCCCATGAAGGTACATCTTCAACCAAGACCTCCCGTGACTTTTCTTGATCTCCTAGGTACTCTCTCAACAACGTCGGTCCTTGGAGAACGATTTCGCCTACAACACTAATTGGCGCAAGTTGAGATGGGTTCTTTGAGTTGACAATCCAACAGTGAGATCCTACAGGCTTCCCCAGAGTTAACGGGTGCTCTTTGCTCGAGTTCCACTCATGAATAGTATTAATGACACAAGTCTCTGCCGGTCCCCAGGCGTTGATGAGTCGCGTCTTTCCGAACCACGACTGCAACACGTCATGTCCGAGAGCTTCACCAGCTGTCACAATCATTTTGAGGCTCGGGTAATCTTCCGGTTTCAAAGAATCTAGAAGTGTTGGTGTGATAATGGCCGCATTTACTTGCCTATCATGGACGAATTCCTTGAGCGCGTTCATTCGCATGTGCTCCGATGGAATACATACACAGCCACCCAACATGAGCGGCCAGTAAATCTCGCCAATGCACAGGTCAAATGCGAAAGATGCAAATTGCAACATTCTTACGTCCGACTTCATACCCAACGCTCTAGTCATAGCCACTTGACTACTCGCCAATGCTTTGTGTTCCATAACAAAACCTTTGGGGGTCCCGGTGCTGCCAGAGGTAAACAAGACGTAGCATGGATCTCGGGGAGTCACAGCTGATGTTGGCTTTCTTGGACCACTTTCAGGGCTGCTTCGGGCTAGCTTTTCGTCAAGTGTGGCCGTCACCTCTATTACAGACGGGACCAGCTTTCGACACATCTCAGTATTGGATGGTGAGGCGAGTACGAGCTTGGCCTTTGTTTTCTCAATGACCTGCTCATGGCGCTGCAGAGGGTGTGAGGGGTCAAGAGGCACCCATGCGGCACCAGCCTTGTTAATAGCTAACATAGAAACAATCATCCATACGGATTTCTCAAAGCAGGTATGAACAAGATCTTGCGTTTTGACACCATATTCAGTGACGAGCACATGTGCAAGCCGGTTCGCAGCGCTATTGAGTTGGGAATAACTCAGTTCTGAATCCCAGGCAGAAACAGCGGGCTTTTCCGGTGTTCTCATGGCCTGTTGCTCAATCAAATCGTGAACACATTCAAGAACCGTCTCCGATCTGTCTGGGTTGAAATCCACCGCTTTCTGGGCGTCCCAGGTGCCAGCTACTGATACCTCCGAAAGTGGGATTTTATCTGATGTAACCAATTGCTTTGTGACATGTTCAAAGTTGTGACAGAGCGCCTGGATTTGGAACTCAGACAGCACTGCTGAGTTGTATGTCATGTCCATCTGAACGAAATCGTCATATACGTGACACTGGATCACAAGAGGATAGGAAAAATATCCCTGCATCAAGTCCACGTCTGTGCCTCCATGAGCACTTGTGGGGATCAATAGAGCATCTGAATCGTGACCATCGTTGTTGCCAGACCAGTCGAGATGCTGTCTAGGTTGGATGACCAACAGACTGGTAAAGTCACAGACGTCCTTTTCAACCCGCTCAAGTTTGGAGATATTCCGAAGGCCATATTGCTCGAAAGGAATCATATCCGTGGCCTGCTTTTGTAGCTGACGCAAGAATTCAGAGACTTTTTGGTTCCCATCTAGAAAGACCCGGATTGGCATTGTTGCTAACGCTGGACCCGCCATATCCAACAGGCCTGGAACTTCTGCTTGACGACCGGCCATGCTAGTGCCAAAGCAAATATCCTCAGTATCACAGTAAGACGCGAGGATGATTGCCCAAGCGGCACGGAGAATGATCGGTTTGGTAACGGATTGACCATTTTTACACTCTTTAAGCTCGATTCTTTGGTGCCAAATCTTGGTTGAGGAGGATTGATCCCGAACCCCTGAGTCCGAGTCTGGGGGGAATGCTGCTTTTGTGGCTCCTTGAAGCTGCATACTCCAATAATCTTTTGACTTTTGTTCATCCAAGTCCAAAATATGCTTGACAAAACGCGGGAAAGGTTGCGGTTCTCGAATCTCTTGCTTGTAGTACGTGCGTTGCAGTGTGTCCATTATGACCTTCGCGCTCCATCCATCGAAAACCGCATGATGCATTGTCCAGATGAAATGCGTGCTGTTACCTTGGCCACCCTTCACCAAAGAAAATCGACTGAGGGGAGATCCATATGTCATCTTTACAGACTGAGCCTCATAGACCGCCTCTTTCACGCTTCCAAACTCCGCAAAATCCGGCTGCTCATCATTTCGGACAACTACCTGCAAGCAGAGTCCATCAATGAATATGATTCGGGTTCGGAGGTTGGCACAAAGCTGGACAGTTTGCTTCCAGGCGTTTATAAACCGTTCCATACAAATTCCATCTTTCAACTTATAGATAAACTTTGCAATGTATGAACCAGGCTGTTTCTCTGATAGCGCCATTGCACCCTCTTGAAACTGCGTACAAGGAAACGCATCCTCTAGTTCTTGGTGTGGTAAAAGGCTGGCGTTGTGTCTCAACGTTTGCTGCCCATCCTTGGTACGCAACGGTTCTTTCAATAGGCTGAAGGGTTCAACTTTAATGGACACATTGCTTTCTCCATGTAAGACTGTAGCAGAGGCCGCCACTACTGACAGGCGCGGATCTTTGAAGATAGCATTTACGGTGAGTCCAATACCTGCATGATGTGCCACCCTCACAAGGTGGATGGCAAGGATAGAATCACCTCCCAGGCCAATGAAACTGTCGTCTAGGCCAATCATGTCCAGAGGCAGCTTCAAAATATCGGCCCACATCGCCTGAATCTTCTTCTCCATCAAGGTCTCTGGCTTGCGCTTCTTGCTGTTCTGGAGACCATAACTGCTCATCTCAGCCGGGTCAAGAAGAGATGTGAGTCTGCTTAATTTTCTCATGTCTATCTTGTCCGATGTCAAGATGGGCATGTAAAAGCAGGGGATATAACGAGTAGGAATCATGTACTGTGGTACTCTAACGCTCAACTCTCCTACTGCGGCTGAGAGAAGCAACTGGAGGTCCTCGCTAAGAGGAATAAATGGCGATTTCTCAGCCGACTGGAGCCTTTTGTCATTGAAGCAAACATATGCAATCAACTGAGAGCCGGTATCTCCCTTGTATACATCTACAGCCACTTGACGTACTCCGGGTAAGACTGCCAAAATATGGTGTTGCACCTCCCCAAGTTCGATACGGAACCCGCGAATTTTGACCTGGGAGCCCTTCCGTGAAACAAATTCTAAAGTTCCGTCGGGATTATACCGACACAAGTCCCCAGACTTAAAGCAGCGGTTGAAGTATTTCGTGTCTTGCTTGAGAGCCCAAGGTGGAGGGGCTCTCAGTATTGTGCTGTCTGTCTTCTCTCTGTCCCGAAGATACTCACGTAACACTGAAGGGGTCTGGAGAAGAACCTCTCCCACGGTTCCAGTAGGTGCTAGTTTGCTAGAATCGTCGGGATCAACAATCCAACAATTTCCCCCCACTGGATATCCGACCTTCATAGGTGATTCAGCTGCAGATGAATACTCATGTAATGTATCCACCACGCAGGTTTCAGCTGGCCCCCATCCATTGAAAAGTCGAACTCTCCCCGCCCAATTATCAAGAATGTCACGGGTCACAGACTCTCCAGCCAGAAACAGCATTCCGACACCAGGGACTCTTTCCGGGGTCAATATACGAACAGAAGAGGGTGTGAGGAAAAGCCAGTCAATCTTCATCTCATTGATAAAGAGATCGAGACCGTTCATGCGCACAGCATCTGGAGGCACGCAGATGCAAGCACCCGCAACCCAAGACATCATGATTTCGCAGACGGAAAAGTCGAATACATAAGACGCAAATTGAAGCGCCCTTGCATCTGGCTGCATCCCCAGCCGCTTGACTATTGCAGTCAAGCTCGTACAAAGCCCCCGATGTTCAATCACGATACCCTTAGGCGTTCCCGTGCTACCTGAAGTGAAGAGCACATAGGCAGCGTTGTCTGGGGATACCTTGCAAACCCCATTCGCTTTCGGCTGCCGTTTCTGGAGCTTCTTATCCAGGGTGTGTCCAACTTCCACCACTTGTTCGATCACCGCAGAACACATATCGGCCGTCAGCGCGGAAGCAAGCACAAATCTCGCTTCTGTTTGGGAAACGACCTGCCGTTGACGCTCAAAGGGATGCGATGGGTCAAGAGGGACCCAAGCGCACCCAGCCTTGTTGATCGCTAGGATAGAGACGAAGAACCACGCAGACTTTTCAAAACAAACTGGAATGAACTCATCAGACTGAACCTCGTAGGTCTTTACCAAATAGTGTGCGAGTCTATTTGCCTTCTTGTTCAGTTCTTTGTATGTTAGTTTCATATCCCAGGCATCAATCGCCAATGCTTCGGGCCTAGTCTTTGCGTGTGTCTCGACAAGTTCATGAGCACAACTTTCAATTATCTCGGGCTCCTCTCGACTGTTCGATAAGTGGGCGAACTGCACATCCCAAGGTCCTGAGATAGAAGTTTCGCCGAGGATTTTGTCCTCTGGAAGAAGAATCTCATCAACTGCCCGCTTGAAGTGGTGGGAGAGTGCTTCCAGTTGCACCTCGCTAATAACGTCTGGATAGTAGGTAAAGTCGATCTCAACCTGGCCTTCACCAACACGCAGTTGCACTACAAGAGGGTAATTGAAATAAGTCTTCATTGCCTCTTCGGACAGGGCCCTCTCTTCCCTTCCACTAATCAGAACGTTATCCTCAGCGGTAATGGCAATGCTGTCCAGGTGGTGCATAGGCTGAATAACCATCAAGTGGGCAAAGTCGCAAGCATCCTGCGCATCTTGGCTCAGCTTGGAGATGTTCTGCAGGCCGAACTGCTCATACCGGGCCATTTCAGCCGACTGAGACTGGACCTCGCGAAGGAAAACGGAGACAAGCTTCGTGTTGTCAATCTGAATACGAACAGGAACGGTTGCAATCATAGGCCCTGGAATTTCATTCAGTCCTGAGATTGGTGCCTGCCTTCCAGATACAGTCGTTCCGAAACACACATCCTTTGTGCCGCAATACTTTGCAAGAACAACCGACCACGCGGCTCGAAGTATAGTACCGGCGGTGGAGGAAGGTTTCGTCAGATTTTGGAAGGGCATAGTCGATTTCATCACCAAGGCAGAGTTTGCCGACTTGGCAGGTAGATGTGAGGCGGGAAACTGGGCCTTGCTTGCGCCCTCCAACTCATTCCGCCAATAATTACTCGCATCTTCAGTATCAATCGACTGGATATATTGGATAAAGTTGGCGTAGGGTTGCACGGGTTCCAAGTCGTGGCCATGGTAAGCATGGTATAAAGCATCGAGAATAATCTTCATTGTCAAGCCATCAAAAGCAGCATGGTGGATGGTCCAGAGAAAATAGAGCTCGCCATCATCTTGCTGCACGATTCCGAAGCGGTTGAGTCGGTCTCCGTAGCTCATCCTGACTGTGTTGGTGATGTTTCTCACGTGCGTTGACAGACTGACGCCAGTAGCAGGATGTTCCCAAGCGATATCATTTTTTATGACGACCTGCAAAGCTTTGTTCTCAACTAGAACAATTCTGGAACGCAGGCTATCACAATTCTGCAGGACCTTTTCCCATGCTTCTTTGAAACGCGCAAGATTAAGGCTATTCGGTAGCTTATAAACCCAGCGGTGGATATAAGAGCCTGGCTGTTTGACGCCCAGCGCCATGAAGCCTTCTTGGAGAGTCGTACAAGGGTATACATCTTGGATTTCTTGATCCTCAAGTAAACCGCACTCGGTCCTTACTTTCTCTTTTGTCTCTTCCGGATCTTGGGGGCCTAGCATGCTGAAAGGTTTAACGTCAACTTCGACATGGTCGTCGTCGATGGAAGCAATTGCTGCCATTTCAGAAAGCCGCGGGTGTCGAACAACATCAGCTGGCACCATGTGAATACCAAAACGGCTAGCCAATGTTACCAGCTCTATGGTTACGAGAGAATCGCCTCCAAGCAGCAAGAAGTTGTGCTTTTTGCCGATCGCCGAGGCCCTCGTAGTGATGATGCCTTGGAGCACACGCCTCCATAGAACCCGGAGGACCATCTCAGCTTCCGTTGTCGGGACCTCATCGCCAGCCAGTTCATCTGAAGCCCCCTCTCTGAAGATGGATATTAATCGTTCCCTTCTCTCCTTTGGTGCCATTTCGTTTAGGTTGGAGAAAGCACGCTTCATTCGTGAGCTGTCATCTGTGTCGTTACCGGTGTGACCGTAGTCCCATGGGTATGATGGAAGTCCCGGGATTGCCTTTCCATGGCTGAAAAGTGGTGCCAGATTTGCGACTGCAGACTCTTGCCAGAGTCTTCCGACTGCTGAAAGAAACGTTATCTGGCTGTTTGTGTTCCGCTTCTGAGACGGCACATAGTTATATGGCACATCCTCAGACTCGCAAATCTGTCGCAGTGGCACACCAAGTGTGGAATGCGGCCCAACCTCCAGGAACAAACACTCTCCTCTATTCTTCAGATACTTTTTAATAGCAGTGCTAAAGCAGACCCGACTGTTGAGATTGGTGGCCCAATAATCAGGTCCGAGGAACTCTGGGTGATCAACCACTTGGCCCTGTATACTAGAGATGAAAGCCAGTCCACGCTCATCCTGGGGCCTTGAGAAACAAACGCCCTCTATCAACAGATTTTCGAGAAACCTTTCGGTTACCGGGCTCATTTGATCTATATATGGGCGGTCAGCAAATAAACTCTTGGATGGAGGCAATGGAATGGACTCACGAGAGTGATAGGCCATATTGACGTTCAGCCTACGTGCAGAAACATCAGGTCTTTCCTTTTTAATCGACGACAGAATTTCGTCCAAGACCTTTCGGTCTCCAGACAGAGTCGTGCTCGCTGGGCTATTCTCGCAGCCGATCACGACCCCATCTCTCAGGAAGCCGTGCATCTCGCTAGAGCCCAAGCTCACAGCCGCCATGTCTCCATCAGAGCCATTGCCTGTGGCCACGCCTCCATAATAGTATGCAACAGCCATTGCATGCTCCATGCTCAGATAGCCAGCAGCATATGCCGCAGATACTTCGCCACCTGAATGGCCAATCGCGGCTTCTGCACGCACACCGAGACGCTGTAGCCATCTGAATAGTGCAATTTGGAAGGCGGTACATATAGGAGGTGACAACTCAGGATGCCCAATTTGATTTCCAGGATCCTCTGCACCTTTTTGTATTTCCTCTGTCTCAAGTGTCAGCAGGTAGTTTTTCACTTAGATATACCAACTCAAACGCATCCTACCCAAAATCTTCCATGCTGGGGGCTTTTTAAGATTGCCAAGAATCTCGTCCATCGTTTCTATATCTGCTCGAAATTCAGTGTTAGTTTGGATCAGTTCTTTTCCCATTCCTGCCCATTGTGCTCCCTGTCCACTGAAAACCAGTACTAGGCTGCGTGGTTGGGCTCGACTCTCGATACTGCTCGAGGTGCTGAGAAACTCTCCCTCGTGTAGAATTGAGAAAGCTCTGTGCCGCAAGGCTTCACGACGCATAGCCCTCGTGTAAGCAATGTCAGCCCCTCGGGCTCTACTGGCTTCATAAAAGTCATAGTGAGTCCGGATCTGCCTATTCAATGACGACGGGGTCTCTGCAGAGAACAGCAACAGTTCAGGGTCTGCCGGTTCTGGAATCACGAGTTGAGTCCTCGTGGTGGCGAATGATTCGAGAATCAACTATTTTAGGGTCAGCCCAGACTCACTCCGCCTTTTTCTGCAACTACTTACATGGAAATTGTTCCCTTGAGACCCCAAAGAGTTTATGCTAACTCTCTCAGCTCGGCCATCTGGGAAGGGCGTAGGTTCTGATGGGACCAGCAGTCTTCTTGGGGAGTCTGTCACATTCGATTAGAAAGGTGAATCTGGTTATTATCGTCTGAAGATCATACTAATTTGTCCTGCAAAATCAGGACGAATACTTTGTGGAATGACTTTTCGCTCGAGTGAGAGTAAGGCCTTGATCACGCTGGTGATGCCTGCAGCACCCTCGTTATTACCCAACTTGGATTTCGCGGAACCCACGCTGATATTATTTTCGCCGAAAACACGACAAATAGAATCTGCTTCTGGGTTGCCCTTCTCAAGGAACCCAGTGCCATGAGTCTGGCAAATTAGTTGCAACGCCAATCCACTCTAGACAAAGAAGGGTCATACCTCAAAGTAAGCCGTCCTGGAGGGATCCAAGCCAGCTTTTTCATACGTCTTTCGTATTAGTTCTTCCGGTGCTTCCTCCAGGGAAACTCCAGGCATACCACCTGTATCGACATCGTCCTTATGTATAGCGCGGATGACTCCCCGGATGGGGTTTCCATCTACAAGAGCCTCTCGCAGAGACTTGATATATACTGCAGATATGGCCTCTCCTCTCGAAGAGCCATTGATTTGGTTGTTGTTCTTGATAGCATCGGGCTTTTCAAGTGCGTTTGTGCCATCATGTCCAGCGAACAGGTTCACGCCAATAACTAGGGCAGAACCAGCCTCACCCTTGCTCATAGAGTCGAAAGCCTCATTCAGTGCAATGAATGATGCCGACGATTCGGAAATCACATCCGTACTAGATATTGTGTCAATAACGCTCTACTTTAAATCAGATGGTTTTTAAAAAGGTTCAAATACCTTTCTCCGTCGAGTTTCAGTGCTTGGCCCAGATTTTCTGCCATGCCCAAAGCTTGTGCCCTGGAAGTTGCAACCAAAACCCTTGCATTGGATTTCCCTTCGGAGCCATTTTCACACGCATCGTCAAGACACTCGCGTGCCACTTCCAACACTTTCTCCCACCCTTGGGGCTGATTCGCAAATGATTTGGGGATATCTGAAAAAAACGAGGCATCGAGGGCATTTTTGCCTTGCCCGAGCGACAATCCATCCGGCATACCAGGCTCAGGCGTCGTTCCATTTCCACGAGCATGCCTGGTAGCTAATCCAAATGACCGGGCATCCAGATTGCTCGTTAGAAGATCCCATAGCTCATCCGGATGGGAGATACCGCCAGGCAGACGGAGAGCCACTCCACAAATGGCAATTGGGGCGAGCCTGGCACCTTCGCAATCCTCTTGATATTGATCCAATGGAGCTTGTTGACCGTTTTTCGAGTCATCAGAGTCCTTACGGCTCTCATCCGAGGCTCTAGCGCCCCAAGTCTTCGGTCGCAGATTCAGAAGACGGAACATTGTGGAGACGTGTATGTAGGGATAGAGCGGCTGACTGAGCGCCACGTGCAGTTCCTGGCAATGAACGTGCAATGAGGCGTCGGTCAACTTATCACAGAATCCTCAGATATCAAAAGGATCGACTGTAGACCTTTGAGGAGACCGAGAAAGGTATTTGGTAGAATCTGGGAGATATGAGCGTCTAGGTTACTCCAAGGGGAGACAATCTGGAATCAGGACGGAAATTTCTGAAGGGTGGGCGTCGGCCTCGCCCTTGGGGAGTTTGGGTTTGTCGGCAGCAACTGCCCAACGCGTAAAAGGGATCGACTTCATGAGCAATATTCAGCTCAGTAATGCAATTAGGTTGATAGTCTCGGATGAAGGGGTGTTTCGACAGGAGGGTGTCTGAGACTCATATCCACAGAACCCACCTGTGACAATGGTATGGTCTTACAAGCCGAACCTATGATTGGCCACTGGGACGTTCTTTGAGCAGAACTTTCAAGACAACCTCTCCATTCAACCATAGAGTCGTGCTTACGATAATTTCTCCCCCCCCCCCACCCTCATATGTCATCCCTTTCACTTAAGGGAACGCGTCAAAGTGAGCCATCATATGAAGACAACATTTGAGCTGCCATGCAATCCAGCTCTCCAACGGCATTTCTTGGCATTATTTCCATTTCGGATCTGCAGCCATCCATATTCAGCTTCCGGCAGGCTCTCTTCTACACCGCTTTATGCTCAAGAAGCCGGTTTTCTTCCAAAACGAGTTCTACGTCCCTACTCGGGACTAAGCATCTCTCCATCGATCACAGCACCGAGGACGAATCCAAACTAAGAATTAAATGTCACGGTCGGTCCCGAAGCTAGAAGTTTCAAAGAAGGCGTTCTGATTGATTGAATCAATTTCGGGAAAATGTCTTTGTCTGATAAACCCACAACGGGAGGGCCGCGGAATTGCTCTACCCGCAAATGGCTCTTCGTCGCATATTTTCACACCTACTTTCAGATTAGCAGGAAGTAATAGGGTCAATACCCTATGGCAACATCTTGCATGATTGGTAGGTTCTACAGAGAAGCCTCTGAGTCAAAGTGGGAAGGACGACATAGGAAAGTGCTGCGCGTCTGAATCCAACTGGCTAGGCGAATTCCCTGAGACGCTTGGTAGACCGTCCTCAAAATTGAAGTACACATCCGGTGTCTACTCTTCTTGGCATACAGAACAGAGCAGGGTGCATGTTAGCAGACCCGTAAAGCTCGCATTCTCTTGCTATTCGCGGGTCGATGGTGGGATGGAACGGATGTGCTAAAGGAAAAAAGAAATCCCGAATTTTTTCCTTGGAGGCACAATGACACATCACAAACTTGCACGTGAATGTTTTCTAATGAATCATCCAAGTCCCCACAGCTTTCAATGTTTAATGTCAACCAAAGCGCGTCGATAGAGCTACCCTACACTTCGAATAATGACAATGACGAGACAGTTTCATCGAGAATATGAAGCGCTTGTATTCAAGTCATTACTTGTGAGTTGAGTGTATTTCTTATAAAACTAATAATTGTATTAGGCTTGGAAGAAATGGTTGGAGGTTGTGAATATCAAATTGCAGCGAACCATATCCCACTCCTGGCCAATGCTATATTCAGACCAATCATCGTTGACCATATCATCGAGATCTTTTTTTAAATGCATCTCGATACATTTCAATTTACAAATTCAAGATAATCAACATAGATTTGAGGCAGAGTCACTCCATAAACGAATGCAACGATAGAAATCAGACGGGACTTAGCCATTTTTCGCCGGCGCCGACCATACAGGAAGTGCAAGCAGAAAACTACGGTGGAAGAAACAGCTATTGTGTTCTAATTACGTAAATGTGTCCATCGACACCTTTGGTCATTTCGTACGAGTACGCTACGCGTCTAGATCTGACGTAGTCAACGAGGAAGCGCGATCAGTCTTTGTGAGTCAATGGGCATAGAGACAGTCCTGGATGTCCTATTTCTGCAAATGACGGCGTTGCACGGTGGATGTATGCTACGCGGACGAGGACAAGTCTGACTAGGCAATGGCAGCGTGAGAGGCTCTGTAAAACATCAGTTCCTGTGGCGGGGAACAGGCACGAGTCAAGTGCGTTGCTTGAACAGATTACTCGTGCCTCGGATAGCTGTTACAGTCGGTCAGCGTTCTCCATCGGCCATCATCTTTATTGTATATTGTATTCGCGCATGTATGGAGCTCGGGGTCATTCTGGGTAGCGCGGGGCGAATGCTGCGACTGGAACATCCCTCGGGCAGGGGAGGTGGCTCTTCGCTGCGTAGCCCGTCCGACCGACTGGATGGGTGAAGTAGAGAATGTGTATGTCGGGCGGCTAGGCCTCACGATCTTGGACAGCGGGTAGGAAGTGATTCTTCGATACGATCACAATAGGTCGGGTTTTAGTTGTCGCGCACAATATAGGCATCGATGAGGCTGTTGGAGCTTGGGTTTCAGTTTGTCGGAGCCTGGCTATGTGTGTGAGATGAACGTTAGTACCATGGCAGCAGAAGGAGAACGTCAACTTGCTGGAAAGGAGGAATCCGAACTTGCTTGCATTCCTGTGGAATCTGCCCAATTTCTGAACGGCCAGCTGAAGCGCGTCAGCTCTGCCCTTGTCTTAGGTAATCGGCCGGCACCAGCTGCATTGGCATGTTCTTAGGTGATTTACGCCTTTACCTTATTCTTCCCTCCTTTGTTTTCTTCTTGTGGAACTGGCAACATGCAACATGTTGAATAGGTGCATTCTGAAGATATGGGGAACATCATTCATACAACATGCTGCCTTAGGAGGAGGACGATTCAACTAGTGGAGGTCGTCGGATGTTTCTTCTATGAGAGCATCCTTAGCTAATAATTGCCTTCGGTAATAAGTGCCTGGTGACGCGTCGCTGCAGGGGCATCAGCCGCTGTCGCCGCGCCTACTCTGATACTCGGCATCTCATATTGGAAATTATCATTGGCATGTTCACAAAAATTGCCTCTCACCTGTAGCTCAATGAGTGGTCTCCAGACCGAAGTCGTTTACATTCATCTAGGTCTTGCTTTGGTGTTTTATTAACTTATTGGCCTAGTGGTAGTAGGTGTTCTGTAAAAGGCTTAATTTTAAACTTATAATTTAGAGCAAAGGACGACCAAACCGGATGATTCATTGAATGGTAAAACCACACGTGGCGCGAGTATTTAGGATGTTCTGATTTTCATATTCATATATAAAATCGAATGCTAATTGAAAATGCTGAGTTGGCCACTGGGCCATGCTACCAATAACCTCTAAGAAAAAAAATAGACAGATGGTGTCATGATGAAAAAAATAATCGCTTAAAACAAATCAAAGGAAAGAAAATAAAAAAAGCCCACTGAAGAGCAGACCTGTTCCCTGGGCCTACCTTCCAATCAACACCTCATTGGATGTCAATGGTAGGTGGTCTAGTCCTAGGAGCAAGGCCGAGAATTTTGGAGGTTTAATCGTCAATCTCCTTGGACTTCTTCTCCTTCTTCTCCTTCTTGCCCTTCTTCTCCTTCTTCTCCTTCTTCTCCGACTTCTTCTTATCATGCTTCTTTCCTGACTTCTTCTCCTTCTTCTTCTTGTCCTTGTCCTCATCCTTCTCCTTCTTGTCCTTGCTGGACTTGCTCTTCTTGCCGGCCTTCTTCTTGATTGCTTTCTTGACCTTAGACTTCAACTTGTCGTTCTTAGACTTCAAGCTCTTGAGCTCGCTCTTTGCCGTTGAGCTCTCCTTCTTAGCTTCTTCCAGCTTCTTCAGGACGTTCTGGCAGTGCTTCATCTCGTTCTTGGTGCTCTTGCTCTTCTTGGAGTTCTTCTTGCTCTTCTTGCCCTTCTTGTTCTTCTTCTTGCCGCGGACGGCCAGCTGGACTTCCTCGTCTTCGGCGAAGCGAGCGACAAGCCCGTCGACGACGCTGTTGAGGAGCTCGTCGCGCTTCATGGCCATGAAGTTGGTGTCGACTTCACCCTCGGAGCGGGCGGCGATAATGCCAGCCTCGGATTCAGACTCCAAAGGGTTGGCCATGGCCCGCCCGGCAACGCCGAGCATGATGGCGGCAGTGAGCGCAAATTGCTTGAGGCTTGCCATTTTGTGTGATTGTTGCCGTTTGTTTTGAGGGGTAGAATTGTGTGTCTGTCGGACTTGTTGTTTGAACGGATCTTGATACCGATCTTATTGGCAGGCTAGATCAATCTTATGGTTGAATGAATCTTGTTGGTGTGATGGATGAGTTCTGTCTGTTTATTGAAGATCGAGTTGCCTTTATACAGATGCTTGGGGGGCTGGGGAGAGCCTCATGTGTAGGCTATTTTGAGCTACAGCTCTTCTGAGCCTGAGATTGCTGGGAGGTGCGTAAGATCACTGCGATAAAAAGCGCCAAAAAAAGAAACGAGGGATTACAGCTCCGCCAGTTTCAGGAACACCACTGTAGGCCCCTTGTCCTGGCCTTGAGGAGCTCTGGCTTATTTGCGATCGCCCGCTAAAAGGTGAGATGGAGCGGCACTGACGTGCGCTATACCTGGCATGTTCTCAACCGGGACCGAAATTAAGCCTTGGCTAATTCTTATGTCACGAAGGATTGAGCTGACTGGGGTAAATACATAATTCCCGAGCGACGGTCACGCATGTCACGCGATGAGCCCGCCCGAGTAAGATCGAAGTCTACTTTGAACATCTTATTTCACTCTCTTCTGTACTAAGAAGTGGTAGTTGAATGCAGAGTCACATATACTAAGGCCCGAATACTTGGTGCATCAATGGCAGTGCAGTGGGACGCGATACCTGCGCGCCGTTATGGCTGACGGAAACCACGCAGTATGCTTCTGGATATTACTAATGTCGCAGCATGTTGGTAAGCCCGTTCGTCATTTGATATTGCTACCGTTATTGAGTTGTTTGTTTAGACCTTCCACTTGCATATGCAAAGACTGATAAAATTAAACCGCTGTGCATTCCCGGCACAGCAAACATTCATCAACTGTCTGTAAATTTCAGGAGCACTTGGCAACATCCCTAGGTCCTAGCTATATTTAGTAAGTCGTGATTATTTTAGTACAAGTGCAGAGGCACAGCGATCATTGGCCTCGTGAATCCCTGCAGTCTTACGTTGCCTTTGATAAGCTTGTTCTACAGGGGTGGTAAACAAAGGATTGAATGGATTCAGAGCTTTAGATGCTTGGTCCCGTTCTTGACGCCATAATGTATGTCGATCCGCCGCTAGAAATGGGAGCGCCTACGATAACGGGACAATTTTATTGCCGGGCAGCACTGGAACTCCATTGAATGGCAGAAGGGAATTATTTTGACCAGAATGATGAACGATCGGAGATTCGTGCCACAATACTCTTAGCTTTACCAAGTTCGTAAGTAGACGGTTGGCTTTTAATTCATGATCTGACCAGCTATCTTTACGGCCCTTGATAGAACGCGAGTCAACGGTTGGAGATATCACATTCTTTCTTTTTACATTTTGGCTTGACAAATGGATTTGATAATCTTGTGATAGACATGAATAAACTGCATTTATACGGCTGCTCGAAAGAAACCCTCCTGCGATAAATTGATGAATACCAGTGATGACCTCGAAAAATGGGAGATTCGAGGCTGGTTAAAATCAATTCGGATTCGACTATAAACACCTGCTTTTCCTTCAATAGCACTAAGTGATAACTGGCTGCCTGTTTCCTTCCATTATCGTCTTCCTCGTCTTCCTAATGTCAGCGTGTCTTGCCTACCGACACCTCGGGCAGCTAGACCATATCGTGGGCCGTATGTAAGTGGCCTAGCAGACATGGCATTGGACTTGGCCTCTTGGTACATGTCAAAACACTCAGCGATAACCTGATCAAGATCCAGATCCTCCGGGGCCATCCGACTGTCCAAAAGCTCTTTGATGTGATCTTGTACCTTTTCATATTCATACATGCTCCGTTTGAGTCTGTCAGGCAGCCCGCTGTTATGAACAAGAGCTAAAAGACCCGCTATAACAGTGTTGGTGGCTCCAAGGAGGGTGATTGGCGTCCCGTCCCTCACCGCCACAGATCCCAGTGCTGTGAGGCTGGCACCCAGGAGCAGCTGCAGTATCATAAGGAGCCACTGGAGGACGCTGGTAGCCCAGTAGGTATAGTAGTACCTAGTCCGCTGAGTTACAACATCTCGGTACAACCCTGGTGGCATACCCCGGGCTGGCCACCATGAGGATGAGGGATGGGTTGGAACCGCTCGTTCAATATCTTTGAGTCCACCAACACTCTGAGCGAGGATTTTCCATCTCGATGGTGATAGAAATCGGTGGTGCTCAATTTCCGAATCATCAGATGCCACTGAGCTTGGGCGTGGCGCCTCCTCCTTGGGGTTGCTCATGTGGGTAAGTTGGCTGCTTCTGTTGCTGGATTCG
This sequence comes from Clonostachys sp. G952, assembly GCA_027569935.1. Lineage (NCBI taxonomy): Eukaryota > Fungi > Ascomycota > Sordariomycetes > Hypocreales > Bionectriaceae > Clonostachys > Clonostachys sp. G952. The sequence goes on from JAPDLB010000041.1 coordinate 409,813, forward strand.
GCTGGCATAGGCAAAGGGGTAACCACCGCATTGGCGGTCTTTTTCCCGGTTTGGGACATTCTTAGTGGATGTTCAAGTAAGGGAAAAATGAATTAATGAGTTATGGGGACTCTTCTGGCTTTAATGATGGATGTTTGATGAAATTGAAAACAGCTGGCGAGCTGCTAATTCATCCCACGAGAGGAGCCACCCGATCTCTTTTTAAATGGCGGTCATCGAGGCCACCATAGCCATAGTACAGGACCAACTGTGGCTGAGAGTCAGCTTATCATACTGAAGAACTATTGACGATCATTTGACGATCATGGAGTGCCTCGTTTTCCCGGCCAGTCTGGTTATGATGTGACCACGTCTTGGTTAAAGCCATTGATTGGTTCGAAGCAACGTTCCGAATGCAATAACAAGCCATGAAAATTCTTCAAGATGGCGTAGTATTATGCTTGTCAGATTCTAAAAACATACACGCAGACGTCATATTGCCAATTGATGCACTTTTTCTCTTGGCTGATAAGGCTGTGGCTACCACAAGTTCCTGGCCTCAGCCCGCCTCTTGAACTTTGGCAGTGTCTGACACATTCTCTAACAGAGCCACAGATTAGAGGCAATCAAGACCCCCACCACCTTAAAATTTGGCACCCGAGAAAGCGTCTTGGTATATTGGATCATGCCAATACTGCCTTTAACGGAACACCCTCCTCATGTCGGGCGGTGCTGCAAGCTACTCGACAAGATAAGTCGGTAGAGCTTACTCTCCAATCAGTCAACCACATGGGCGCATCGAGGAGCAGAGGACTTTTGAGAGCCAGGAAGACTGTGCTTGTGCGTTAATGATTGGTTGCCCATTGTCAGCCACAATCTTATGTTGGACGCCCAATGCAACATCGGAGGACGCGGCAAAGTGGCTTCAGCCTGGTGGAATTTATCACTTTCTTTGGCAACGCCCTGTTCCTCAGCGAGTACAGTTAGAAGTTCCTATGTACTTATGAGCTATTATGGTGTGGAATTGGACTGCTTGTCTTGACGGCTTCACTGAATCTTATGGCGATGTAGGCTCTTGGTATGAATATTCTTCGTGGGAAGATGGGTAACTTATTTAGACATTTATTACCCCCAAATCGTGCACCGATTAGCGGATATGGAAACTTTTATTTCAGAGTTTCCACTCTCTCGTCGAACCCAGGCTAAGCTCTTACATACCAGCTGTAGTCTGCCACAGATTGAAGAAACGTGTGCAAGGCAGGCAAGGGAAGGTATGAATATGACACTCGCGGAATTGGTTCTCGAAGGTATAATTTCGCCCAAGTCTGAAAGCAATCGTCGTTCTCCTCACCGAAAACCTTTTTCATCTTGCTTAATTGTTCGGCAGGGGTATCTAACCAATAGTCTCTCTCACGTAGGAAGCTTTCATATACTTCATCACGCTGTTTACGTGAGAGAATTTCCTGTTAACAATAAGTATACATAACTAGCTCAGTATTAGAGTCCCCTTACCTTGATATGCTTCGATGCCTCGCTGTAACTGCTTAGGCTTGGTTTACCGGCGGCATTGATTCTCACCCATTCGTTGAATTGGTTTAACTCCCACCAGCCGTTGCACCAGCCTTTTCTCGGAAATGTTCCATCTTTCCAGCCATCCATGAGTTCTCCCATCGCTGTGTAACACGGGATCGACTCAAGCTGTGAGCTGTTTGAGATCGAAAGGAAGTAGAAAACGTTCGATCGACCTGCAGGAATGTAGTGCATTGCCGAGGCGATATCTATTCGCTTCCCTGACTGGTGTGGAACTGATACGATCAAGGGCTCCTCTAAGACCCAGGGGTGTCTCAATCTGAAGATAAACAGAGCGAGCAAAGCTCTGATACCGCGACCCACGTTTGGATGAATTTGAAGTTTATCAAACAACACCCAGTCGCTAGGTCTTTTAGCCCTCCAGATGGCCAGCAGTAAGAAAACGATCATACTTGAGTGTTGCGCAAAGACAAGGAACCATTGTAACGTGTAAGCTATTGCGGGTAACATGAAAATGAAAAGCTGCAAGAGGGCGATAAGGATTCTAAAAGGCGGAATGTTCAGACTTGTCCCCGTGACGAACATCTGGGACTCAGGATATCGCTCTGCAAGCCGAAGTGTCTGGATTGTTGATGGCAGAGGTGCCACCGCTCTGGCTTCAAAAACAACAGGAAGGTGGGTAATCGTTTGATCAACTGTTTCTTCCATCCCAGTGACGACTACCAAATCGAAAAGACGATCCAGAATCTCCCCGGTCTTGAGAATTCTCCAAACATCCCTCACATGCATCCCAAGGAAGCCTTTACGCAACAAAGAACTCGGGTCATGCTTCCGCAAGGAAAGAAGAGACCTGAATAAAACGTATATGGCATTGAAGAACTCAGTCAGAAGCCCTCTTCTGTCAATCTCTTCTATGAAGTTCACCAAGTGGTAGATGACTTGAAATCCGTTGTAGCGAAAGAATGCACCAAGCATCGAGACCAACGTGAGATTCAGGAGCTCTACCAATTGGGGTAATTCTTCCTTGACGAATAATTCTTCCCAGATTCCAGGAGAAATTTTCCCGAAATATCTCAAACCTCTTTGCCATTCTTCAGGCAACACATCCATTGGAATGCGGCCTGCTTGGCGATTTTGTTGCCACTCCAACAATAGCTTTTTCAAATGAAGTGCCTCGGCTTCAATATCTATGGACTCAATCTTGTGAGCCTGCGAAGTTATTTCGTTAAAGATAATCATCGAATGGTGAAGTCTTCGACCGAATGACGGCGATTTGAGGGCATCTAGGAGCTTGGATTCGAAGGATTTGGAGGATCGATGGCGGGCTCTCGCAAACATTTCATGTATTTCTGTCGACGAAAAGCAGAAATCATCATAAGCTGTAGCCTCTAGACTCCCCGATGCCTTTATAAGGTCAATAATCTCGTCGGTCTCTTTGTCCCATTGGCGGGGAGTTTTCCCACTGAGGTAAGGCATTGCTTGATCCACGATGCCGAGGGCTGAGCCCTTGAAGACCCGATCTCCTTCGAGCCGGACAAAGATGGTCCTCCCAAGGCGATCACGGGCACCTGGATCGGCCCCTTTGGATAGGAGGTATTTGACAGTCTCTACCTGCCTCGCACTGGCAGCAGAAGACAAAAGTGTACTCCCCAGATCGTCAATAATTGTCACCAACAGCCTCGCTTCCTCTGGGGGGATGGAATCGAAAAAGACTTTGAGCAAATCCAGGCTTTTTAGAGCTGCCCTGAATACAACCGAGAAGCCTGTTCAAGTTAGGTTGGGATACAACATCAAGGCTGGGGAATCGGATACTGACCTCTGCCCGCATTGTTGTGCAAGTAGTCGGCCCCACGATGTAGAAGGAGTCTAATGATTTTCATGCGCTGCTTTATACCACCTCTTGATTCATCATAGGCTTCAACTGCTAAGTCTAGAGGTGTCATGTCTCTTATGTACCCTGAATTCGGAATGTAATATCTGGCATCAATCTGAGCGCCAGAGTCTAAAAGAAGCTGGACAACTGCTGGTTCTTCGGAGTTTACTGCTTGGTGCAGTGGAGTTAGTTGGCATTGCCCAGAACGGACGTCACATTCAACTCCATCCGTACTCAGCAAGAGTTTCACGATCTCAGCCCTGCCTAGTTCTGCTGCCAGATGAAGAGGATACCAACCTCCGGCCTCAATCGGTAGTTGCATCATGGCTTGGGACGAGTCGAGAAGAAGCTCTTGCTTGACAGCATTGATATCATTGCCATCAATCAAAGTGAATATTCTTGGCCTTTCTATACATTCCGTCTGCAGCAGGTCGGCGACTGCCGATTCAGCTGTGAACGTTTGGCCTAATGCTACCTTCCCAATGGCGAAGATTTCGCCAATAAGCGAGGGAAAATACTGGATCTATAGACCATGCTGTCAGCATACTGAGCAGTAATTTTGTGATACAAAGGCCTGTTTCACCTGGTCGATTGAGAGGCGCCCAACACGTTCCGGCTGTATCATCTCTTCTTCGGTCTTATAGGTCTTAGGGAAGAACTGGCCTCGGCGGAGACTGTGGGCCATTGGCTCGAAGAGCCCTGTTTTGCTGCCAATTAACTTTTCGGCTTGGATCCGGAGCTTTCTAGGTAAGCTATCTAACGCAATTTTATTGAGAGTGAGATTCGGCTGGACGATACTGCTGAGAGGCTGTGTATAAATTAGCGATCAAAGGAAGTGGCCGTTGTCTGAAAGCCCACTTACCAACGAGCGAGATACGAAACTAACAAATGGACGCGCTCGGAACCTATGTGCCATCTTCTCCTTTCTATACTGATCACTGTTGGACAAGATTTAGTTCATGGCGTTATCATGCTTCGGCACATGCACTTACCTTCCGAACAACACAGATCTCATCCCTCCGAGAGTTGCCAGTCTCTGTGTCGGTTCCAACCTCAGGCTATCTCGTACTGCAGATACAAATGGCTCTTCACTGAAGAGAGAATTGCCAAGTTCGGAAATGTATCCAGCCGAATGTTTTTGGAGCTCCTTGAATGTCTCCCCATTGAACTTGATCTCGTCAAGTTGGTCCATTGTCCAGCCTCCTATCTTCGTTGGGATAATGCCTCCCGTCCCCATGTAGAAGGCTAGAAGCCCAAATGAAAAGACATCGCTGACTGTAGGGGCGACTCTTGCTAGCGTACGGATGGATTGAGGGCACCCGGATAGTAATTCAGGTGCAGCCCATTCCCTGGTGCCTCCTCTGACTTCGCTGTCTTCTTTTCTTATCATCCGATCAGAATCCGCGTACCCAAAGTCGCTGATTTTAGCAACTAGAGCCTCTGGCGCTTGGTCATGAAACAATAGTATATTGGAAGGCTTGAGATCGGAATGTAGCACGTTGGAGAAATGAAGAGCGGTTAATCCATCGGCAACATCGGCAATGAAGGAACGGACGGTTGAAAGACAAAGGGGCTGCGTTTCATCTCTTGCTTGGAAGTAATGTTGAATCGTGGGTGTTTCTAAACTAGCGAGCTCGACGATCATGATGGGAGCAAACAGAGTGTCGTCTATCGAGTCCCACGCCAAGTCTAAAAGACGGACGATGTTTCGATGGCTAGCAAATGGTTCCTGTGATATGGTCAGTAAATGGATACTCTGATGGTAGTAGAGTACCTTCATTTGCCATGATTCTAAGCTCTTGCAAAATGTCCTCAACTTTTGAATAGAAGACATCACGCTCTTTCAGGTACACATAATCATCCTGTAATGGAAGGTCTGGGTTTCTGCAGGGGATATGATCTCGTCTTATGCGCTTGACAGCAACACACTTTAATTCTCCATTCTTCTGCCAGTTCTTTGTCAAGACTTCGAATGTTGCCCCGCGGCCAATAACGGGAGCATCGTTTAATCTGATCCTTGGATAAACTGAAATCCTCTTATTTGGTGGAATTTCTTCACTGATCACGGAAATGACGTTAAGAATATTTGCTTTTTGGTCTCTGCCATAGAGATGATTATATTGCTTGGTCTTCGGCAAGGGAGGCCGTGGATGTTCCTGCGGCGTCGAGGGTTTAACGCTATTATTCCGTATGCGCTGCCGAAATTTGGCCTTGAAGGCTCTTCCGTTGTCTGCATTTCGTTCCATGACTTTAGTTTAACATAAGGGCTCTAGATGCGGAGAGCGACTGAGGCCGTGAAGCCTCGAGAAGTGGCCAAGGAGGTTGGAGACAGTGAAATTGAAGATGCCTGCGTTATCTCCCCCGCCGTGAATTTTGTTTATTTGAGCCAGCTGATCCTGCACGCGCTGAGAGTTCCGAGTTAGCCTGGTGATCTGTCTGGCCAATCATTTCAATATTGATTGCTGGCTAAGCCACCCATATGCAGCTCAGCCGCACGTATGAATTATGACTGGGCGCTGCCCAAAGTGGGGGAAGTGTTGATCGCCTTACCCAAGTCATCCTCTCGTCAATCCTCCCACAAATGTGTCACCAGATTAGCATTTCAGTTGGAAGTGCGGCTCTCAAAAATTTCTATGTCACTGCCTGTGGATACGATACTGGGCGTGGCCGGCGTGGGTGTCGGCCTTCCAGGGCTGGTCCAGGTAGGAGCAGTATGGTGCGACCTTTTGCTATGTTGGATGCTGACGTAGCCCCAGTCGATCCTCCAGTCAACAGCATTACTCCGGGATATATATCACTCTTACCTCCAAGGATACCCTGATGCAGCCAGCTCATGGGTCATATTAAACAATTTACTTGCCTGGGTAGAGGAAGATTCGGAGTTCTTGACACGGAACTCTGGGTCTCTCACCATCGACATTGAGCTCAGGCTCAAGGGCATCCTCTCCGAGTTGAATCGCAGCCTCCAGAATTCAGTTGAGGTTTTCAACCGCGCCATCGATACGGAGGGCTCTGTCAACCGGCTTCGCTGGGCGACGGATGTGAAACCACGACTCGATACGCTAATCCCGCACCTGGAGGCCTGGCAAAGACGGTTCAACGAGATTGTTCAGATGCTCTACTTCACGGGGAAATGCTCCAATAGAGGCAGCACTGGCGAAATCTCGAGGGCAGAGAGACTGAGCAGCAGAATCCTGCAAGCTCGGATATCGGAAACGGTACAGGATGATCTTGAAATACGGCCTGTTGTAGATGCGGACGAGTGGTCGAAAGCCATCGGACAGGCCTCGATGAAAACGGTGCTCTACGAGAATGGAGATACGGGAACCCGGTGCCTTATAGAACGCCACAAATACGGGGTAGAGAGCTCAACATCCGAAGTCAAGGCTGCCACAAACCTGGTCACGCGCATTCTTGCTGCTGCTGGGATGGAACCCCAAGAAACTCATCTGCTCCAGGCTATTGGCTACTCGCATTGCGCTCACCCCGCGCGCGAGATCGATCTAGTGATGAAGTGCCCTCCAAATCTTGGAGCTCCCCAGAGTTTGCGAAAGCTTTTGGACACCGGAATGCCATCCGTCAATGCGAGATTGGAAGTGGCGAGACATGTAGCAACTGCTGTCTTCTATACCCATACAAGCGGGCTGGTTCACAAAGCGATTTGCCCTGAAGCGTTTCTGGTGTTTCAGAATGTAAAGGGAAAATTGGATATAGCGGAAGATCTTATTCCAGATCCTGTTGGAATAACATTTCTGACTGGCTTCGAATTGGCGCGCGAGGATTCGCCGTTGGCGTACAGCAGCATGAATGGGAATACCGACTGGCAGCAATGCATGTACTTGCACCCGTCTCGACACCAAGGGGGTACAAGATATACACTTGGCCATGACATCTATTCTCTGGGGGTGAATCTTTTGGAAATTGGCATCTGGTCATCCTTCACATGCTATGACACGCAGCAAGAGAAATTCGTCTTCGACGACGAGGTGCTCCAAGGGGGAAATTACATCTGTGATGAGATTCGGCAAGGCATCCACAATGCGGGGCATAGATTAAAAAGCCTTTATGAACGCCACGCCAACGATGTCCTTCCTGTGTACATGGGAAGACGATATCGAGACGTCGTTAACTTCTGTCTGACCATCATGGACGATGCCCCAGGCGGTCCTAAGAAGAGTCTTGGCAATGGACCAGAGGAAGAGAGACTTGGCCTAAGCTATATCGACAAGGTATTAGGAGAATTAGACGAGATAAAAGTTTGAAACCATAGACGGGCAAAATTCACAAAATCGTGCCTTCAGATATTCCGGTATCGGGTTGCGTATTCTCTGTATCTAGTATGTTGGACGGAGTCATGGTCTGCAAAGCAGACAGGAGAGAGTACACCGGCCTTCATCCCTTGCCCGAATACGAGTTCATTTTAGGAGCCTTCCGCGGGATGTGCCGTGTAGATCACACTAGATGTTGTTTAGCACTAGTCCGCTAGTAAGTAAACGATGAGGTCTAGATCATTGGATGCAATCGATAAAGTGCGACAATCTGACCTACTTTCGAAATGCATAAGCCACGACGGCTCTCCCAAGGCAGACACCGGCGGTGACGCCTCGCTACCTGGACTGGTAAGAAGCCAGCTGTTCAGCTGCATGGCCAAGGAGACAGGAATTGGGCGTGGCAATAGCCAAAATAACATGTATCCAAAACTCGCTCGGAGAGGGTGTGAGATGGGCTACCGTGGTTGGTTCTTGCCAGCTTGTTGATGGGTGTGCGATGGTTGTAGGTAACAACAAAACTCCTCCTTGAGATGTTTGCATGTTGATAAAGTCATGTAAATCTGAAGGTGTGGTCGCATCCTGGACATTCGGACCAATGTCAAGACGCCGGTTGCACTTCAAACTGCATAATGGGAGCACCCGAGCTGAATGCTGCATATCTCCAGGGATCAGTTCTGTAAATTGGGTGCCAACAGTCCACCCTGAGTGACTCCGTAGTTGGCCGGGGTAGCCCCAAGAATCTTACCTGTCAATTTATTCTCATCCATGGCGGCCTGGTAGGGGCTCGCCAAGCTGTGTCTATCCCGACCTCCGGCACCCACCCTGTGGTATGTGTACAGTTGTACATGGAGAGATATGCTGCTGCCCAGGACACCGTGGGTGGTGAGGGTGGAGACTTATATGCAACCAGCCCGTCTATCATGATGCTCTAGTGCATGCACCGGGGTCCAGGCTGCCACAATTACGGTTGGAGTTTGTAATCACCCGACTACCACAGAGGAATAGCTGCCTTGGGATTGCTTCGACGAGCATCGGAGGGTGGAACAGCTGCGGCCGAAGTCCCGCCTCTGGCCCCTGTCGAGCTGGCATGCGGGTCTCTGGCCAACCAAGCTCATCAACCCCACGGCAGAGTTGCATTGCATGATACCCAACCGGGAATATGAGGCACACTACTTGCGGCGTTGGGAATGACCATTGTATTGGTGTGGGACCTTATAGTTGCACTATCCGATCATTGTCTAGCTTCCAGAGGTTCAGAATCGCTCAGGCTCACAGATAATTCCTTTCTTTCTTTATTTCATTCTCCTCCTTGACCGCGTCAAGGATTTTCTTCATCACATTATTGACCCGAATTCTGCTCTCGTTTTCTCAGATGTACCCAGATAGCTTATTAGGCCACCTCTTGTATCGGCCCCCTTGCTGCGCAATATGCAATTCTTCATTTCAGACAAATAGTACCAGCAACACATGGCAGAAACAATATCGAGTTCGTATGTGATCTCAACATAACTTCCGGGGTAATTCATTCAGCAAATTAACCAATATGTTCTGACAGTGTATTGCGACGATGGTTGTTGTACGAGCTTCAGCGGATTGGGTATTCGCGAAGCTCATTTGGAGGGACGGTGGTTCGTGCCGAAAAAATACAATGAAAGTAAGATCTACAGCGCGAGTACTGGTCACCCGAGACACGAATCTATCTCGGTAGAAAGCGAGAAAGTGGAAGATATGTCTGCCCAATGTGGATATATTGCGCACGAGACCTGCTGGCGCGTCCTCGAGAGAATGTATGCCCCACGGCAAGTCCCATGGACATGTCTGTGGAACACGTTGGCATCCTTGCAAGGACTGCTGTCAATGCAACGACTACAAGGCTATGATCGAGTAGCTTTAGGCAGGGCTGCAACTGTCCATTTCTCTCAAGAGCTAGAGATCTTAATGAACCAGGAACCACAGATACCTCCAGCGACAGTTACGGAGATAACGCCGCCCGAGGTTTCCATTGATGGTTTCACTTGCCTGCCGGTTGAGTTAAGGCTTCTCATCGTTGACCTGCTGGATATTTCGGACGCGCTCAAGCTCCGACAATCATCCAAAGCTTTTGCATTCATCTTTTATTCTCAGACCTTTTGGGGTCAGAGATTCGCATCTGGCCACGAGAGAGCCTGGGTGTTTGGATTTTCAGACCAGCGACCCCTTTCATTGCCCGACTGGAGATCTCTGTACAAGCTCACAGGTTCAAGTTGCACGCCAGGTCTCCGACGAATGAAATATCTATGGCCATTCCTTCGAAATCTTCAAGACGTTGTACCAAATGAGCCCATTTCATCTTTCGCTGAGGATGCCGTGTGCGACTGTGAATGGAACTGGCTCTATCTCCCGCGGTTTTTTCGTCATTCTTGGGAAGTGTCATATAGACAAATGGTCCATCTCCCCACTCCAATGGTGGCGATGCGCGTTCATTTTGTCAAATACTGTAAACAGTCCATCGTCGCCGGTATTGCCTTTAAAACGGCTTGTGGGGCGACAAAAACGATTGGATATTCAACATCTTGGTCAAAAGCGGTTCAATTTGAAGAAGATCCGATTGGTTTCGACTTTGAACTTACAGGAGATGGAATTGTTGACATCCAAGCATCCTATGCCGATAACGCCGAGTCCCTATCCGGCTGGCCAGCTGATGTTGAGGACGTAGCTCGGGACAGGTTATCTCTCCTCATTTCCGGAAGAATTGGCGGAGTAGAGGGAATTTTTGATGTTTGTATTCTCCCGTCGAACTTTGAAGTCGCGAAGACTAACTGATGAATTCCTACTAGGGGTTTAGGCTACTCGAGCTGAAATTGGCTGGTATTGAAGATTGATTTTCGATTCATAATGTTGAGATGTCGGGTCTGGCGTCTTCTATTGTTGTTTAACTTTATACTCGAACTCTCTCTCGCCGAAGATTGATTATGATGGCGAGAATTAATCAGAAGCCATGCAGACACAGTTAGTTATTGGTTATGATGGGCGAACTTCTTTAAAAGGTCTCTGATGATGTTGAGGAAAATCTGAATGGTCAGAGGCCAATCTGGATGGAGGATTGGATGAAGAGAAGGCTGACTTGCATTTATTGTATGTTGCTTTCTTCGCAAGCCTGGCAGGATTATTCTTGGTGATTCATGGGAGATTCTAATATCCTGGTATTAAGAATGTTTAAAAAGTCATTATCTAGCGAAATATCCATGGTGCCGATTGTTGCTACTGCATGAATATATAAGCAAGCCGCAGTGAGGGGCCCGAGACATGGCTCTCATTATCCAACTAAAGCCTAACCCATCGTAAAGAATGAGTCTTTCTAATTACTTTGAGGTTTCTTGTGAAGTAGGCATTATGAGTGTGATTAAGGAGGGCTAGTCCGATAAGCTGCTCCCAGGTTGTTGTCCTGCCCACCAAACTGCCTTTCTTGATTTCCGTTCCTTCTAGCACGATGTTGAAAGACCACCAACGCACCCGCCGATTTCAGGCTCATTGAAAATGCCAAATTCAGTGTTGGACTTCGTTCACAGCACACACGAGTAGAGGACAAAGTTTCTCAAAGAACAGAAGCGCCACTAAGGTATGGCATGCCCAGCCTCTCCCGCGTTCTGCTTGATCTTGCTCGGCTTTCCATTCCTTCGCTTTTCACGCACAAGATCTGGAGAGCTGAAATCGATAATTCCAATCTCCGCGTGAGAAGTCGGTATAGACTTTCAAGGAGGGTATTGGGGGAGGGTATCGACAGCCGGGTCTGATACCTGCACGATGAGGGCTACTTGGATCTTTGCATGAGTGCAGTGATTCATGAGGGCTCTCGCCTGTATGAGGGCTCTCGCCTGTATGAGGGCTCTCGCCTGTATGAGGGCTCTCGCCTGTATGAAGTCTCCATGATCCACTGGAAGCGATGTAGTAATGAATAATTAAGTGTATTGGTACTGGGTGTCGTAGCTGCTCTATCATAAAGTCATAATCATGTCCATAATGGGTAGTATCCGATCCGTAACGATTAAATCCCGTGCCCCCGCTAGTAATAAAGATGCATTTCCAAAAACAGTGTATCCAAGTGTAGGGTTGCCAGCGACTGCTGGAAGGCGAGGCCGTGAATGGCCGTGAGTTGTGAGCTGGCGTAGAATGTATCCAAAAAACGAGATGTGCCCGGATGATCCAAGATTGGGGGTATCGTGTTCCTTCTTCTATTCTTCATGCTCCGGAGCTCCAGCCTGCTTGCGCTCCGATTATGCAAGGAGTAGACGTCGGCTGTGAGAGAGGTGATTGATCTCAATTGAGATGCATCCCAACAGTTCCACCGCCATTTCGAGGTTGCCAGCCGGGGTCAGGGACTCTCTCGGTCAGACTCACATAGCTGCGCCAAGCGCGCAAGCCTCCTCTCGATATCCTGGAGGCCGGAGCGGATTCTCTGGATGTGGGCTACACTCCGGGAATGCTCCTGGCCTAGCAATGCTGCAGGTGGCGGTGGTGGCGGTGTCGGCAAGAATTGAGCGGCAGATCTCCGAGACTGTGACGATGTCTGCTCTGCCTCCTGCTTAGGACGACGCCGCTTCCTGGCGATGTCGCCCCCATCGCCCCCTGCCCCCAAGGAATCGTCGCCATCTGGACTGTGGGCGCGCTTCTTGGATGAGCGGACGGGTTTGGCGGTCATGGAGGAGATGGACGAGGTGTGGCGCTGCTTCTTGGGCACGTGGCCAGGCTCAGTCTCGGGATCGGGACTGCGCGGTCGCTTGCGGGCCAGACCGGCCTCATCGTCTGGGCTGGAGTCTGGTCCTGGCGTGTTTCCCATCCTTGAGGGAAGGCGGCCGAAATGGTGCGCGTGGCATGTGACTGATTGATGGACGGTTGATGGCTGGGTTGATGGCTGGGTTGGCGATGGATTCAATTGATTGCTGTGGCTGTTTGATTGCAGGTTTGTGCCAAAAGTGCAGGGATGCAAAATCGTTTCAGACCGCCCCGCTTCTCGTCCCGTGAGTCACTGCTCTGACTCGCTAGAGAAATGCCTTCCCTGTATGCGATGACGTGGTTTGCTGCTCTGTGATGCAGCTAAGTAGGCTCGTGTCACCAGAGAGAGCCCAACCCATGCCCATGAAGGAGTGAGAAGATGCTGCTTCTGCACAAGTCTTGTCGTTTATTGAACCTTATTAGGGCTGGGAGCAGACTTCACAGACTGAGACCACTTTTGTCTTTGGCAGGGAAAGACTCAGACTTGGGGGGAAAATTCAATAGGCCCCTCACTGACACGTGGAACCTTGTCCAACCACTCTTGTCTGCAAATACGTGTCGGGATTGCCTTTTAGGAATAGCACTGTTGATATCTGTACGAACTCACGTGCGATTTAACGCGCACGCGTAAACAAAGTTTGGTAACATACCAAAAGCTGTGCAGCCACTCACAGCGTGTAATTAATTAGCGCTATGCAGGTAGTAACTTAGTAAAACTCTCGCCAATCCCTCATTGCCCAAATGTCTGTCTTTGAGGGGACAACACATTATCTTTGATCGCAATTGTCGTTGGTCTAGGGTAGCCTATAGGATGGAGTACGTGAACACTCACGATTGTCTTAGAAGCACTGATGAGCAGGACTAGAAACGCGCCATGAACGCTATAGCGCTCCCTCCAGTGATTAATTGTAGTACCAATACAGCTGGAGATTAACTGCTTGAGCACGGGCCACTAATTTTGGCGGTCTGCCAGTGCCAAACGTTCATCGTGGATTTGAAGCAATGGTGGAGTGGCAAGACGCGACTTGACCGCGTTAAATGCGCGGAATTTGTTAATTAGGCCATCGCTCTGCCCGATATGGACATATCAGAGACGATGATGCTCCGTGAACAAGTTACTTTACAGCAGCAACTTCAGCGGTGACAGTGATAGAGGTGCACCAACCTTTCTCGTAGTTTAAGATTGCGCAAAGAAAGATTTCGGGAGAAATGCAGGTTCGGAAGTGGTTGGATGGAAAACAGGGTGTTTCATCAGAGAACAGCCAACTGAAGCTATGACGCCATGGAATCACCACACTGTCATGTCAGCAAACGGAAACATGAACCAGACTCCAGAGGGCACCGAAAATTCTCTTTATCGACAAATCTTGGCAGTACTCTACGCTGATGTGTATGCAATTTCTATTAGAGAGCTTGACCGGTGCTGCATTGCCGTCGTGTCCGACTCGGAGCTGCTCGGTACCAGTAGTACCCGATCCCCGATGCCCCCAAAGTGGAGGAGGCGAAGTAATAAGACTCTTGAGCGTCGTATCCAATTCCAGCATGCTTGAAACAACACTCTGCGGGAAATGATCTACTCTGACTGCGTCGACGGATGGCTTGGTAGTCATCAGCAAAGTAATACTGGCTTATAGAGTTGCATGATTGGAAATTTAGGATCGCCGTCGGTGGCAGCGCAGCCGGAGTTTCAGATACCGATCAGCGGCTGAACAGATAGCAGCACCCATAAAAGCATCATGTTTCCAATAAACCGTCAAGCACAGAACTAGACAAAGCGCCACGGCCACTCCTAACATAATGCGTTTCTACCAGCTTCTCCCTGCCATTGCCCTTCTCGGGTTTTCAGAGGCATCTGAACCTCTACATTCTAAAGAAAAGCCGAATATCATGTTCGTTATTCTGGACGATCTTGATTACCACATGACCGACTTGGGCAGTGTGATGCCGTCCGTCAAAAAGCACATTATTGATCAGGGAACAACATTTCCCAATCACTATTGCCAAGTATCTCTCTGCTGCCCTGCCCGTGCATCCATCCTAACTGGCCAAACCGCCCACAATCATAATGTGACCGATGTTCACTACCCCAGTGGTATGTCCAGCTGTGCCCCCATGATTGAAGAATTATTACTGACATTACACCCTAGGTGGATACCAGAAGTTCTACGAGCAAAATTTCAATGAAAACTATCTTCCAGTTTGGCTTCAGGAAGCTGGGTACGGCACATACTATGTAGGCAAGCTCCTCAACGACATCAGCACCCAAAATTACAACAATCCTTACGTGAACGGGTGGGATGGACTCGAGGTGTTGCTCGATCCCTTTGCCTACGACTTCTGGTCTCCTGCCTTTGCCAGGAACAAGGACCCTTGGCAACGGTACAGTAACAACTACACAACGGACCTGGTTTCCTTAAAGTCAATGAGCTTCTTGGAAGATGCCCTTGCCGATGACAAGCCCTTCTTCTTAGGGGTTGCACCCATCGCTCCACACAGCGAGGTATTGGTGAATACTACTAGTCTTACCGCGACTTTCTCTGCGCCCAAGCCGGCTACGCGGCACATTGGGAAGCTTGCAGGCGCTCAGGTGCCGCGCACTGATAATTTCAACCCGGGCAAGCCATCAGGTGCTAGTTGGGTCAAGACTCTGGATCAGCTGAACGATACGGAGGTTCAACAGGGCGACGAGTGGTACCAAGCTCGTCTTGAATCGCTCTTGGCTGTTGACGAGATGGTGGACTCGTTATTTGCCAAGCTCGAGGAGAGCGGTAAGCTAGACAACACCTATGTGATTTTCACGAGCGACAATGGTTTTCATATTGGCCAGCACCGGCTCTCTCCAGGGAAGACGTGCGGGTACGAGGAAGACATCAACGTGCCCTTTATCGTCCGTGGTCCCGGAATCGCCAAGGGGCACACCATGGATGTCGTCTCTGGCCATATCGACATTGCACCAACCATTCTGGAGATGGCCGGCATTTCCCAGCGTGACACATTCGATGGCAGCCCCATTCCTCTAAATGAGGATGCACTCAAGGCTCTGGCGAAGCCAAAGACTGAGCACACCAGCATTGAGATGTGGAGAAGCAACAATCAGAGCTTCTTTCGGACTGGAAAGATTGAGATGATGGAGGAAGCAGCACAAAATACTTACAAGTCGGTTCGCCTCATCAGCGGAGATTACAATCTGTATTATTCTGTTTGGTGCACGAATGAGCACGAGCTCTATGATATGAAGGTAAGTGTTGGCTCAGCTCGCTCATTCTAGGCATCTTTCATGAGTAAGGACTGACAGTTTCACCTGAAGAGTGACTCGCAGCAGATGAAGAATCTATTCGAAGGCGGTTTTGGAGGAAGCTACGAGAATGCTGACATTGTTAGACTTGCTCACCGTCTTGACGCGCTCCTATATGTCCTCAAGAGCTGCCGCGGAGACTCTTGCCGATACCCGTGGGAATCACTGATGCCACTTGAGACGGTCACGAGCCTATCTGAGGCCATGAACTCTCAATATGACGAATTCTTTGAGACAGTTCCAAAGGTTTCATTCTCATCATGCCAGCAGGACCCTATTATCGAGGCGGAGGGACCTCAGTTCGAAACATGGACTGTCGAGGGTAGCAAGACAACTCGTGGGATGGGGAGGGGGTGGGACCCTGTTCAAGCTTGGATGACTTGAGGGCGCTGATTGTTAAATTTATGCACAGCGTATCTCGTGGTGAGAGGACGACTCTGCTCTGATGCTCGGGAAACGAAGTCTCGCCTACACATGATATCGGACAATGAAGCGAAAGGTCCCCGGATAATTTTCTAGCTGGTTATCTAGCTTCCGCAGGAAATCATACTATGCTTGCCAACATTTCTAGATGGTTGGGGTGGCGATGTCGTGCCTTCATGCATACTGGGCTCCTCCATTCTGGACGCAGTCAACCCACGTGCATGCCCAGACAAGATGCTTACTCAGAGATCATGATCTCGGTGTACGCACTGGTAATCAAACTGTACTAGGCTGGATGGTGAAAATCTCTCAGCCATCTCCGCTCATGGAGCATGGACAGGGGCAGGCATAAATCCAGGAGGGCCCCAGGCTGGACCCTTCCTGATTTCCCAGCCCCCACGGATTGAAAGCGAAAGCGAATCACGGGACTGGTTGCAGTCGTCCCATGAATAATTTGATTAAATAAAAGCAAAGTGTATAAAAAGTACTGGCAAATTGCTCCGACCGGTCTCAACGCGTTAGCCTTTCCTTACTATTGATGACGAGGCAAACCATCTCCCTGCATCAAATAGTATTACAACTCATTACATATCTCGTGTGTGAAAGAGAAGGGAATAAAGTTATCATTATTTTTGAAACGTCTACATATTCATGCTGACGAGATATCATCGCCCAAGAATTGGAATCAGTTCTTCTAAAATCCGACTCGACTCTATACGAACACTGCTCGTAAGCATGCTCTCTAATGACTAGCAAGGTCTAGTGATTAGTGATATGTCGGATCCGAGTTCAACGACCCCTCTAGCCAATTCTTACGGACATGGCTGACTTAAAAACGTCTGGGCCTAGATGGTATGTCACTCGATTTGGCTACGGAGGCCCCTCTTCGTTAGAATGGGGAACATATTCATGGTGTTCGGTCTAGCCCATCATATTGAACCCCGCCAGAGATAACGTTCTTCATTTACGCATAAGTGACTGTCATCTGCATTTCCCCAATGCCTAACGCAGGAGGATGTGGTAGGAAGCTGTTGTAGGAAAGAACCGGGACATCTAATAGCGTGGACGGGATTTCACGAATCCAAAAGTGGAAGGTCACCCGGTGTAGTGATGTAAATCCCCATTTCGTCATGGGTTACTTGCTTTTAGAAGTTGCTCTGGAGGTGGTCCTCCTGCAGATTCAGGATCCCCAACAACCATGAACAGACTCCCAGAAGCTGAAAGAGAACACTATGACTTGCGATTGATAAATGCCTCTTCCGAGATATTCCAACTTCGCAATGGGGCTCGTGAAAAGTCCCTGCTAAACGTTGGAAGACGAACAATGTCCATGCTTTGCCTTACTCCGCGTTGTCGGGGTCTAGATGGCCCCAACTGCCAATTCATCAGAAAAACCCCTCCCCTCCCCTCTCCAGCAAATCCATAAACGCCTCTAGAGCCTCGCTAGTCAGTCTCTAGCAAGCCAAACCAGGCTATTCGTTGGTGCGGGCACATTGAGGCTATCTCAAAACCCCCAATCTCGAGGGCCAATCATTTCCCCAGTGGTTACTCCGCACCAGGAAAAGACCCGCGACTATCATTACCCCAACGAAGGAAACCTAGTCATTCGACGTCGGAATGTGACCGAGCTAGAAGGGTTCCAAAGTCCGTTCTGGGGGGCCTTGGCTTCTAGAGCCGGGCTAAGAACAAGCTAAATCTCTTGGTTCACACCTCCATCGGCAATTTTCTGCCGTCCGTCACCCGTGTAAGCTTGTGGCTTAAGTCTAATGGCGATCTAAGCAGGGAGAGGCATCCAATCTAACTGCTTTCTGACCGCGGACCGAATTGACAGGCAGGATCCGGCACTCGCTGAAACCCGAAAGACAATATCGCGGGGGCAAAGCTCCATGACGATGCCCGTAAGCGATTCGTGGTCTCAGCTGGAGTGTCATTCATTCTCGTGTGATGCAGCGGTGAGACTGTCACCGGCCCACTTGTAAATTTGCCCCCAGAGCGTTCTACCCCCTGGGCTATCGCGAGTTACTGCTCGCTTCTCTTTGTGTGGGAACTCGAGGCTCGTGTGGATGATTCGCTCCTCCACGTCTCGCGCCCTTTTCTCCTCATATCTCCGCGGGGAAGTTACTCCACCGGAGCCAAAACTGAATCTGGAAGGATCAAGCCTAAAATTTTTGCCTAATCGTTTTGCCTGCCGGAAATCCTACCCCATCCCCTAGACTCACTTCTCGAACCCGTCTACTATGGTTAGGCCTTTGCCGAAAGATGACACAATACGCCTAGCGCCCGACTTTCTGCGCCATAAGCCATTCCCCGCACGAAATGAATCCGGAATGTCGACCGATGTTGGTTGGAAAGGAGAGGAAAGGGGGGTTAGAGAGTGAGGAGTAAGCGCTTAGTGGGGGATTCCCCAGCAGTAAAACTCTGAGCATTTAAGATCCCCAGATACCCCAGAAACCTTGAACTTAAGGATCATCATCTGGAGACAGAAGCAATCAGTCTACAGGCCTATATTCCTGTTCACCTATCTTCTCTAGTGCTCTGTCTCTCTTTCTGACTATACTTGCTCTCATATCGTACAATATTTGAGCCAGGTAGTCTCACCATCCTTCAACATGGCGGGAGGTGCTGCCATCAACATCTTTAACTTAAAAAACACGGGTCTTCCCAGAGAGACCTTGAACTGGAGGCTATGGTTTGCCGTCTTTGCTTTCGGCATACTGGGCGCCGCCCGTGGTGTTGATGAAGGTCTCATCACCGGTGTTTTCAACTCGCCTTCCTTCAAGAAACAGCTTGGGCTCGACGGCCTGAACAAGACAGATCTTGCCAGTGTCAAGGGCAATGTCTCATCCATGGTTCAGCTTGGCAGTATGCCCGGTGCTCTCTTGTATGATCCTGCACCACGTCTCACCAGAATCTGAGAGCAATGTACTGACATCTGCATAGTGCCTTTATCATCTGTGATCGCTTCGGTCGTGTCTGGGCCACGCGGCAGCTCTGTGTACTCTGGCTTGTGGGTATTGCCATCTTCATGGCCAACCAGGGAAGCATGGCTGCTGTTTATGCCGGTCGCTTCATCGCCGGTGTTGGTATCGGAGAGACTGTTGTCGTTGGCCCCGTATATCTGTCTGAAATTGCCCCCGCACCAATCCGTGGTCTCTGCACTTGTGCATTCACTGGTGAGTTTTATTGTACCACATCACAGCTTTCTAACCTACTTACTGACCTCTGAAATTCACAGGAGCCGTATATCTTGGTATTTTAGTTGCCTATTTCGCCAATTGGGGAACTGAGATGAACATGAGCGATGGATATAACCGATGGGTGAGTTTGTGATGCATGATAATACACTTTCAAACCCATTTACTGATCTCTATGTCATAGGCCATTCCTACTTCCATCCACCTCATGTTCGCCGGTATCACCCTGATCCTCACCTTCTTCACCATGGAATCTCCTCGTCACCTGATCCGCGTTGGCAAGCGCGAAGAGGCTTTGAAGGTTCTCTCCAAGTTCCGAGGACTTCCCGTTGACCATCCATATGTCATTGATGAAATTACTGCCATCGATTACTCTTACCAAGAAGAGAAGGAGGCCACACTTGGCATGGGATGGATGGGTGTTGCCAAGGAGATCTTCACCGTCAAGCGCAACGCCTATCGTTTGTTCCTTACCAACTTGGCACAGATCATGGCCTGCTGGTCCGGAGGATCTGCCATCACCGTCTACGCACCTGATCTGTTCAAGCTTGTTGGCATCACCGGTCAGCAGCAGTCTCTCTTCTCAACCGTCATCTTCGGAGTTGTCAAGTTTGTCGCCTCCATCATCTGCGCGCTCTTCCTTGTTGATATGGCAGGGCGAAAGCGTTCGCTCGTTTCCGGAATCGTACTTCAGACCATTTCTCTGTTGTTCATCGGTATTTTCCTCAACGTCGTCCCGATCGCCAACAACCCAAGCTTCAAGGCTACCAAGTCCCAGAGTATCGCTTCAGAGGCTGCCATTGCCATGATCTACATCTCTGGCGCAGGTTGGGCTCTCGGATGGAACAGCGGACAGTACCTTTTGTCTTCTGAGCTGTTCCCTCTCCGCATCCGTGCCGTCTGCTCCTCAATCACCATGGCCATGCATTTCATCTGCCAGTATGGTGTCAACCGTGCGCTGCCCAACATGCTCCTGGAGGGAACTGGCCTTGGTCCTCAAGGCACATTCTACTTCTTCGGAATCTTTTGTCTGGTGGGCGGTTTCTGGGTGTGGCTCTGCGTCCCCGAAGCTGCCGGCCGCAGCCTCGAGAGCATCGATCAGCTGTTCGACCTTCCCTGGTACAAGATTGGACTGTACGGAAAGAAGTTCGCCGAGGAGTACGACCGCGAACAGGAGGAGATTCACCGAAACGAGAAGACGGGAGCTGAGGCCACCCACGAGGAGTTGGCTGGGCAAACTGCCCGCGTTTAGAATTTAGTTAGGGCTGGGGGCGGATCGTTGCAGTAGAGTAGGCCTCATAGATTATGATGACAATGCATGCGTTTGTATCTCAAAATATTGAATTGACAATGTGACAGTACAACTCATTCTTATCTTGCCAAGGGGCTTTAGGTGCTCTCAGGCATCATCTATCTTTATATCTAATCTTCTACTAAGACCGAATTTGGACAGTGGCGGCGCAAACGGTTGAGTTTAATCTTTACTAGCGAGATAAGGTCAACTTAATATATTTCTATGTGAGATACTACCTAATTCAATAGGCTCAAGAAGTTACAACACAATTGTTGAAGATAGTCATGACGATTAATAATGAATTCCGCCAGGGGAAACGATGATGCAACTTCATCTCCAATAGGTAATCTCAGGTCAGCTTGAACCCGAAAGCAAACCTAAGTTATGCAAATCTAAATTAGACTTGGGTTAATAGAGAATAAGATTCTCAAAGCTGTCCACTTCGTCTCCAATGAAATCTCACAGAGAAAATTGGTTGCTACCAAATGAGACCGCTATCATGGACCGGCAAATTCACAATAAGGTCACAAGGTCCCTTGCGTAGATCATATGATCGGAGGTTTTGAGCCGGAATGGTCGAAAGCTCATGCTTTTAGGTTTCTTTCTTGTGTTTCTTCCGGCATTGTGGCACCACCAACTCGTCAGATAATTTCCCACAGACATCAGGCAGCTAGTCCTGAGTTTAGAAACGATGCACAGGTCTGGAATGATGAGTGGGGAAGCACCTGCAGATCTGCAGGTCTCACTGGTTGGGAGCTATTCGGATGCAACCCTCACTTCCTGGCGATATTCGAGGTGGTCCCACCCCTTTCCGATTATCCTTGCATTGCCCGACTAATTATCGTTGATCTCGCCTTTCACTCGCTCCCCTGTCCTGGAAGTCACCGGGTGTTCTGACCGTAGATTGATGCTTCCATGTAAAACTATTCATCTCTCATCCTTTGTAAACAAAACTCGAAGCTTCATAACTTTATCGAATAAGATGCCATTGACGGTAAAAAGAGCATCTGAACATGGCAACACTCAATGCATCGGTTGCCGAGCCTTCGCGGCAAGTCCTCGCCAGCATAGAACGTCGCAGGATGGAAGATAGACGGTCGTGGGATGCGGCCATGCGAAAGGGATTCGCTGGAGGTGTAGCAGGGTGTGCTGTGAGGCTCTATCCCATTTGTCCGACCCTCTGGCTCATCTACTGACTTCGAGCCTCGATTTCATTGCAGGCTAAAACGGTTGTGGCGCCCTTGGATCGCATCAAAATTCTATTTCAGACATCACACTCTCAATTTATACACCATGCTACAAGCTGGCGTGGTCTCCTCGGCGCAGCACAAGATATCCGTCAGCTTCAGGGAATCCGAGCTCTCTTCCAGGGTCATTCTGCCACATTACTGCGCGTGTTCCCCTTCTCAGGGACCAACTTTCTCGCCTATGAGCAGTTCCGATCGGCACTAATATCATCTGGATCGTCCGAGACTCCATATCGCAGATTTGTTGCAGGAAGTCTGGCTGGGGCAGTCTCTACTTTTCTGACATATCCCCTGGAGTTAATCCGGGTTCGGATGGCTTGCGAGATGAAAAACTCTGGGTCGTCATCTTCTTGGTCAAGGGTTTGTAGAACCATGTACCGTGGCACTGCTGGCCAGTCCGGTATTGCTGGTTTCTACCAGGGTCTCGCACCCACATTATTGGGTATTCTCCCATACTCTGGATTCTCGTTTCTGGCTCACGACCAAATCGGCGACTGGCTTCGATCACCGATGCTCGCCCCATTCACCACTATTGCAAGCACGAGAACCAGAGAAAACGATACTACGCGCATTTCAGGGTCGCACAGTTCAATACGGCTAACAATAACTGCTCAGCTATTCTCCGGAGCCATGGCCGGATTGGTGGCGCAGACAATATCATATCCTCTCGAGACGATTCGGCGCCGAATGCAGGTTTGCAATCCTCTTGGCACCAATCGCAGAGTAGCAATTGCCGAAACTGCCATAACAATATTTAAAGAGCGAGGATTAGGCGGGTTCTTTTTTGGTTTGCCCATTGGCTATCTTAAAGTTGCACCTATGATGGCAACCAGCTTTTTTGTCTATGATCGTATGAGATGGTATCTCGGGCTATACAACACTAGAAACTAAGGATTCAATGCATATAGAAGACCCTACAAGAATGTTAATGTCACAAAGCGAGAGAATTTTGACTCACACTAGAATCTCTACAAATCTATTCATACTCTGCATTGAGTGACGCGAATTTTACGCGATTTTGTCACGAGTACTAATCCGTGCCGCCCTGAAGAGGGGGTGATTCAAATTATGTAACATGAAAACAGGAAGAATGAATAGGAGAAATGAAAACATACTGCCCCTTGAATATAAGAGATTTACCAAGTTAGACTTGTCTCGGATGTCTGTTTTTTCTGCAGCCCCCTCGAACAGATAGACCCCTAACGGATTACAGACGCCTACGACAAGGCTAAAACATATCCCGTTCTTTGCGTAAGGGGAGTTAGAATGATGTAGGGACTGATGCTGTGTCCATCTCCAAAAGGCGAGATAGAGTCTTGGAGCACAGGTTTGACAAAGTGCATCAGATACTTAACCAAGACACGGTCTAGAGACCAGACAGTTAGAAAAGGAGGAGGGCCGTATATTCCAGGCAAGCATCCCACCCATCCCTGATTACATAGCAAGATTCCAACACGTGATTGTAGTATTGAACCCCTCGTCGCGCTACACCACGCCTCACTACCTTTTCTGCGTACCTCATCTTACAGCCCCTGCTCGATATAACAAATAATATAAAAAGGAAAATAGACCTGTCGACAGGCTAGAGAAAATCCCAAAATGCGTATGTGATATTTTGAGCCAGGGACTGCGGAATGTTTCGCCCCGACTGGTCCCAATTCCAGATGATTCTTTGGCTTCGGCTGTGAACGGCCAGGTGTCAAGTTTCTTTTACCAGAGCCTCCTAACTTAGTACCTGCACCAACACAACCATCTTGTTCAACTATATGATTAAGCGCTTATTAGCGACAGTATCATCATTCATCATGCCGTTTCATATTCCCGATGAGATCTTGAATCACATCATGTGTTATCTCGTCCCTGTGCTGCCTTCAAAACCCCGTTCATGGCGATATGACCTCTCGCTGCGACCGATCGACTTGGCTTCCCTTTGCCTAGTAAGCCGAAGGTTTCGCCACATCGCCCAACCTCTACTATACCATACTATCGATATTACCCACAGTACCACTGTAACACGCTCCGAAAAGGGCCGGAAACGCCTCACGTGGCTAGGATTTCTCCTCAGAACGATAGTGAAAGATCCACGCCTAGCAAAGTATATCCGTGTCCTGGCCATGCCAGATGCGGTATATCTCCCTAAAACGCCAGATATGGTATTTCTCCCTGGAACGTCATCGGAGGACTTCCCTTGGGATGTTCCGCGCTGTATCCAATGCGCGTTGGAACCGGTCATAGCATACAATGGCTCTAATTTGCCAACTACCGCCTTGCTTCTGTACGCCACCATGGTGGAGAAGATCTTTCTCTTCCCTAGCGATCCGGAGGGTATTGAAGTCAGGTGGATCGTGACATCATGGCTACCACAGGGTCAACCTCATGACCTTGGAATCGACCTTGGCTCGGATCTGACCCTCGAGTTAGGTCCGTTTGCCAATTATGGCCTTCCCTGCCTGAAAGAGCTATATGTGGATCAAGAAGAGGACGACAATTGGGCTATCACCTTATTAGACTTCTTAAAGAAGCCAGGTCTCTCCATATTTCATCTAAATCATGCACGATCACTTACGAAGCTCTTTGTCCCTCAGCCTCTTGAAGACTCATTATCCAGTGTATATGAGTTAAAACTTAGTGACTGCTATATGGAGTCACAAAGCCTGGAAAACATTCTGAGGAGGTGTCCAAGGCTTAGAGTCCTCAGTGTTCATGTGGCCGAGCTAGATTGGGTTGAGCAGATGGCTGGGCAACCTGATTCTCACATCTTTTGGACTATTAACCTTGAACATGTTGGGCAAGCCCTTCGAGATTTTGGGGAAAATTTGATCGATCTACATCTTGATTTCTCAAATTTTAAGTTGGCACGTCCCATCACTGGTCGAATTGGGCCTCTGCACAGCATGCCGAAACTCCGCCATATACAATGTTATAGGAACGACTTAATCCTCGCTCAAGAACTAGGCGAGGAACAAGAGGGGGATACTTTGCCGCCGTTGGATAGTGTTTTGCCATCATCAATTGCAACACTTAACATCAATTATATGGAAGATGACACTTTACTGTCATCATCAAGAAATGTAATATCTGCAGAAATAGAGAATCTCCTATCCAGTAGGCGTCTGCAGTATCTCGAACGGGTCCGAATTCAAAGATATATCCCTGGTACTGAGGACGAACCGATCTTGTTTCAAACCGAGATGCCTGGTTGGTCCTTTGACTTCAAGAAAACCCCATGCGGGAGCCAGAATGGGTTTATCGAGTACCTATGTTTTGATAGGTTTGGGCGATGCAACGTGGCTTGTAATTAAGGGTGCTAGAAGTTTCTTCTCCCGCGTTGGATAAACCGGTGAGAGTGGGCAACCAAATTATGGCACCTTGGATCGCAATAGAGACCAATCGAGCATTATTTTGCGTCGGTATCACTTGATATCCTAGAAAAGGCCTATATGAAGTACGTAACCAGATCTTATACCTAATTAAAAGAGTCACTTTTCGTGGTTTTGAGCCTAGATGACTGCAAAGTTAAGCTAATAAATCACATGAGCTAATTCATTGGATCCAAAGCAACATCCTGAGTTCATACAACTTCTGAACCCCAACGTATCGATTTAATCACCCTCAGCGGGCTGGTGGCTTCGTCTTCCCAAACAACAATATGATTCCATATTCATTGGGTACACAAACCTTTGTACACTAGAGGGCCTCCTTGCGGAGACTAAATCAATTACAATAACTTGTATATGGGGTCTAGGTTATCTAGTCTCGTGTATCTACTATATTGCTAGCCAGGCGCCGCTAACAGACTGATCGAGGATATTTGCGACACTACCCACTCTATTCACTAAAATAAATGGGAGAAATTTTCTGAATTTCGTAGCTTGGTCTTGGATGTTCTCGGCGAATGATGTTGGCGAAGCCGCTTCTTCCATTTGGGGACGTTGAAGAATCTGGTGGTCTTACTTAAACGCACAATTCCATCCTCGCCATTATTGCGGTGGCAGCGATTGCTGCATGAACCAGTCAGGGTAAGCCAGATTAATGGTCACAATCGAGCTTTCGATCGTTGTCATGTGGCTGGCATTTTCCTCATTATTATCATCCTCATTATTTCACATCACCGCCGCCTTTTATATCCTCCGCTGCGCCGTCTTTCTTCAAATATCATCCGCTTGAGAGTGATTCTCCTCCCGGCTGGCATGAGCTCTGTACAAGGGCAGGTTATAAAAGCGCAAGTACTCTCGTTGACTTGATTTTGGATGAGTGAACCACTTCGCTGTTTTGTTGTTTCATTTCATTTATCTGATCCATTTCCCTCACACAACAACTCGCTAAAGGTATTATTACGTCTTTGATACAGTTCACCAAAGACGCGCAAATAGAGAGTCGTTCAACGTTGTTTGTATAACTCGTCTCCCATCAAAAATATTCTGATTTTGATTGGACAGTTTCATTCAAAGAATTCAAGGCTGGAAAATCCATTGTCAAAGGCATTGACTGCCAACCACCGCTTCTCCCTCCCCTCCCCCTGGCGGCAGAGCCAAGCATTCTGGCGGGCATTTCTATACGAAGAAGCACCTAGTAATAACACTAAATCTATTCCAATATACCACATACTAATATTACGGCAAATAGGACTGGGAAGAGAAGATGCGGAAGGAGGCTGAGGCCAAAGCACAAATGACTGTAGACCAGCCAAGTTGGCCAGTTCGGTGCTGACTTCTTGACTTCCCAGCAGCGGCTACAGGCAGCTCCACCGTCGCGAGGGTAACGGTACGAACTGGAACGCCGAGGGTATTTTCCACTACTACACCCAAGACGGCTCCCTACCAGATGATACAAAGCCACACGTCGTTGCCTTCGTAGCAGACCAGGCCCGCCTGATAGATGGCCTTTCCCTCAACAAGTGCTGTGCAGGCAGCCATCTGGCTCCCGCCCGCTCTGCCAACGCCGACCAGTACCAAACGAAAGTTACAGGAGGAGGAAATCGGGACCAAGTGCCATTACAAGGACTAAGAAGGGTTTTGTCGATAAAATCTGCAACCACTGGGGGCAAGAACTTACAGGAAAAGACCTGCAACACACAACCAGGCGGAAAACACCTTATTGATGCCTGACGTCCGCTAAGAACATAAAAATTACATTCTTAAGAACTACTCTAGTTAGCTACCTAGGACTATGGAGTATTTACAAGGGCAACAAAATTTGTATTTACTACTAAAAGAAGTAGCTAGACGGCCTTTGCTCGGACCATGAATATCGCCGCCAAACATAATCTTCGGAAAGAATAAGTACACTAGATGTAACTTAGTTTGCGGCGACGCTTAAATGATGTGTCCATATACCTCTTGAGGCCAAAATAAGATCTAGATTATAGCGTACACACACTATTTACCAAAGGAAGAGAAATGCTTGGGAACAACAAAGCTGGGATTGCAGGATTGACAGAAATTATGGGCTCCATCCTATCCATGACCATCCACCACCCCGATCTAGGTTGGAATTGAGTGAAGCCAGAGTCAAAAGTATTGTCCGCTTTCGTTGCTTCCATTCCTAGCAAGCCAGAGATCAGAGTTGTATAGTAAGTAAGCCCAGAGTCCAGATCATCGATAACGATAGGGACATCGGAGACAGATTTAGGGATGTCTGAACGTCGGATAATGGGAAACGGTATGTCGTCGAGAATCAATCGCTTGTGGTCTATCTCTGAAGGAAGCCCCCTTAGAGATTTGTCGCTGTATGCTTGGATCATGCCCTTCTCGTCCCAAAAGCAGAAAGCAGTTATCCAGCCGGAGAGTGTCTCGATATCTCCAGAGCCTTCGTACCCAGCTGCATGACAAGCTTGCATCCAAAATTCCTTGATCTTTGGATCTTCTGGCCTATCAAAACTTGCAATCATTTTGTCAAGAACCTTGCCAAGATACGTCGACCAAAGAGTGGTTTCCGTGCCATACTGGGCAAATTTTTGGACCCTTTTAGAGATGTCTTCCCAGTCCTCTTTGTTGCCCTCTAAAGTGACTGATGGAAAGCCGCAGCCCAAAGTAATTCTGTATTCAAAATATGACTTCATCGTAGCCATAAGAGTCATCGCTGCTACTGTCTTATCCTGTGTTGTCGAAGTGCTGAACTGCGGGAGTAACCAATCGACAATTTCCTCGTCGGCAAGGAATCCTTGCATTTTGGAGATAACTCTCTCGGAAATCCAATCAAGATCAAGTTCTCCGAGGGATGAAGATGGCGTGACAATGTTTATTGTTTCTTTTCCTTCGTGCCGAACGATTGTGTGTCGCAAATCCTCAGAGTTGCCGTTCACGAAGAGACTGAATTGGATAAGAATGGCGAGCCATACATCATCTGGGCGCAGGACCAGATGCAGATCCTGCTGGAAGGCTCGTAGAATGCCCTCAACGAAGCCGTTACCATATGGGACAAGGGCGTGACCGCTTGGTTGATCTAGGTCGACAAGCGATGAGTGCACAATGGGGCGATCGTCACGTCCTATCTTCTTGTTGCTCTGGATCGTCTCTCCAAGGATGTCGTCTCCATCTAGTTCGATCGTCCATGATTTCGATATTTGATGGAAAAGGTCTTGAGAAGATTTCGCGATAGGATCGGTGTTGCTACCGACCTTTTCAGGTTGAGGTTTTATTGTTACAGGCATATTTTGCGCCGTCCAATTGGGGTCTGATTAATGTGGCCTTGGTCGTAAAAGAGTCAACCTATATATGCCGTCAAAATAATCTTAGTGTTGAAGTAGCATCGTGGCGTGTGGCTTTTGACACGTTTCAAGAGGCGACCTATCTTGAGGTAATGGTGTGTTCTGCTCACAAGCACCCGTTTGCCACCCTTTTATAACTCCAGATACCCGAAGAGTCACCGCCAAGTTGGACACGGTACGTTTCCCAATCCCTGGATGGCCCCCGTGAAATTTGCGGGTACCCGAACGGCCACTCCTCCAACGGACTGTCCAAGAAGCTAGCCAAAAGAAGGATAATAAACTGCTGATGTTATCCTTAGTCAAGCCTGTAAACATTTATTCCTCTGAGGCACATTTGTTACCAACCAACATGAATTTATTCATTAATTCTTAAAATCCTAGATCCCCAACTACATGGTCTCAAGTTCCACCCATTGTTAACGCCAACACCGTTTTTCAAATACATATTGTACAATTTTTTCTTCGCTCACATGAACTAGGCTCTTACATCTAATAATGATACAGTAATCCGCTTTATTTGTAGTTATCGCGGTCTCATGGTGTTACCGGTTGGCAAAGAAAGATATGCTAGAGTCTTTCAAGCTAGTGTGCGCACTTATTGAAGCAGAATATGCACAAAATTGATCTACCAGCAGCTTATGCATATTGTGGAGGGTCAGTCGCTCAGCCAGTCAGCTGCTCTCTGCGGCTATTCCAGTGCGGGGTTACTGTCAACCACAGCGACCAACTTGAGGCAGTCCGAAATTAAACATCCATTGCTCTTAAAGTTTTCTAGAAGGCTCGTGTCGTTGCATCGAGTTCAATTATACCTCAAAATGAGCGGCCGAATCACATACACGAAAGCCCAGTTGGATCAATACTTCACACGTGTCAACCTACCACCCTCTCAATGGCTCTATGACGTATCAAAACGGGACGGATCGTTCCAGAAATCCCATCTCGAACTTCTACTCAGACATCAGCTCACAAGTGTCCCTTTTGAGAATGTGACTCTGCACTACTCGACTCACAGGGTAATTAACATAACTGCAAAGCATTTAGTGGACAAGATCCTTCGGCAGCCGGGACGGGGCGGATACTGCATGGAAAACAATACCCTCTTTCACACTGTCCTGCTCTCGCTAGGCTTCGACGTGTACCTTGTTGGGGGTAGAGTCTTCGAAAATGGGCGGCTTGCGGGCTTGGCGCACTGTCTGAACATCGTCACCATCAACGGGGAACGCTATGCAGTAGATGTCGGATATGGCCCCAACGAGCCCATTCGCCCCCTCAAGATTGTCGACAGGGAAATCCAACCCCATGTCGGGCCTGCGTCTGTCCGCCTGAGATTTGATGCCGTCCCGGGAGGCCTCAAACGAGATCAGAAGCTTTGGATCTATGAGCTTCGCCAGAATGATGATTCAGAGTGGGTGCCCTGTTACTGCTTCACGGATATGGAGTTTCTGCCCGAGGATTTTGCTGTCATGAACTACTGGCCACAAAAGGATCCCAGGAGCATCTTTGTCCAAAAGCTGCTCTGCGTGCGATTTACTAGCGAGGGACAAACCTTTGCAAGTCCCGAGGAAACCCAGTCGAATGACCCCTGGACCAACGCCGCCACTACCGGTGGCGAAATCAATGGAACTCTTATCTTGGTTGGGGATAATTTCAAGTGGCGGGTCAATGGGGTCAAAGTGTTCGAGAAGCAGCTCTCAAGCGAGGAGGAGCGAATTAAAGTGCTTGAACGATACTTTGGGATGGAGCTCACAGAAAGCGAAAAGGAGGCTATCAAGGGCACAGCAACTGCACTTCCTTTGTAATAGGAACATTATTCGGGGAATATGTGAAGATCTACTGCTTCATTGTTCATGGTTTTTTTAAAAAGGTGTTAATCACACTTACTTGTTCGAGTCACGGCTTTATTCTCAGCATATTTTTCATCTTCCCACAGGTTGAAGGAGGAGTAAGAAACCCTGTTACCACACTGATTCATCCTGAAAGTAAAGAGACCGTTTCACATGTTTAGGATTCGTAAACCACGCCGCACCTCATGATCTCTGGGTGGCGGATGTGACATCTAGGGTAGGACAACTGAGCTGTAACCGAGATGGAGGACGCGAATCCCTGCCAGGAGAGGCATGATCTAAGTGGACATCAGAGTGTCACCCTGGCATAAACGTGGGCTTTGTCAGCGCTTTCTCGCCCTGGGACTGGTTGGGAGCTGATTACAAGGTGCATGTTTCAGTTGATCATGCAGCAATCGCATGACCAGGCCATTCTCCCCCTCAACACCACAGTGAGGCGAAGCTATCGCGAAGTCCCATCTCTGGGAAATCCATTGCTCTCCTCCATTCCTTGTCGATTTACGGACTGGCAGTCGCATTTCTAGTATCGCTGGGCCGATCACATATTTCTTAACTCCTGACCTGTACCGTCACTACACTCGTTTACCCCTTAAAAGACGCCTACCTCCTAGTTGATCATGCTTGGTTTTGGTGGCGTTTTTGTGCTGGTAGGACTGATTTTCCTTGCGGCAGCTTTCGGAGGTGCTATATTCGCTGTGAAATTTGCATTCTTTAAGCTGCCATCCGATGCAGGCGTCCATGAAAACAGTAGACTCCAGCCGAGATTGACTGTCTGCGTGACTGCACTGTGAGTACTCGCGCCTCCTGCGATGGTCAAAGCCTTGTATGATTGAGCTAATTGGACATAGATGGGTGGCCTTATGGTCTCTTCTTTCTATCGTATCTATCTACGTCTCAGAGCCGGGCTCTAGCAATGAGGTCCTCACTTCTGTACTCGTGCATGGAACGACAGTTCAAGCATTCGTGTCCGCTGCTGCCATGTTCTTGAATCTTAACTTCCAAATCGGCATGGTCAGCATCTTCGGTGATGCCCCAACAAGCCATTATGAACGGGAGAGTAGTATTAGAAGAAGTTCTCGTCTCTTGACATGCTTTCTTGCCCTCGTCATCCCGTTGGCAATCGCCCAATCCACTTTGATCGAAATCAGCTTCTCGTCGCCAACACATGTGCCTGGGGATGGGTTGTACAACGCTTTAGCTGGTGTACAACTTGCAATAGGGTTGATCTTCCTCATAACTGCCATTATCTCCCTGATCCTAATGAAGAATTGGGTATGTTTTTGCCCCCTCCCTTTGATAAATATTTTACGGTCTCACTTACTATGATGCCTTTAGACATACTACCTCCCTCTCCTTCTCGTCGGAGGTCTGTCACTCCTTCGACATTTAAATACCGTAGTCCACGACATTACCCTTTTTGTTGGTTACTATACCTTCAAGTTCGGAAATCCAACTAGAATTGTGCTCGTGTGGTATGATGTCTTAGTATTCTTATCGAGTTGGACCACCGTCATCGGCCTAATCATACTTCTCCAACTTCTGGCAACATATTTCAGTGATGCAGCTGCAGAGTCATCTCCAGTAGATGATAGGAGACCTCTTCTGGATCGCTCCTGGGAAAGTTCGGCAGGAACATTCACCGGGTAACTCACAGTCAGATGTTTTCCACAGCTTGAGGGAATCGAATGTGATTCCCAAAGTCAGCTGATTGACTAAGTGAAGGTGTCAGTGGATTTTTGTTCTGGAAGTGTTTCTTTGCACTATTAAAAAGACAGAAGTAGAAAGCAACATTTCAATCTCTCGTTTTCGGATATGTCTGTTCGGCCGGATTATTTCGGCGAGCAGTTTGGTTTTCTTTGCTGTTTTGGCACATGTGCCAGAGAGCCGACTCTCCCTCAGAACCGTAATGGGGTTTACCTATGTATACCCAGCTTATATTTCCCTTCAAGAGTTGGACGTCGTTATGCTATGCCCTAGAGTGTTTTATGCCTTTGATGGCTTATCTTATAGGTTTCTTTCCTTTGTGAGATAAATTTCTTTTCCCAAATATTTTGCCGTGAAAGATATATCAAGCCTGTAAAGATGAGTATGGTCTTCTTGATACGTATGGTTTACGTATATTGATGTGTATGTTAGCCTGCCATCCCGTTGAAAAGCACCTCAAGTCAGAGCAAGTGGTCGAAGACGTTTTGTCGATCTTTCGATAGGTTCATTAAGTTTACTATATTGGATGCCCTGTGCTGGTCCATCATAACAAGCATCATTATATTCCCTGACAGATAGCCTGCCTACACGCACACTTGCCGGTTGAATGGTACACATGTCTCCGCGTGAGACGACAAAGTTTTCCTCGTTTATTCATACTTTGTAAAATAGGTCCGTTACTCATAGATATAGCAGAATGGAGAATTTCCAACCGTATCCAAGGCATCGTCGATTTTAATCTCGGGAGCATTAACACCCAAGTTCAGCGGGTCACTGACCAGTGCGTCTCTGCTGGGAGGGAGGTTGAGAATGGTGATTGTCCCGGCGATGTTCTTGGCCTGGTTGAGATGAAGGGCCTGCCAGAGCCAGTACAGTCGATCTGTCATAGAGTGGTGCAACCAGAAAATGGGGTCAGTTGGGGATGCGAAAAGGTCAGCAGAGTCGCCGCCCATAGTGAAGTGGCCGGCAGCATGGATGCCGAGGAACTCGTCACCAAAACGACCTTGGAACTCGTCCTGGAAGAGAGAGATACTACTGGAAGCATCGCCCTGTGTGAGATTCCAGAGGTTCTCGGCTGTCATCCACGTATCAACCGCATGCTTGGTGAGATCTCGGCTTAAACAGCGAGGATTGTAATCAAGTCCACTGCCGTTCTGGGCTTTCATGCCATCCATTCCGGGAGAAACGGGACCTAGGGTGACGACCATGCTAGGAAATGTTAGCGAGTTTGTTTTGTAGAACTAATTCACCTCAGAGATCTAGGTCTTACTCTTTGAATGGCCCGCTTTGAACGCAACCGCCTCCTTCTCCCGAAGGTAGATAGATGTTATTACTTCCTCCGAGACTGCCATTATGGGCGATGTATTCGCCATCACCGCTCATGCTGGTATCACTTCCATCAAAGATGGGATGATTGCTGAAGTCGGACCCGTCAAACCAGTTCCAGTACTACCGCGAGTGTTAGAGATGCTCGCTTGAGTCATGATGTCAAGTTTGTACTTACAGGTTGGGTACCGTTGTATCCGCACTCGTTCTGAAGAGCATATTCGTACGCCCAGACGTAATAACGATGCCAAGTCAAGAAATTACCCTGTATACAATAGACCATGATTAGCGGCAGGAACAGCTTCATAGATCAGATCAAGTTCACTTACTGTTCCGTGGATGGTCAGGGTTTGGTTGATGTGAACTGCAACGAAGTCATCATATCGGCTCCGTGAACCAGGAGCAAATGAAGGATCAGCCTTGGAAGGCTTGTCCATGAGACAGAGGACTGCATCGATGTAATCCGTCTTCTCACTGGCGGACAGTGCTCGCCTGTTGATTCAATGTGTCAGTATCTTGTAAGCTGAATTCATGTAGCAGTGACAGAAGCGAGCCATACCAGTCACGCCTAACCGTAGCATTCTCCAACGTACAGGTGGAGTTGTGCTTGCGGGAGCCACAACTTTCCTGCTTCTTGAGGTTCTTGATGGCTTCTGTCTGCAAGTCGGCCAGGATCTCGGTGCCTGTGCCTTCAGGGATCTCTAAAGCCAGGGCCGACGTGGCGGCACCTAGTAGGCCAAGAAGAGCGGTGCGTGAGATCTGCATGGCGGATATGCTTAGTGGGAACTTAAAAGCTGTCGTGATTCGTGAACAAAGCTAGAGAGAACGAACATGATTCTGCACCTGTCTTATACGATTCGGCGTTAATGCAATCGAGAGCGCTACTGCGCTTGATTGGCATGAAGACCGTGACATCAGCTCATGCGGCTCATATTGGACCCATCGATATTCTTCCAGATTTGTAACGGGAACAGCCGATTTTGACGCGTCTTTCCTTCAACCAACAACCAACCAACTGACTGGCCGTTGGCGGTGGTGGCACGGCCAGTAAGACGGAAGTTCATTTGCCTTCCCTGGTCCCTGCGCGCTGGCCCTGGTCTGGCCCCTCCTGGCTAATGCGATCCATGCAAGAAGATTTGCCTGTGATTTTGCTCGGATATCTAGGAGACCGCCGTTGATCTAATGCGGAGGAAAAACTCCTCTAAAGATTGAGCCCGCGTCCCTGCACAGCATCGTCGCATTGTTCCGCCCAGCAGATCCGCCGTGACTCGTGCTGGCGCTTGGGATCATGCACTGTCATTCTTGTTCATCCAAACTCGCCTTATAGGTTAGAAGATCCCATCTTTCAGACACGGCACGGATAAGAGCGGATAGTGTACCTACGAGTGTTCAATAATAGGGGGCATGAGAGCGGTCCCTGCTGGATCTTCCGCGAATGCAAGATACTAGAGGCCAATTTTTCGGGAGAATTGATTATCAAATTAAAATTATTACTTCCCCATGTGCTTGCGGAACTCCAGATGCGCTGTTTGCATACGCAGAGGCACGTTGCCTTGTTGGACAAGACCTGCTGTTTACTCACCGTAGTCGGAGTCTGTCCGGCCCCGTAGTAGCCGCAGCTCTGAATAGGATGTTGCCGATGCTGTTCATTTCCCTTGCAAGGTGCTAAATTATGTGTGCAATGAATTCCTGCGCAGAACCAACACAATGGTTCGTTTCCATCCTTGACCTCGGGGCTCTTGAGTCCGAGGCGAACGGCGGGAATGCCTACTTTAGGTGTGACCTAGATCAAATCAGATGAAACGCCCGATAGAACTTCTCTGCTTGTATTCGCTGATGGACTCCACCGCAACGGTTGCGGCTAATACCCAAGGGGCCATCGTGGCATGGCGATGCCACGGGCATAAGCCTGGTGGCACCGTCTGTGGGCCGCCTGCTGACCTGCCCAAAGCATCTCACGGGTCTATCTTGATTCTTCTGGGCCGGGCAGGGACCAGGTGGCTCCAAGGTAAGTATATGCAAGCGAGCATGCCGCCATTCTCTGGGAGCCAGGCTTCGTGGTTGGCTGCGCTGGCCATGTCACAACACCCAGTCTTGGATTAAGAGCCACCCCTAATTGCTGATGTGGTATTGACAAAGACACATGTGGTAGATATGAACTGATTTTTCTTCTCCAGCCCTGCCAGGCGTACGAATCCCTTTTCTCATGGGCTCACGAACCAGTTCTAATCTCCGCAGGTCGCCTCCCCAGAATCCTCGTCCGACAGATCATTTTACATCTTATCCTGTTATAGGGATATAGCTCTAGGCTTAAGATCCGCATCCGCGTGCTATTGCAGTGCAATCAATAGTGTTATGAATAAGACAGCAAACCCCATCCCCAATGCGGGATAAATTACCGAACTCCCACTTGCGCTGCGTGGATGCGCGATTTGCATTTTTCCAAGCTTTTTGTACGCCGTCTCTCTTGGTTTCTAGATGGTCATGATCGTAGAGCAGAAACTTCAGGGCAGCAGCCGTGGCCCAGTGTGCGTGCTCCGACAAACCTCAAACATCACTTTCACCTCCTTGGATACCCAACCCACTCTTGGGTCGTTCTGCAGGCTTCTAGCGATTATCCAGGGGTGCCACTGGGTCATAACAGGGATAAGAACCTCAGCCGTAGCCCTGGGTTCCATGCTTACGGCGTGGCGTCCTTCTATTTGAGGTTTAGCCAGCGACCCAGTCATAGCGCGTTGGGCGATCCGGAAGTGAAACCGGGTTTCTTCCCTTCCCAGCTGCATTGATGCTATAGTTTCACCTCGCTATTAAGAATCTCTTAAATGGGATATGTCGTCGTAAGCGAGTCAGAGCTCGTCCAGTGTGGGAGGGCCGTAGGTGAAACGGGTCTCCTCTCGTTCGTCGTTGCCAGTTGTGTGCTTTATCTCGTGAGACTTCCCTCATGTGCGACGCACCTGGGCGCTTGTGAATTGCTTTTCCCGATCCTTCCTTTCTTTTTTTCTTTTCAATACGCTCCTTTGCCATTTTAAACATTAAACCCACTTTCGTCGTCTTTGGTTGGTCAGTGGAATGCTCGAGGCAGTTCGTATGTTGAAGATCTAGGTGACGAGTCGCACACAACCAACATGAGCATCGGATCCTCCGGTAATGTTGATCCTGTGCGGGCCGCAGAGACCCGAGCACCGCAAATCCTCATCGTCAGTACTGTTATCAGTGTCATCGCCTTTATCTTTGTCTGCCTCCGGTCCTACACCCGCTTCTTTATCGTAAGGTCATATGGTCCTCAAGATGCGTTAATGGTGACATCCGTGGTAAGTGCACTTCCCCTGCGCCAAGGGTATACTTACGCTAATGGTATGATGCCTCGAATAGCTCACCTCCCTCCTTGGCGGAACCGTGACCCTATATCTTCAAGCACCTCTAGGTCTTGGCAAGCACTACGATACGATCGAAGGGCCAGATCTTGTCAAGTTTATGAGGTTGTCCTTCGTCCAGACGATTGTGCCTCTCATTGGTGGCATCGCCTTCCTCAAAATCTCCATTGCCCTCGAACTAAGAAAACTACGGAGCAACGCCTGGGCCTGGTATGAGTACCTTCTTTGGGCCATGATAGGTAGGACAATGCACTGGCCTTGCAACCAAAAAGACTACGTGAGGTGGCTGACTGTCGGTAGTGTTTGTGACGCTGTATTCGATTGAGGCTTGGTTGACCATCTTTCTGTTCTGCAAGCCCCTGCCAAGATACTGGGATACCAATGTCCAAGGCACATGTTACTCCTTGACCTTATTCGCTAAGTTTGGTTTGGCCAACACAGGTAATAATTCCATAAGAACATGCCGTTCTTCCTTCCAGCCTTACTAACCCTTTCATTGACCAGCATTCAACATCTTTACCGATGTCGCTTTTGCAACTTTACCAGTACCCATCATCTGGACCTTGAAAATGCCATTGAAGACTCGTTTGTACCTCATCGGGGTTCTCAGTCTCGGCTATGTGTAGGTTTTGCTTTCTATGTAGGGAAGGATTAGTGATGCTGACAATCTCTAGCGCTGTTGTGATAGGCATTCTCAAGGCCGTTGCGCAGATCAACTTCGTGTCCAATAAAGATTCTACCTTGTATGACCACGTAACTTACTGTCGATTCGGTCAACATCACTAACACTTCCGTCACAGTACCTATGAGATTCAATTTTGGGGCTTGTCAGTATTCTCGTGTTGGCTGGTGTAAGCCAATGTGGCTAACCTTTTGATCCAGACTCCAACTCAACCTCGGTATCATTGCCGCGTGCGCCCCGGCGCTTAAACCACTGCTTCGAAACATACTCAACCTGAAGAGCTTGACTCCCGGATATGGCTATACCAACTCGGCTAGCCGCCGCTTAAGAAGCGGAAAAAGAACAGGGCTATCCAACAAGGCGAATGGATACATTCGACAAACTAGCAACACTGGAGGCCCCGAAGCGTTCGAACTGAAATCAGTCAACGACAACCACACTTTTTACATTGCTACTGCCGAGGGGAGGAACGACTCAGACTCGTCGGGGCCGGGAGGAACTGGCACGCGAAGGGAGAATAGTTCCGATAGCATTGTGCATCCAGATGCCAATGGGAAGAACATAGTCCGGACAACCGAGGTTTCCGTCACATATTAGATTATTAATAGAGCAATAGAACGACTGAATGACTTATGATTTGCGACAACCGAGGTCGATTTCTTATGGTCTGAAGTGGAGTTAAGTGTAAAGTGCACGGCATGTGCCGCGATAACGTTAGCCAGTTCTCAGTTTATGACCTAACCACCGTGAGAAGTGTATTATCGTGCATTTCTTTTAAGCCAAGCCCACATGTCGGGAAAGACAGGTGTTGAGCTAAAATAATATACCTAATTTCCCCTACTTCTAGAACGTCTTTGAGGCTGACAGCTAAATACTATCACAGCATCACGGTGGAGAGAACTAGCTAGGCTACCCCGATTTGTGAAGCCACTGGTCTACTTCCCCAACCAAACCAACGAAGTCCGCATCTCCATGCGCGGCCCTTCTCTGGAACTCGGTGTAGTGCTCTTTCGCCCATTCGAGCTCAGCTCCAGCTATTGGGACATGAAACTCACACTTCATTCCGGCAAGCAGCTCGCCGGTGATGAATATAGCCCGTAGCTCTAGTTCAGAAGGCGGTAGTTGGTTCGCGCCGTATGCAGGGTGAACAATGCGGGCCCATGTTGTTCGTATTCCACTGCAGAGTGAGTTGAAGTCCTCTCGAGAGCGAGATCCACGTCGCACCCTCGCAACAACCCGGTTTGATGCGGTGGTCTTTAGAAATACAGAATGATTAGTTCATATCCATGCTGCTTTGTTGCCTTAGATCCGAGTAGGGTGTTCATACCCGTTTTCCTCCAGTGTATGTAGGCACGTTGGAAATATTGGTGAATATCACATTTATGAACATCCGAGGTACTGTAAACTTCGAGCTGTGCAACTCTGTGATTGCTGCTGCAAGCGAGTCTTTCTGGTCATCGGTTAAGGGAACCGTATGCGCAATCTCGTACAAAGGCATGACAATTTTATATCAGTTTGTATATAGCCAGATTTAGGGACTTGGAGAAGTTGTTACAATTAATTGATTCGTAAATAAATCAGAATCTAAAGCAGACGAAGATGCTTGTGGTGCTTTGAAGGAGGAGACGAACCTCGGCTGCCCCTCAACTGACTAATCTTGATTATGAATCAATTCCAATGCAACTTCTATGATGGCAAAAATCAATTCCATATTCTGGATTCAGAGACCCTCTGCGGTGGTCTTTTGGGTGGCTACCATTTCTCTGTTCATAGTGAGAGAAAATGATGGCCCCGATTGCATGTCTCCTTATTCCTATGCTTCATGTTTTCAAAGCATTCTTTAGGTCTATATGTTTGACTTAAGCGTTTATCATAACAAGTCTTCCCTTTTAGTATGCGCTTCCACCACAATCATGTCTCTTTTCCGCATCTCTAGCGGGATCAACCCAGCGAACCAAATTCCGGGATGCACCGTACAAGCTCCTTGGATTCAAATTAGTCTCCTCACGTTTTAATAGATTCTCTGGATCCAGAAGAGCAAGTTGCGCAGTGCCGTAGGCTGCAGCTTTCGCATTTATGACTAGGGCATCCCAGTTGATATTCGACACATCATCGCATGAGGTATGATAACACTCATCGTATGGTTTACCGGCACCCGTAAATATGCCAGAAGAGGGGATTCCAGCATCAAGAAAGGCAACGTAGTCAGATGAGCTTCCAAAGGTTCTAGACATCAATTAGCTGAGAATCATAAATTTCATCCCGACATTGTAACCCTTACGCGAACTCGGGAGAGCGACTATTCTCTTTGAGGAAGTCGTAGAGAAACTGAGCACCCTTCTTATCGCCTTCTGAAGTCGCATAGACAATACTGGCTGGACTTGGAGATGCGATCATGTCATAGTTGAAGTAGAATCGGATCTTGTCCAGCTCCGCGGCGGTTAGAGTCGAGACATAGTGGCTTGAGCCAATCATCCCGCTCTCTTCTGCTCCCCAGAACGCAAACCGGACCTTATTCCTGGGTTGGTACTTCTCAAGTGATTTGGCTATCGTGAGCAAGGCAGCAACACCACTTGCATTGTCGTTGATCCCAGCACCCTCTTGCACAGAGTCAAGGTGAGCGCCCAGCAATATTACATTATCGGGGTCGCCCTCCTTTGTTTCAAGTAGTATTTGCCATGTGTCGCGAATCTCGGTCAGAGTCTCGATGGTGAGGTGGACATTGAAAACCTCTTCGGTGTGTAATCGCTCATACCAAGCCATGCCTTGCTCGTACGTAATGACACCCAATGGTACGAGTGTGCCGTAGTTTTCAGCGCCCAGAGATGCTGAACCGCCCTTCACATTCGGTACGTTGTTGAAAATGAT
Source organism: Clonostachys sp. G952 (assembly GCA_027569935.1). Taxonomy (NCBI): domain Eukaryota; kingdom Fungi; phylum Ascomycota; class Sordariomycetes; order Hypocreales; family Bionectriaceae; genus Clonostachys; species Clonostachys sp. G952. The sequence continues at coordinate 450,178 of JAPDLB010000041.1, forward strand.
GGCTGCGGAGGCTCCATGTGCCTTGGCGAGCTTCAGAACCTGCACGAAATGGCATTTCCCTCTCTTGACCAATGCGATTTTCCCACTGACATCGACGCCGCTCCATTGATCTTCGAAGCAACCGGTTCCTCGCTCATCGTCAATGGGGATACTCGCCAGCGGAGCATTTAATCCATCTGGAAGTGGGGTTGGGTGATTGTATTGTAAAGAGATCACGTCAACGGCTTCCTCCTGCGGACCAATCAATGATATGTGTTTGGTTTGGGAGAAGAGATGAGTGAAAGGCTGGATAGTCGTATCATACTTGGAGCACGAACTGGAATTCTTGCTCATGTATTCAAGTACATATTTTAAGGATGCATTGAAACCCGGCAACCCGAAAGCTCGCGTCCCTCCATTTTGGCTAGCAATAGTGTCGAAGGTGGTGAGGATGTCTCGTAGGCTAAGGCGTCCATCAGTCAGTGGATAGTAACTGCTAGAATATACATTTAGCACCTACTGGCTCTCTTGAATATCTGAAACAAGCTTCTCTGGCGTAAGTTGCGCTTTGCCCGCAGCACACGAGACGAGCAATGGGAATAAGAAAGCTGACGTCTTCATGATATTAACGTGGTAGAATAACCTTGATAAGACTTTTTTGTGACCACGCAAGAGGACGCCAAGCTCGGGTTTTATACATGCAGAACTTTGTTAGCATACTGCTCATGCTGGTCCGTACGCAATGACAGCTGACAAGTCCGAGACCAAGTCCGAGATTGCACTGCCGCTTCTTCCTAATGCAAACCCACGTCGCTGGAACGCGTCTAGCTTGAGGCTGGTTTATAATCTACGCTTTTTCCTTCGCACAGCCTCGCCGGCTTGAATGTCGATCTCTGTTTCTGCATGGTTGTTTGTAGGGAAATGCGAGCTTAACAACCGAGCCAACCAACCACAGGGCCGGTCCAGGCAGGGACTTGACCATTGTGGGCAAGGATTAATTTGGCGTCTGCCGGAGCTTACGGAGCCACGTTACTTTTTTCTCTCTAAACTTGAAGAGTTGTCAGGCTCGCCACCCGGCAATGAGACCCTGCTTTGAAACACATGAATGCTTCACTATGTAATCGTACTATTATTATAAAACCATTGCCGGGGCATGAAAAAATGGAAATCTGTGGCCTCATACCGTCAACGCCCTCTTAGTTCCGCCACGGTAGTTGCTTACGCCTGTTAGCATCATTCGTGGACCGAGGAAATTCAAGCATAACCTACAATAGGTGGGAGAATCATTACTACTTGTGTCCGAGCCTTTCAAAGATGAATAATTTCGCCGACTAAAAATATTTAGACCACAGGGGGAGCTACACCTCGAAGAGAGGAAATAGAGCAAGGGTCCCTTCATCATCAATTGTTGGTCCAGCACATTGGATATTGCTACTCAGTTTCTAATCCTACTCCCGGAGATTAAGAATCGTGGTCTTACTTCATATTCACTTCTACTTGATCCCGAATGATCGCAGCCATTGGATTAAATTTATTTTGATGGTGTTGGTATCGGATTTCGTCCATCTAGATATATATTCCCTGATATAAGTTCCAAATGCTTACCTAGGAAATGCGCTATTTTAGGGGCCGAGAATCAAGAGATGGTTCTTTCCAAATATTTGCATAACAGTGAATCAAAACCATTTGCTTGCCGACCTTGATTAAGCTAGGTCGCAGGCCAGGTGGAATTTATAGCACCAGTCTTCATATCGAAAGCTGCATATAATTACTAGATACACCGGGCTCCAATCGAATCAGTCAGTCGTCCTTACACATTCACTTGATTTTCAATCTTTTCTTGTTCTAAACTGAACCTGATTCAAGTTTGAAGAGATCCATTCGCAAATTAAGAGCCGTGATATGGTGTGTGCGCCTTTAGATACACTCTCGCATATGGGCTCAATCTTGTCTGATGTTGGTTCCTCCAAGCGGCAAATCAGGCAACTGGATTAATCGTCTGCCTACCTACATAATCCCGCGTTGAGGAAGAAGCGGCATCTGAGCAATGTTTCACTAATATCAGGCAGCATCATTATTTATCAGGCAACTAGATGCTATTTTGAGCACGGCGGAACAGCGCCACATTCCAACTGCGAAAGATGAAGCAAAAGAGAGTGTCGTGATTGATTAGTGATCACGTACTAACAATTATATGGGTAAGACTTCAGCCTGGCAGCCGTCTTTGGTGTTATCTTTTGTGATTCGCGGGTACTCTTCCCGACATCGACCATTCTACTCAAGCCCAAGCGCGCCTGTTCAGCTCGTCTCAGCCGCTTCCATCACAAATTCACTCAGCTGCCTTCGCAATCATCAGCCATACCAACGCAGCAGTGTATCATCGCGTTATTGCAACGATGGCAGCAACTCAAGAGCATTATGATCAGGTCCATGGGGATGAGGAGCATGTGCTGGCACTGGAAGACGGGCGCCAGTTAGCATATGCGACAAACGGCCCACAGAACGCACGCGTCCTCGTCATCTTTTTCTCAGGCCTGTTCAGTGTCGGCAGAGCTGCTGATGTCCCGGCACCTCTACGCGAGCTTGGTGCTCTTTGGATATCGCCTACGCTGCCCGGCTTTGGCAACTCGAGCCCGAGGAAGCCAGGCGATGCATACCACACCTCACTCATCAGGGATATCAACGCCCTCTTGACCGAGCTCTATCCCACGGGCGAGTTCGACAGCCTATACGTCAGTGGAGGGTCCTATGGCACGGTTCAGGCTCAAATGCTGTACGGCGCCTCGTACGACGACTTCCCTGCCGGGCGCAAAATCGCAGGGTGCATGTTGCTCGCTGGCTTCTCGCCCTTCAAACACCAGGCCAACTACACGCGGGATCTCAGCTGGCAGAATTACTTCTCTGTCGGGCCACCAGCAAGATATGTTCCATTCTGGCTGCTTCAGCGACTTGTATCTTCAGTGATTGCAAAGAAGATCAAGACACAGGAAGGCGCCGAGCAATTTCTCCAGGAGTTTCTGTTCTTAAAGATGGACGACAATGAGCAAAGACATTTCGCAAGCTATCTCGCGAAGGTGAACAGAACAGAGGCTGGATTCATCAGCAAAATGGCTGAGGGCACAAGGATGGCAGGTGTCAGAACGTGGCAGGGCTTTTTCGAAGTGGCTGATGTCGTCCACTCGGACTGGGGGTTTTCACCTCCAGACCTCGATGACGAACATGCTTCCAAGCCAATGCTGATCGTGGGTTCGGAAAAGGACGACACGGGCGGGAGCTCCAACGTTTGGTTGGCGGAAAACTACAAGAGCAGCTTGCTCAGGGTCCTACCTGGCGGACACATCTCTTCGCTCTACTACCTTGATGAATTATGGGAGCAGATGATAAAGCTGAGCCAGGCGGACCACTGATCGTGAATATGAGGGAAGTATGTTAACATGGCCCCTCTTTCCTTTGTTTTATGTTAAGTCTTCAATAATTTTGTTCTTGTTTCTTTCTGTTGTTTTATGTAGACTTTTCATTCGGATGGAGAAAGGACAGAGCTACAAGCAGCTTTGAGCGAAAGGGAGGAATAATATCCAATGTCACATAGACGAGGCCTGCAAGCTAAGAATGATGATATTGTGAAATCTGAGCGTCTCACGCCGGAAGCTTCAGTGACCAAGCCACTTTGACCCGGACACATGATGCCGCACGGAGGGATCAAACGAGATGGTAGGATTGGAGTACCAATGTCCGAGTCGAAATCAAGGTCCAATCGGATGATCTGTTTATCGTAAATGAAAGAAGCAATGCCCGCTCAGCTTATTCCGTATTGGATAAGTGGTTTTCTGACTTGTAAAGTTCAAGATTCGATTTCACATATTTTGCTACGACAGACCTTCTATTCTTGGCCGCATGACATTCAGTTTTGGAATTCGCCGGTGTGATAAGCCTTCTAAATAGGCCATTTCCGACTTAGCACAAAAAGGGGAACAGAGAAGGGAAACTCAACAAACCGGTGCCCAAACCAGGGCCTCTACAAGTATATCAGTTCAATAGCGATTTGCGCAAAGGACCTGACAGGCCATCTACTGATCAGCTCTAGGGGGATTCTTGGCAAGTGCAGCCAAGCGATCGGATGGCGGCATGATGAAATGGACGCCAAGTTATTTGAGATCAAATGCCCATCCCGTGAGAGTCCTTGTTTGAACCAAAGTCCTTATTTGACTTCTTAAATAATTACCATAATTATCCGAGTTCCCTAAATGGACTTCTCGCCTCCAAAAAATATGCGCATGATCCTCCGTGGAGCTAAATATACCAACGGATCATCGGTGCTGTACAGGAAGGGGTATCTCCGAGCAGGGGGCGAAATGGGTCAGCACAAGTACAAATCCGTAGCTTCCAGCCATCAGAAAGGTCCATCCCCTCAGTTGGGGGCTTCAAATTGACGTGTGTCCTGCTCACAGCTGTTGACTTATTCACACAAACTGGTCATAGGCTGTAGGATGGGAGCTTTCAGTCTATCGACGGGCCAGCCAGCCGCCGGCAGAGGACAGAAGTCCTGGGCAGTCTTGGCGATCGCACTACTGTACATGGTCTGCATATCATGGATCCCAGAGACTGAAGCCTTGACTCTTCACGGTCGTGATCACGGTGGCCATGGGGCCATTCGAGATGTCCCTACGCGGGTGCAGATTCGTGATGAACTAGCGAATGGTGTTGAACTAAGGGTGCTCCCTATTGGAGAGTATGTCCTAATTTCCAGTAGTTTGCTGGTTTCCCATTTTCTGTCTGAAGCAGTCACTGACTCCCATTAGCTCGATCACCTATGGCGCCGGCAGTACCAACTATAATGGCTACCGCAAGGCATTATACCAGAAGCTCAAGGACCACGGGAATGCTGTCGACTTTGTTGGGTCCATGCACAGTGGTGATTTCGCGGATACTGACCACGAAGGACATCGAGGCGAAGTGATCAGCACAATTCAGAGCATGTCCCAGAAAGGTATATACGCAGCACCAAACATTGTTCTGCTCCATGCCGGGACCAACGATGTCAACCGGGCCCTCAATGTTGGAAATGCGCCAGCTCGTCTCAAGACCCTGATCGAGGACATCTACTCGCACTCAGAGAACGCCGTTGTCCTTGTTGCTAAGATCATCCCGTCGAAAAACCAGACGGCCCAGACAGATCTCGCAGCATACAACAAGGCGATCCCCGGTGTCGTAGCCAGCTTCACGAACAAACAAATTGCCGTTGTTGACATGAACTCTGCCTTGACGACGGCCGATTTGACCGACTCTCTACACCCAACCGATGCGGGATACGCGAAGATGACCAATACGTGGTATGATGCCATTATCGACGCGAATTCCAAGGGGTGGATTGTGAAGCCAGGCACAGCTCAAGATCCTCCGGATTCGACCAACCCCGACAATTGTCGAGAGACGCCATCTTGGCTCAAGGTAGGCGAAGTCGCCAGCGGTGCCTCAGTGTAAGTCTCTCTTCCTCTGTATTCCCCAACACATGATCAACAGGGCTTACTTGTATTCGATCTCCTTAGAGCTACCACAGATGGAGATTTCAAACCGGTGTGGAAAAAGACAGGCGTCATAGCGAACGGCGCCTGTCCCCGTGCTCGGCTTCATCTTATGGACCTCGACGGTGACGGTCTGAAGGACTATGCTTGCGTTGATCCCAAAACGGGCGCCACCACGGTTCATCGCAACATTCCTGACTCATCGGGAAAGAGCCAGAATAAATGGGAGGCGGCAGAAGAAGTCGCCTCTGGTAAATCAGGACGGGATGGATATGGCGTGATGTTTGCCGAGTATGTTCTTTCTTTTGCAATTCAACTTCCTGCCCGACTAACATCCAACAGCCTCAATGGAGATGGGGTAGACGATTATATCTATGTAGATCCTGACAATGGAGATGTTTCTGCTTGGATCAACAACGGGAACATTAACGGGTCGTGGCAATGGAAGTCACTGGGAATTATCGCAAGTGGAGTTGGCGCCAAAAATACCACTCTTCAGATGGTTGATTTTGACGGTGAGATTCGAATCCGCCTTCCGTGATAGATGCTATCGCTAATTACCAAAAACCACAGGGGACGGGCGTGCTGATTTCTGCATCGTTAATCCATCCAGCGGAGAAGTGACAGGCTGGCTGAACACTGGTGCTAGCGATACCCCCAAATATCATAAACTCGGTGTCATCGCTACGGGGGCTTCGGCCTCCAAGGGAAGCAAGGTGTTCCTCGGTGACTTTACCGGGAACGGAAGAGCAGATTATATGATTGTGGGAAGTGGTGGCCAGACCAAAGGATTGGTAAACCAGCTGCAAGAGAATAGCATCATCCCAGCATGGCTGCCGGTTTTCGACCTGGCTGCTGGTCCAGATGGCGTGACGCAGGACCAGGTTCGTTTCGCCGACATGACAGGCGATGGTAAGGTGGACTACTTGGCCATTGATGAGAAGTCCGGGAAAATCACCCTGTGGGAGAACGCCGGAACAGGGGGCAAGTACCAGGAAGGAGAAGGCGTTTTCCTCTGTGACTGTGAGTTCCGTCATCGGCAGGTTTTCTTGTCATCTGACGCTAATCGGAACATAGTGGACGGAGACGGCACGAGCGACTACTTCTGGTTGGATCATGAAGGCAGAGGATGGGGTTACCTCAACACAGGTAAAGGCAAGAACCAATGGCAGAACCTGGGTAATACTGCCAACGGTGAAAAACGCGACCGGAACCAAATCCGCATGGGAGTTCTCACCTCTAGCGGCCGAGCTGATTACATCATGGTTGACGACAAGACAGGGCAAGCTAACTGGTGGAAGAATTTGGGTGAATCGAATAACTATGGATGGTCGTCTCAAGGAGAGGCCGCGGCCGGTCCTAAGAAGACTATTGAGGATACCTATGGTTGGAAGTTCAAAGGCAAAAATGTTCGATTTGCGGAGTGAGTTCGACCTCCCATTGCCCTCTCCTTTACTAACAAGACATCCAAGTTTGAACTATGACGGACTGGACGACTATGTCTATGTCGACGAACAAGGCGCTGTTGTCATGTGGCCTAACCTTGGGAAAACTCCCATTGCTTGGGGGACGCCCAGAAAGGTGGCAGACGGAGTGGGTGCCCTGCCACGAGACATTCATTTTGCCGATACAAATGGGGACGGCAAGTTAGATTATGTCGTAGTAGACAGGGTTAGCGGTGCTGCAAGATCATGGCTTCATGGTGGTTTCCGAAGTGACAATTCCATTGCATGGAACTCACCAATTAGCTTTGCGGATGGACCTGGGTCAGTTGGACGTTCGATTGAGATCACTGAAGTAAGTCCTTGGTGGCTGATCTGATATTCTTGATTTCTTCTAACAGATCCTACAGATGACTGGTGACAAGCGTGCAGACTATGTGTCAGTTGACCCTAATAGCGGAAGACTCAACCTCTGGCAGAATCGTTGCTGGGCCAAATAAGGAGCAAGACCTCGATCAAGATAACAACGCCATCGGCTCTCATTTATCCAAGACGCAATCTTTAGTTGATTGTTCTATTCAGTTGTTGAGTCGGTGTAATGTTATATATTTGGAATGGGGCTCAGCCAGAATATACCGTGTCACTATTCTTAACCTAACAGAATCTCCTTCACTTCAGGCCTAGGCCCTACTGTATCAGCCAGAGACTGAGTCAATACTTGTCCAATCCCTCTCCGCTCGGCGATCCCGTCGACCCAAGTGATTGACATGACCCAAAGCAAGTCCCAAGGTCCTCCAAGTGCTTTGCCAGATGCGTCATGTATGAGACTAGATTGCCAAAGTGCAGATTTACCAGTCAGAGTCTGACACCTTGCCACAACCACTAACTGGACCTCTTCTCCCACCGAACCCAAAAAGTCCAGATTGTCTGGGTGAAGAGAGCCAACTAATGTGCCACTGGCAGAGTGAAGTGGAATGTCGTCGAGTGCATGCGAATCAGCCGGCATTGCGTCCGCCTTTGATAGACGATTTGCTGTCCAGGTAGTTGGCCTTTCACCCAACACCAAATTGAAAACGATGGACTGAAAGTAAAGGACACAATAAGGTGGAAATTTGCTATGAGAGCGTTAGCCAGTCGCTCTGGTGTTGATCTGACTTTCAGCATCAGACTAACGGTATTAGCACGTGGCTTGTTTGCGTATTTCCCGGTAATGAGAGTTTGGGTTGAGCAGAACGGGCCTTGATTGATCTTGCTCTCGTGTCTTGTCGCTGCATCTTGGCATTTTCATCAGAGCGGATCGAATGTCTGGGTTCTCGAAAGAAGTAGTGCTCTTTCTGCCAAGTAGAGGCGGTTGAGCATGGGATGGTTTGCTGAAAACTCGGCTCAACTGGTTGGCTGAAATGACGTATTGCTGTGAGAGTTAGCAGGCTGTTTCCCAAGAGCTTATTGAAAAAGTCTCACTCCATTGACGAGATGCTAACCAGTTTCGGATGCACTTCATTTCTATACTGTCTCGGGTTATTGAAAACTTTGCAAGCTTGTCGTACTCGGATTGACTATTGACAGACTCGAGTGCTTTTTCAATGAGTCTAAATTTGTCCCCAACTTCGGTCGTTGCCTCTTGGTCTTTCACCTCACCCCTGCCAGGAAGAGCTGCCTTTGGCTTGTTCAAAGCTAACCAAGGAAACTCAATTTTCGTTTCGTAGTAGCCAAGGCGGTCAGGGTCAACCGAATAATCCACCATCACCATAGACTTGATTAAATTGGATTTCTCTGAAACTTGATCGTACGGAAAGAGTAATGGAAATTGTTGAAGAAGGATCCCCAATGGAGTCTGTTTCCCGGGTTTAGGACGTGACAGCTTTTTTATACGCTGATTTCTCGGCCACACAGCCCATTCTATCAGCCTCTTGGTTGCAAAATACTTAGTGATGTTCTCCGGGTTCCAAGAACTGTTACCTCTCTCGTCGTACGCCACATAATTCTCACGTGGCCAGAGGATCTTGCCTTCCCATCCAGACCATGAGAAGCTCGCAAATTCGTGGCGACGCCTCAGCCGGCTCTCAGGGGATACGAATAAGAGAAACATATCAAGGAGATGGGCGGGCAATCCCTCGGTGCCAAATGTTCCCATTCCTGCAAATAATGGGCGACTAATGCCAGCAGTTGCTCGAAGAGCGTCCCCATCATTGCGTAAGAACCTCCGAGAGTAGTCTTCGCAGAGCTTCTGGTATACCCATAAAGAGATGACTCTTCCTTCATCTATCTGTGGGATGCGGCTAATGTTGCTGTCATCAGGATCAAGCCAGCTTGTACACTTGTCTGACCAAATCTCTTCGCTCCAATTTGCCCCGTGGCAGCGGAAATACACCTGATTGTTGATGAATATGACAGTGCGTCGAGGGAGAACGAGTTCTTGCATGGTCCATCCTCGTGAGCTGTAGGTTGACTTTTCGAGGTGCCAGTCAATACTGTGAACCACGGCCATGCGCATGCCCCCTGGGACCAGCTCCTTGACAATCTGAAAACCCGACGCCCGAGTATCTTGGAACCCAGGCAGTCCGGCATTGCTGTCGGCACCAGTTGCGGCCACCAGTGTGAAATATGAGCCTGAGTAGATGGAGTTCATGAGTTCTATGCCGAGGTTGACATCTTGCATATCGTCCTGGATCAAGCAAAGTGCATCTATCCAGAGGTATCTTTCGCCAATGGATTTCACGAGGTCGACCGCATCTTGCACTGTTCTCGGCAGGCCCGAAAGAACCAAATCTAGGCCGCCCGGTGTTTCCAATGCCTTTATGTTCCCTCTCTGCAATTGAAACATGGGAATCTGGCCCCAGACATAACTGAGGGTAACGTACCTAGCATGCAATGCAACTCTTTTGATACACCGCGCCTCGAGATCCAGGACTCGAAAGTTAGATGTATGCTCCTCAAAAAAATCCGCTCCCGACGGAGGCTTATCCTGAGCGATCACATTAGTGTCCGGTACGTCTGGCCCTATCACTGCTGGTCGGACACAATTGGTGTGATTACTATCACATTTATGCAGCCATCTAGATATCGTTCCCGGCGATATGTGGGAAGACTCGATGATCCTTGCACAATCGGGGCTCGCTGCTTGGCTTTCTTCAGATGCGACAAATAAGAGCTGCGTCCCAAGTCGAGATGGAAATGACAAACGGAATCCTGTCTCCTCTGGGAACAGAACCACATCGACAGCTTGGTCGGGGGCGATTCGTTTGACATCGGCCACTGTATGTGTGATTGCGGCCAGGGCGAGTTCACAAAGTGGACATGATCTGGATTGAAGCTCTTCAAAGGTGCCCAGAGACAGACCATGTGGCAGATCGGATTTCAAGTCGCTGAGGAGGGAGTCGAGCTCGTCGCGGGAAGGCGTAGATCCAGTTCGAGCGACCAGCTTATGGAGGCGTGCGCAGAATTGGGTGCAGCTCTCCATGGTGAAAGCGGTACGATGATGCAAAGATAAAGTTGAACTAGTTTGGTCAGATCGATTTATTAATATAGGGCATAAAAGCAGTGCGACTGTGCCCCAGAGGAGTCAATCAGGGGGTAGGATGGTAGGATTCATGGCTGCCGGGGCAGAAGTCTTATTCCCGCGACCAACCAAACTACTGGTTTACCCATCTGGCATCTCTCATGCGTGATGCTGATAGGGTTTGTTTCGAAAGGTTTCTGGCTCTGTTAAGGAGAATGAATTGGACACCTGTTTATGTCAGATAACTAGATTTAGCAGACCCGCGTTGTACGCAAACAGGTCCATGTCTTCTTTCATGGATTCAGATACACAGCACAAGCAATTTGTTGTTTAAAAACATGACGCTGTCCAGTTCTAGTAACGCTATCTATGCATGGGATATCTTGCTCATTGCACTGTTTCATCAGACCATCATACCGCTCTGATGGCGAGTCGCCACAGCCCTTTGTCGTCTACTGAACCATTCAAACATGGGAAATCTCCAGGATCCAAAATTGTTTCGAAAATACCAAATAGCGAGAACGACGAGAGTGAGTACACCTGTCACACAGCAAAATGGAAACAGCCATGCAGTGACCTCCGCATCGCCAGCATCGCTTGCTCGAAAGGCAACCGTTGAAAAAAGCGTGGCTGTGAAAGTGCCCGGGAGGAAAATCATTGTCAATATCGTGATTGAGTGCATCGATGAGCTGTCCTCGGACATTCGATATGACATGGTTAGGTTAGTAGAGCTATCTTGCTGCGTAACCATGTTGAACACCTCGACGGGCATTTGTTAGCTATCATGACCGCCAAATAACTCTCTCCGGGGTGAGCTTACAAAGTTCATTGCAGTCTCCTTTCTCGTTTTATATGACTTGAGCCAATTGTTGTGATACTCGAAAGCATCCTTGACGTACTGAAAGGCGCTCTGCGTCCTGCTGACACTTGTTCCTGGACTGCCTTGTTGTGTTCGCTGACAGAACAGCGTATGAGCCTGCAGTAGCTTCTCGCTTAACCTCATTGACGACTGGGCGCTTGCCAGTCCTGTGTTTAGCATCTGTGATACTTGATGCAGCTCAATGGTAATTCGTTGTAGCTGTGTTCGTCCATCCTGATCTCCTGGTTTAGTTGGGCTACCCTCAGCTTGGTTATCAGCATAATCGTTGACTTTTTTAAGCTTGAAGGATGTTAATTATGGTAATGCGGTTAAGAACATGGTGACGGCTATGTACCGACCTGAGTCATCAACTTATTGCGCACTGAAGCGGCATATTCAGTGGCTTGCTCGAATGCGATGTTGGAAATCAGAGCGTGAACCAGAAAAGGGCTTGAGGCAAGCTCATTCGGTGATAATAAAGAGCCGTCGATGACACTGTTGCTGACGTTGATGCCCTCTAAAAATGAGAACCAGATCCCATCGTCAGGTGCCGACACCAAGTAAATTGTCTGATTTTTCGCGACCGAATAGTTCATATAAATTGAACACGGCGCTTTATTGCCCTGGGTAGCCCCGGCTTTCATCTTGTCATACCGTCCCTTCTGATGCCACCGGGGATGTTGGCAGAAGAACTCTGTATCGTTTCTGCGTCAGCGCAACAAATTTCCGATGGGATGATGAGAAAATGGCTCACCATAGACATCCTTCTTTTCTTCCCGATCAGACTTGACCTGCGAGAAAGCAGACCAATAGTTAGGACGCCCTACTAGATCAAGAACGAAAGCAGCGTTGATATCGAAACGTTCAAAGATCTTCATGGCGAGACTTCTGGACATGGAACTCTGCTGACTATATGTGGCACTATCATTGGCCTCGAGCTTTGCGCATCTTCTCAACTAGTCAATCCTGTCAACTCGAATATTGGAGTTCCACGGCCTTACATGATGATGATCGAGGGTTCATTTTCGGTGCTTGACAGAGACTGGGATCTGTTAGAATTTGCAGAAATAACTCTCCAATAACAGAGGCGGAGATCGACCTGGGTAATCTTCGATCCTTACATCAATTGCAGCCTCAACTTGGATATCATTCTGATCGCATGCGTAGCCTTTAATCTTTAGCCAAGGTTGCAAAGAATAGACATAAAGGGCTCTTACTAATATGGCTGTTTGATCCGGACACTGTCAAAATATCTAGCTGAGAGTTGCTGATAAAATTGGCGCTGTTGGTCAGGATATCGGGCGCCTGATTTTGCAGTCCTGGATACAAGGGTAGATCTGGCAGAACGAGCTTCTCAAACACTGGGGGTTGTTCCACCATGGAGTAAAGTGGTGAGATTGGTAGTATCTGCGGCTCTATGGGCAAACCTTTCTCCCGCGACAGATCCATATGCCTCCGCCTACCTGATGATCGAAGCAAGGGTTGTGGCTAGAAAAAAGCGCGTCACGAGCAGCAGATGGCCGGAATGTGGGATTTGCGGGAGTGGGAGCGTGCCAAGAAATAGAGGAGAAGAAACGCAATGCCGGTGCAGGATGGACTTTGGGAGTGATACCGGCACATTTGTTTGCTCCAAAGTGAGAAGAAGATGTTTTCTTCGAGGCTGTGCAAGGGGCTCAGGAGGGACTGCATTAACCCGAGGGTTATGAGCTGTTTATTAATGTCCACTAAAGTCCACTTGACCGGCTGTTGCCAGCCTCCCCTAATGTTGGCTGACCAGGGCTGATGCAACCATAGGTTTGAATTGCCGCTGACAAGTTCGCGCGAGCCCCATCTATTTGATCATTCACCAACCAGTCGACCAGGGGTTCAGCGCTTGAAGCCTTGTCAGGCGGCCGAATGGTTCGCATCCAGATGTTTACGTCGCTGATAATCCAGCGCCCCCTTTCTTTCCCAAGACCATGCATTTTCTCTCTCTCCTCTTTTCTGCACCAAAGAACATCCCCTCTCTGGCGGCAGAGAAGGCAACCAGAGGTTACTTAATAATCAACAAGGGTTTGCTCCTGCAAATATAGCGGTCAAGCACCACAACGCTCAGCGATCAATTGTTCTCATTCTCTCCTCGATCAGCCAGAAATATCCAATTTTGCGGAGTCTACGTGGTTTAACATGAAATGGAAGCATTACAAAACTATATTAGCTTATAAGACATCAGAACAACTGCTCTTCTAGTCGCACTCATTGACAGAGTCCAGAGCCAGTGGGTCTATCCAAAATAAGAGTCCGGAACATAAGCGCCGCTTCAGATATTTCACGCGCAAGTATCTGCCTCGGGACATGGAGCAAAACAAGAGAGGAGTGCCCTGTTTTGCACAAAGCTCGAGGTGTCGGCCTGACACGCCTTTTGGTTCATCTACATGGTCCATTGATGACCCTTGGATATGCTTGGACTACTATCGTTAATGCCCCCTTAGAGTATTTTGCATCGGTATATAAGATCATGCTCTAGCGTGGAAGGAAGTGTGAAAGCCGCTGTAATTCCTCCACCGCAGTTGATGAACCCAATCTAGTACGTTGGGAAAACTTTGATATTCGCCTTCGCTAAACTTCGTCACTTATCAATGGACGTACATTTAAAATGTCAGTCAAGACTTTTCATTGGCGTATTGACTGGGTCAAAGTGTGATAAAGTGTAAACAAATACAGGCTCGTTATCTAGATCTTCATGAGAAGGGACCTGCTCGGTCAAACAAAACAGTCTGGTCAATCCAGCCGATTTTTCTAAGAACTTCAGCAATGTCGTTTTCAAGTAGGTTTCGTAAGTAAGCTATGTCAACCCAGTCTTCATTGAGGTTTTGTGGTACACTGGGGTTCGGTGGCAGCCCCAGCCTCTTATAAGGAGGAACTCTCTCAGGAAGACTGATTGGAAAACGAGCAATGTCAAGCCGGAGTCGCTTTGGTCTTGCCATCAAGTGCAGCAGTCTGTCCCTTTGCCGCACGAGCCTGGTCTGACTTTCCAAGTGGAAAAATTGTTTGGTCACATCTGACCAGTAATTATTCCAATGTGGGTCAGGCAAAACATACTTGTCGCCCCCTATGCCATCAGGAGTGAACGATGGCAGCGTTTTGATGACGTGGTGCGTCATGGCAACTGAGGTCTTGATCTCATTGTACAGTCTATTCCGCTCAATACCCTGTTTGCTGCCCGGGTGGATTTGCTCTCCTGATGTTGTAGAACAAACTTCTAGCTTCCTGATAGCATCATTCAAGCCCAACCCCAAAGCGTTGACAGCATTTAGAGTTGCTGGTTGCCTCTCAAGTTTCAATTTTGGCCCAGTACTCTGGATATCTGCACCATACCTCAAGAGTACTTCCAAAGCTTCTTGCCTTGGCATAGGGAATTTAGTAATGGCGACCGGGAAAGCTAGGAGAATGATCAGCAGGCTGCAGTCAACCTCCTCTGCAAGGTCCTCCCATTCGGATTGAAACCTCCATAGGACTCTGATACCACCACTGCTCGGTCCTAACTTCTCAAGCGTCGCATGAAGAATCTCTTTGGTAGCGAAACACCATGGCCAGTAAGGATATCTGGCCATTTCCCCGGCAGATTCCCTGAGACAGATATCGAGCTGGGCACGCGACATTCGGCGAAGAACAGCAATGATAGCTTTTTCGCCCCCAGCGGATCTGTAAAATCCGAGTCTCTTTATCGACTGGGATCCAACATTGATATCAATGTCCTTCCTTGATAGGAAAAAGTTCACAACTTCCATTTCGCCCCAGAAAGCAGCCACCCAGAGAGGAGTGATAGGGGTAATCTCATCCGATCCTCGACCACCGTACGAGATGGCATTATTGGAAATGGCCTCTGTACCAGCCATGTCAAGAACGCAGGCCACCTCCTGGGTGCAGTGAGGCGGCGACCCTGATGACTCTTTGCGAAATGCACAAGCGAAGAAGTGCAGCGGCGAGAAAACCATCTTGATCTTGGGATCATGTTGACACGCGGTCCATTCTGGCGGGGTAGCAGCGGTCCATGAGAAGTCACTTCTCCTGAAGTACTCTTCAGCGCATTTCTCACAGAAATTCTGCGCGTTACCCATGAAAAAATTAGACTTCAAATAATTTAGTGCGATCTCCACGGCTCTATCCGGGTTCGTATGCGACGCCTCTATCATCCTGGTCTGGCAAAGCACCAAAGCTTGTGCGTGTTTCTTTCTCTTGAACTTACTAGCTTCAGATGTGAATTTCTTTATTTCTGCGAGACGGTTATGATGCTTCACGTCGGCTAGGATTTGTTCCCAGGCGTCTTGATCCTCGTCGCCAAGCTCTTCAGACAGGCCAGCCACGAGAGTCGCTGCCTTCAATGTGCCTGGGCTCGCCAACCCTACGGAATCCATGTACAAATTTGCTGCTTCCTCGGCGTGATTCTTGGCAAAAACTTTCCACTTTGGATCCTCACTTTGACATGCTGAGGATATGAGTGTCTCAGACACCATGATGTGGACAGGAGCTCGTTGGTCGTGTGAGTCAGCCATGAACACTAGTAGATTCTCCAAGATAGATCTGGCTTGCTGTGCATCGCCCGTAAGATCTAAGCATGCGGCAAGACGCATTCGTAGCCGTATCTCCTCATCGATATTCAGATATGCGAACGATTGATCGCGTGACCAGGGAGGAAGCTTAAGAGCCTGATACTCCTTTAAAAGGTTGATAATATCATGATGGCGGTTTTGTGTGAACCACTCTTCCACCTTCTGCACCCGCATCCGGTCGTACACAACTCTGAAGTCCTCGTTCTGTTTGAGTGTGCTTTCTGCCCGTACGCCACTTTCAATGAATGCCATGGCAGCCAAGTTAAGAACGATATCTTTCTGGTTAGAGGTCAGATGATCGTAACTCTCCAAAAGTTGTTTCAGCCACGGGGAAGCCTCTTGATAGGCTTCAGCGGCACATCTCTCTTTACTCTTTTGAATCGATAACTCCAAATATGCAGATTTGAACGATTCGTTCTGGTTAAAATATTTTTCGATCTCTTCTATCGGCACAAGGGTTTCGATGAACGCCAGGGCACCCAAACCGGCAACACTCGCTTTCTGCGTCTCGTCAAGCTCGCTAGAGATACTGAGAAGCTGTTTCAATGAGGGGACAGCCTCCTGGTATTTCTGGGAATCGACAAGCTTTTTGGCTACTCCGATCTGGGCAGCTCGCAGGTATCTTTTCAAGGCACCTCCCTTTTCGGTTCGTTCAGGCAATAAGTCTGTCGAAGAAAATTGGGGTGAAGGGAGCGAGTCTTCTGAGCTTTTTTCAGATGTTTGAGATGCTTCAGTAGTTTTATTTGTATTAGACGATAGAGATGAAGGGAGTTGTGACGATTGAGACAGTTCAGTTATAGAGGGTGATTGAGGAGGTGGCCCTCCGGGCTTCCTTGGCTGTTCTCGTTGTTTTTCTGGCTGAATTGTATCTGGAGGAATCGGTGTAGAGTCCCATACATTGCTCCAGCGAGCAGATGGCATCTCGGAGACCTGGGATATGGTATATGAGCTGTGGCTGTGTACGCTCTCTGTGGAGCGCAGGCTGGAGAGCGAGAGATCTCAGTTAGCCACACTCATGCACCCATTTACCTTACGAAAAAAGACTTACGATAATTGTGTTCCCTCTGATGCGACTCGAGAGCCCATCCACGGGTGAGCAAGCGATGCTCGAGCTGACATCCGCTCATGTGGCTGAGAGACAAGAAGACCTCGGATGAAGCGTTCAGCATTCCTGGACGCATTTACGGAATCTAGTTGATCGACTGGGAACTGGATTTTGCCAAACGTATATCGAGATAATGCTTGTGTATCAAGAAATGGGAGCTTGCCTGTGAGGATACGGAACGTGATAATACCAACTGACCATAGATCTGCCTCATTTCCGTGCACTGAAGAGTCAGGGAGTTTTCCTACTGCGAGCTGTTCGGGGGCAGCATATCCGAGGGTGCCTACATAGAACGTATTGGGGGAGATGGATGCCAAGTGCCGCTCTTTGCTCACGCCGAAGTCTGCGATCTTGACCTCCCACGAGGGATGTTTGGTGGCCACCATGATATTCTACACATTCAGGTTAACTCACAAAGCCACCAGCAATTTGTCGATTAGTCCTCACCCCGGGTTTCAGGTCCCGATGGATAAAACCGTGATCATGCATGTGGCCAAGTCCCTCCAAGATTTGCCCAATGATCTCCGTTACTTCACTTTCTGGGAGCGGATTGTTGATATGGTGGCTCAAATCCCCATTCATCAGATACTCCATGACGATAAAAATAGACGCTTCATCCTCAAACCATCCGCTAGAACACACAAATCGATGCTTCAGCTAAGAAAGAATGAGTCGCTTGGCGCTCGCGCAGCTTTTTTCAGGTCCTGGGGGCCACATACCTCAGAGTGAGAAAATCTCACAATCGCCTCTAATTCGCGGGCATACTCTATCGCGTTACCATTCGGGTCACTTTTCTTGATCTGCTTAACGGCTCGCAGCGTAACGGGGTCGCTTTCGGATCGCTCCAGACGCACGACACCATAACTCCCCTGGCCAAGTATTGGTGTTTGGTCGTGTGAACGCCATCGCTGTATGATCGAACCCCGACCCGCGCCCTGGATTAAGTGCTCTGTAGAAGACTGGAGAAACTCTGTCTCCAGACGCAAGTCAGAGACCTGTCGAGACAGCCTGGGCGGTTCAGCCATCAGGTTATCTGCAGTGCCTGAGACGCCTTGACTACAGCAGCCCTCCGTTCATGTTGCGGTGCGTTCGAGTGATGCGCTTCGAGTATCTCCCTTTGCTGATTCTCAAACGCTATCAAGAGGTCATCATGGACAGCGCAGAGAGCCGTTGAAGGGAGTGACCGAATTATGGTGGCCTCAAAGTTAGGGGCTCGGCTGACTACAAGCCCTTGCCGTTTCCGAGTGGCTGCATTCAGCTGACCACCCCAAGGCATAATCGATGAAACTAGTGATTCTCTTGCATAAGTAGCGGGAATCGGTGGCAGCCTAGGCCAACCAGCCTGTGCCTCGACTGGCCAGAAGGGCACAAAGAGTCCAAAAGATAACTAAGTAATGAAGGACAGCACACTGGTTTCATATCTAAGGCCCTCAAACTAGAAAAGAACACCTAACACAAGTGACGCGGCAACCTCCAGAGCGGCAAACCACCACGCTGCCGTTATTTTCCCTCTCAGAGTGTCAGCAAATTGGATTCCGAAGCTATCCAACGAACGGGACCGTCTGCTCTCGAAACAAGCTTCCTCGTGTATCGTGCGCTAGTCCTCTAGATTCACCACAACCGACAGCGTGTGTATGGCGACTACGATGGCGATGGTCTCTAGTAAGAGAAATATTGATATACTTCAAAAGCTAAGATAGCAAAGACCTGCTAACTATGTTCTTAACCTCGCTCTTTAGTGATATACAAGCGATCAGCGTATTTCCCACAGATCAAACTCATTTAATACTGAATAATACTATATGTAGCTTGGAATGAAATATCTCAGGATCAAGCTATCTTTATAGATTTCTTCGGGCGCCCTTCAGTTTGAGCATCGGATAGATCTGAATTCATCCGTTTCCATAAGATCCTATTGTCTGGCTCATGGCAAGGCAGATGAATTAGCAGATGCCTTGTGTAAGCGGTGGCGGTAGCAGCAGCATATTCCTGCCAAACTTTGTTCTTTTGTGCATCGCAATAATCACAAATACCCCGGATGACAAGGGTTGGCAGAATGTTCATGACGCCAGCTGCTTCCATTTCAAAGCATAGTACGCCGTATTTCTGTCCCCATTCGTTCCTGAATTTTGCATTCTTTATCACCTTGTTACCAGAGGCAATGATACCATAGTGCACGACCGGGCTGTTTGTCGGCCTTGGCTCTCTGTGTTTAATCTGGGGTGGGCGCGGAGGATTGGTGTCGCCTTCGGGACAACAGTTCTCGAAGAGTATATCAAGCTCCTCGCCGGGGTGGTTGAATCTCTCCTTGCCACCAACACTTTCAGATTCTACAATCTTTTCCACATAAGTGAGAAGCATGTCCGACGAGCCCCCAGGAGTAGACTTGAGATAGTTGGTCAGGGCACGAAGAGCCCTAGGCGGGCCTTGCAAGGCTCCTGTTCTTTCGAACATGACATCGCCATTTTCTTTTCCGCGATCATACTGGATCACACCAGGTAGGTCACCTTTCGGGAGACTTACAACAACATCTCCTAGTCGAATGTCATTGGCATCGGAGGGCACACCGCCACCGATGCCAACTAGCAGGCAAAACTTGATATTCGGAAAGCTTCTCTTCATATTTGTTGCACATTCAGCCGCAGGATTTGTCCCATATTCACCATCAGGGAGACAGGTCGCAACAACCTTGTGTTTTCCCATTCGCCCCAGAGCATATGCATAGTCATCACCCGGTGCTCGGTCCGTGTCGTCATGGGTTTTGTCTAGGAGAGCCCTGATCGCTAAGAGCTCTACGTCCAAAGCACACAGGATTCCGACAGTGTACACCTCACGAGGATATTGTTCCACGGGTGCCGGAGGCTCAGCAACCGGGGTACTCATGGCACCGCTCAACTGTGGTAGGCTGAACTTGGAGTCAAACTCCTGAATAGAAGATTTCAGACTCGAGACGTAGCCGCTATCAGTGAGGCGTGGCGAATCAACCAAGGCCGAATCATAAGGGCGGAGCTCCCCTTGACGAGGAGGTCCGAAATCCCCCCATACCCATCCAAGTTTAGAGTGATGGCCGAAAATCACCGCCCCTGATTCCGGTAACACAGGCTTTCTGCTTCCTGGGTACACTGTAGCTGACATGGACAGTGGTAGAAGTGACTGTACAGGTTCGTGACAATCATGGCCACTCAATAGAGAACAAGTTGTGTACTCAAAAGCAGTGGTTTCAGTATGCCAAATATTATTTACACCGATCTGAGTATGGCCGTTCTTGGTGTAAGAGACATTGGTAATATCTTTCAAGTCGGAAATTGCCGCCGATATATAAAATCTGTCCTTTGGAACCTCCCTCCAGTTGTTGCAAATAGTAGTGCTGGTGGACGGCTTGATTAACATGCCAAAGCCCCGCCCAAACAAAGTGATTGCCTGTATAGACTTGATGAAGTCAACCCACGACTTTCCTGGACCCTCTAATATCGTCATCCGGGAAAATAGCCGTGTGTCGCTCTTAGTAGCTAAATCATGGAAGTCCCAACCGGACAGATACTGTCGAGCTTGTTCTTTTGAATCTCTGCTGCCTCGCTCTCCTGTGTCTTCCTGGTAATCGATGAGTCTTTCGACAATGCTGAAACAGTGGTCAACTCGATCCTTGAAAGACTCATCTTCCTCGTCGTACAACTTCAGTGCTCTGTTTCTTTTGTTTAAGAGTACTTTCACAGCGGCTTGCGGATCGACCGATTCAGCCTGTTCCAAATCCGCTTTCCTGAACAGAAACTCACTGCTAAACTTATCCACGCTATCATACTCCAGTGAAGATCGCACGAGATGAAGTAAAGCGGTTACCCCTTTCATCAGCCACCCACGCCGGTCTCCCTCGTCCCAAAGAAGGACAAATTTCTTGTCAAGCCACTTCAGCCTTTTGATATATCCTTTACGTCCCAGTTGTAGAGAGAAATCGCAGTCTCTTTTACAGATGACAAACGAATAACAATCTGCGACTGGTATGCTAGGGACTAGCGTCAAATCCGCCAAAGGACAGCCGGCGTCAGGAGTGCCAAGATATGCACTTTCAATCAAATAGTTGGCATATGCTGAACCTGTATAAGTAGTTAGTTTTTCATGGTTCATTTCAGAGCCCCATTACAGATTCCCATAATCGTACCAGCATAGAACTCAGCGTCGGAACACCACCCAAGAACACATCGGTAGCCTTCTAGTTCCCTCTTCTCAATAAAACCTACGTGACCTGGTGTTTCATACCAGTAAGGTATTCGATCTTCATTGTTTATGCCAATCAGGTGCCAGTAGATGGTGTTAGCTGTTTTCTTAGTTGGGTATATCAATGTCGAAAACCCTTTAATAATTGTTTTCCCATTAAATGTATTGATTTGGTTGGTACCTGCCAGCGATACCATTATATTCAACGGTATCTCGACACCTTTGTACGCCTCCGGTCTAGAAGGGACAGGATAGCCGCCGACTAAGATCGGGCTGATGAAGAGTTTATGCCAGCAATGGCCATTTGCCGGATAATATTGCTTGTCAATATTCTGGAAGTCAAATCCGATCCTGCATGTAACCGAATTTGAAGACATCGAATTTGAAGACATCTCTTCGTTGCAGATGAATGGAGTACAGTAGAAACATTGTTTCCAATCACGATTGGGGGCAGAACGGAGCGCAGCTGCGAGCCACGCCAACTGCTCACCAACTTCGGCGAGGGACGGGCTGGATCCGTTAGCGCTTACCATGAGCTCTTGGTCTTCAAATAAGCCTTCTCGAAATGAGGCATTGAGCTCTGTCCCATCGTCAAGTGTGACGCCTTTGAGATTCAAATCAGTGGTGTTCTCAATACCAGACTGGAGCACTTACTTGACTTGAGGCCTGTTTTGTAAGCATCTTGCACAACTCCCAAAACCTGTAGTCCAGTCAAAGGCCATGTTTGTTTCATGTATTCTTTTGCGGTCAAAGCCTGTATCATATCGTCAGCGCCGGTGAGGGTGATGATATTCGCAATTGCTTCATCCGAGCATATACCCAACCCCTGTTCCTGTAGAAAGCCCTTCAAATCCCACCCCATAATGAAGAGCACCGAGTGTGAAGGCTGACATATTCTTTTGCTGATTTTTCGACCCACTTTCAAACGACTTGTGATTGTGCTCCTAATCTTATGCATTGCCTGTGACCGGCCTTGAACGCAAGAGATTTCCAGTTGCAGACGACGCAGAAGCCACCGGCACGCACTAGAATTCAGGACAAATTCCCGGAAAAACACAGTATATGCCTCTTTGTCTGTTTCCTTTGTTTCATCGAGCCAATCAGGCTCTGATGTGCTGGAGACGTCGCTGTTGCCAACATCATCAGCAATTTTCAAATCCCGAAAATGCAGGTATTCAGACGAGTCCCCAGGCAACCCTTCGAACCATAAGCCTAAGCGTTCTCTGAGTGATATTTGCTCGTAAGTGAAGTCTTCATGCCTCGATTCACTCCAGTCGCTCTTAGAAGAGAGATGATATAACCATTTGCAAATATGACTAAGATAGAGTGATTAGACATTAGTACAAATATGTTGATAGATTTTGGACCCAAGTAGCATTACTGACCCTCTGTACTTGTGTGTAAAGAACATGACGTCTCTAAACACTTGTGGTGTTCCCTCACGTCCAATTTTTGTGGAAAAATCTCTCAGGAGACTCGAGATTGTCGAGAATGAGCCTTGTAGTCTTGATTGATTCAAATCACACTCCTGGATGGCTTTGAAAAGTTCCTTCGCAAAATCAAGCGCATAGTCCTCTATCCTCTGAGCTGGAATGGCAGTCTCGTCGGAATGGCAAGTCAGAAGATCGTTGCATTCCGACATGCTCGGCATTCGGTCGCCATCTACCAGCTGATCCAGCCGTGGCTGTAGCTGAACATCTTGAGATTTCAAGGCCGCATTGGCCCCAGAGAGCGTCCGATCAGGTTCTTTGATCATGCCATACGCAATAGACCCGTACCCAGAATGGTCTGGTATATCATGTTCCCTGGCGAGTGACTTCTCACAATCAAGACCCAGATCATGATCTCCAGCAACGTTGGGAGTGGCGGACAGCGAGTTGCCTGCCAAATCCACGGAGTGTGCCGCTACCGTTGAAGGAATGTATGCGGGCATACAATCAACTTTTATACTAACACAGCGCATGCACGGCTTGTTGCCGTCACACTTCACCCTCGCCTTAACGCAACCATGACAGGCATGCGATACTCGCCTAGCACCTAGCAATGTGTTCGGCCACTGGCGCTTTTGGGCAGAGTCATTATCGTGGCGCGCAATATGTCGCTCCATCAGGTCCTTACGCCAAAACGACTTTTGGCAAAGGTCACAGGCAAATGGCGGATCTATGGTGTGCGTCATCATATGGCGGTGAAGATGATCGGCCTTGGTGAAGTCCTTGCTGCAATCTTCATGTTGGCAGGCATACAGAGGAAAGCTCCTCATTACCCCATGTGTTATCCTACTGTAGCTTTGATCCGAACTGATTGGCTCTCTTTCTGATGTAGCGCGTGTGCCATGATTGATCACCACTGGAGTAGATGTTTTCTCGTTTGGTGTCCGGTCACCAATGGCCCTATGGATTTTTGGGTAGCCAAAGTCTTCCATTTCCTTGGTCTGTTTGGTTGTCCCAATGAGAGCTGAGTTGTAGAGTAACCGTTCGGGAAGTGTTATGGCGCAGCAGCTAATAGTTAATGTCCATAGTTCAAGCAGCTTGATTGACAAGAAGAAAGCTCAGGTTTGATGTGGAGTGTGACAATATGAAGTTTTGGAAGTCTTTGGCGGTAGTACGCCTGGCGGGGCTGTGCCTCATGAAGTTGGCAAGATTGGTTCGCATGGTCAGCCAAGGCAGATTTAAACCCTGACTACTCAGTAAGCCGGCATAAACATGTTTTATGTCGAAAATACCTACTCCGTAGTTCAGTTCCAGGAAGATGTCAACAAGGTGCCCCGTACCCAACATAACAAGCCGCCCACTTACCGCTCCCTGTAAAAATGATCCTTCGATCGAATTTGCAATCTTCACAGGAAGTCCCGAGCTCTACTTTCAGGCTTGGGAACAAGGCCTATTCAACTGCTGACCGCGGAAGTGAAAGAACCCTGACCAGAGCACCTCCGTCGCCGTAAACCATTCATCAACATGCATTCGTTTCTAGGGCTTCCGAGGAACGCATGGTGGGTTGGTTTTGGTCGACCTATCTTCTAAACGGCTGATCGGCTTCAAGTGAATCGGCACAGTTTTCTCTGTACGGTTGGACTACTCTGATTCGAGACTTGTACGACAGAAACAACATGGTCCGGGCAGAGTCTTAGCAAGCGTATTGGGAAGGATGGCCGGGGTGGAAGATAGCCCAACGATCCGCCGAAAAAGCCATGAGCTGTATGGATAGACACTGCTTTCTTTGGTGAGGATTCTTCAAGAGCCTTCCAAGCATCCTTGTTATCTAATTCTCTCAGCTCTGAAACTATTGGGATTTTATGAGGTAAGTTAGTCGGTCAATGTGCATACCACAAATGTCAAAAAGACACGGTTAATGAATTACATTAGCTCTGGTCAAGATCGGATGAGAGCAGTCATCCAAACCGGTTCAAAGCGTGGAGCTCGCACGTCAGGCAATGCTCCGTTTATCCTACTGAGAGACCCGAGTGCCTTTATCGAAGGGCATGCCCATAGACTCTTTGCCGACAGTCGCTATGGTCAGGTGCGTGACATCTTTGTTATCCTAAACTAAGACAGCCAGTCAATTAATATTCTTCAAAGGTCATTGTTGGCATTAAGCTTCGGAAGCCGTCACCTTTAGCCCAACTAGAGTGGAAAACGATCCCATGGAAAACTATTCAAAAGACGCCAAGGGATAGCCTGCTCGACATTATGATTGAACTACCAGCAATTTATGAAGAGGTGGACTTCACCAGCGCTTGCAAAGACCGAAACTCCCAACAAGATCGCCGAAGACAGCTAAGAGCAAATTGCTGGTCGCTTTCGAATGATCTCCAAAGCTGGGAAGCCGTATCTGGCCAAGCCACGCTTAAATTCGCGGAAAGCGTGTTAGAGGCAGGAAATCAAGTCCACACCGATCCCTTATCGCCCGACAATCTTTCAAAAGGGATTCTTGTTTTGATATACTGGGCTTTGTGCATTATGTTGTACGATATTCTCAAGAGTGATGCAGACCTTGACCCATCTTTCTCGCAAGTCTCGAACATATGGCCGTGTTTTGCCGAACCATTGCTTTACTATCACAAAGTGGTGGCTTTATTGCCTTGTTTCTTGACTCCAGATACGAGCACCAACTACCTAATCTTGTATCCGGTGGGCACTGCACTTCAATACCAGCGCAAAATTGACAAGGGCACGTGTCCAACGAGCAGACCGCCTTGATGCAGGCTTTCACAGGCAATGTAGGGAAGACTGCAATGGCGTTTATGAACGATGCACATGGCTTTAAAGGTTCCACACCCAATTCATCTTCAGGTCAGAAAACACTCACCTGATAACCAAAAATCAATTTCTTTATGTTTGAGATTCGATGGATGTTATTGCCAGGCGTTGGGCGGCACTCAGTTGCTCCTTGTCCGAGGCTACCCTGTAGCAACATCCGAAGTGTCTGGGGCTTCGGCCTCGGGCAAATGACAAATCCATCAATCATCCGGAGTTCAGCCGCCGCGTCTTTTCTGCCTCGGTGGTAGCAATCACGACATTCGCGACTTTGCAAGCACTCGACGTCTCTGCTCTCGGCTGTCTGCTCTCCCTCTTCTTCGTGAATTGCGTACGAACTGTGGCGCACCGCGGATCACAATGGCTCACCACCCCTCCTTCTCTCTCGCCGCTCTCCGTAAGCAATCGCTCACCGCTCAGCCCCTTGTCACCAGACCGTTGCTAACCGCAAATCAATTCTAGTGGCAGTCGGCGGCACCACCGGATACGTTAAGACACGGTCGAAGCCTTCTCTGATTGCTGGTCTTGGCCTTGGTGCTTCATATGCTGTTTCTGGTAAGCACTTTCACTATCTCGAGTTCGATTGGGCCAGTCTGCAGGCAGGATCACCTGCTGACTCTGCTAGGCTATCTCCTGAAGGAGAACAAGGACTGGGGTTCCGAGTTGGCCCTCGGCAACAGCATCGTCTTGCTGGGTGCAGCTGTTATGAGAATCGTCAAGACCCGCGGCAAGGCGCCGGTGCCACTCGGCCTCGGTCTCGTCGGCAGCCTGGCCACATTCTACTACCAAAAGAAGTATCGGGAATTTACCTTCGGAGTCTGAGCGCCGCACGCTGTGTCATGACGTTATCTTTTGTTGTAATTTTCGACACGAAATGATGTAAAATTAGACTATCTCCTAATTGCGATCTTTAACTTCCAACAAAATTCTAATATAACTTCCAACAAAATTCTAAGAGGGCGTGATCACCAAGCGTTGTAAGATTGGTGTTGTTGAAGCTACTTTTTCCGTACTTAATCCAAGACCTATATACTCCTAGGTCAACAGCGACATCTCACCCCAATCTAACATTCTAAGCCAGGTATCTAGAGGTTGTAATTAATCCTAGGCAAGGATGGTAGGCTGCTAGTTGCTCAGACTCTGAGAGGTTACGGCATTACGCCCTTTCACCACATCTTCCGCTTGGCTGAAGGTTATCATTTTTTGCAGGGTGCTGTGGTCATCCATGCGCGACCATCGCAGGGTTCAAGTTTTTGGGTTATGCACGAAACCTGGCTTTTTCTCTCTCCTGGCATCCGTGGCATTTTGCATGAATCTCACGCCCCATTCCAACTGGTCATATGTGGTCATCAAAATGGCAAAAGTAGGTACATTACCGTAAGGCTAACTATTCCTAGAAACTTTTATACAAAGAGCAAGAGAATTAACCAGCTCATCAGATACTAAGAAAGAGACGTTATAGTAATAAAATCACCTCCTCGTAAGTGAGGGAAATTCTACAACAATATAGCCCTGTTTTGCCTATATGTGTCGCTGTTACATAAAAATAGGTACGGGAATCGTAAGCATAGTCCATGGCCAAGGCAGAGAGAAACATGATCTAACGATATCCATTTTGCATTGGCGGAGCGTTTACTTCGTCTAATAGAATTGAATTATCTTAATATCAATTCTTACATGAAGCATTCTGTTTGCCCTTTACATGTCTTTTTTTCCAGCATGGTCTGATGAGAACAAAAGACAATAGAGATCACTCGATTCGAACAGGCTTTTATCGGCGAAACAACACGTTTATCCGGAGGACCTCTTGAGAGTAAGCTAGGGCTAGGGAAATATTGCTATCCCTAGACTTCGACGAGCGGGTGAGGGTAATGAGCCTTCTCAAGAGACACTTGGAATTTCTATGCTCGTAGAGATTTGTTTAGCCGCGCACTTGCATACCACATGACACTCGCCAGGAGGAGTGGCTGCATGGTCATGTCGTGTCATGCATCCTCCGGGGAGATCTTTCTAGCTACGGAGGGAGATCGCCGTGCACCCTTTCTGTTCACGTTCCGGAAATGATCTGAGCTTACACACACCACCGAACGGACACGATGAATGCCTGATCTGAACAACGCAAGATGGAGGCACCTCCTTACTACGATAGGTCGCAAGAAGCAGGGAGCTAAATCTTGGCTAGTATGGCATGGGGGCGTGATCTTCTATTTTTCCCCGTATGAGGCTAAAGTGCCAT
The DNA here is from genome assembly GCA_027569935.1 of Clonostachys sp. G952. Taxonomy (NCBI): domain Eukaryota; kingdom Fungi; phylum Ascomycota; class Sordariomycetes; order Hypocreales; family Bionectriaceae; genus Clonostachys; species Clonostachys sp. G952. Next base: position 477,877 of record JAPDLB010000041.1, read on the forward strand.
TTTTGGTTCGGCGATGTTGACGCCGATGTAACAAGACAAATTATAAGTAGGTAGTGAACCGATCCTGCAGATAAACGAGGGGTATAAATGACTATAGCTCACTCATTAAATAGTACAGAGTTTTCTTTCACTATAATCAGCTGACATTAAAGCAATACTGTGTCGAAATGAAGTTAACTTTCACTGCTGCGTTCGCTGCGCTGCTGATGCAGCCAGTATATGGCCATGCCACCTTCCAACAGCTCTGGGTCAACGGAGCTGACAAGATAAGTTCAGGAACAACCATCTAGGCTTGAGTCTCAACTAATACTCATCTACGGGGCCACCTGTGCACGTCTCCCACAGAACAACAACCCAATAGGCAGTGTCACTAGCAATGACATTCGTTGCAATGCCGGTACAAGTCCCGTTTCTGGGAAATGCAGCGTCGCCGCTGGCCAAACTGTTACGCTAGAGATGCATCAAGTAAGCTTCCTGTAGACTTTAGCCCGCTTATTGTATTGTCTAATCATTTGTGGCCTTCAGCAACCAAATGATCGCAACTGTGCCAACGAGGGCATCGGCGGCAACCACTACGGACCGGTAATGGCCTATCTATCACAGGTCAGCGACTCATCTACAGCCGACGGTTCGTCAGGATGGTTCAAGATCTTCCAAGACGGTTGGAAGAAGAACCCATCTGGATATAACGGAGATGATGATTACTGGGGTGTCAAAGATCTGAACCTGTGCTGTGGCAAGATCAATGTCAAGATCCCCTCCAACATTCCTTCGGGAGACTACCTTTTGCGGGCTGAGGTCATCGCCTTGCACAGTGCTGCTGGGTCGGGTGGTGCACAACCCTACGTTACCTGCTTCCAACTCACCGTCACTGGCGGAAGCGGCTCAATTCCAGCAACGGTCAACTTCCCAGGTGCCTATTCCTCTTCAGACCCAGGCATCTTGGTCAATATACATTCCCCAATGACAAATTACGTGGTGCCTGGGCCAGCTGTGTTCTCTGGGGGTACCACTAAAGAGCCTGGATCCTCTTGCTCCGGGTGTGAATCGACTTGCAAAGCTAGTCTCAAGCGCAGCGAGGTACAGTGGTAACGACACTGAAGAAGATGTGGATGGGTGCCTGGTTCTATATTCCACAGATTGATACAGAATGAAAGAAATAAAAGCAGTAACATAAATTCTATCCATTGTGACACGTTTTAGTGTTCTTTTTGTATCAATTTTGTTTAGCTGTAGATTACTTTTTGATTTCCGCTCTCATACAGACAGCATCTCCCCTCTTCACCAAGACTTCCCACTTGGAAACATCTTCTGTATTCTGGACTTCCCCTGTTTGTATCTGATAGGTTTGTCCTGCATATAGCGGTGACAAGGCCCGATACGTGATCTCGCTTGGCGACTTGCCCTTGCCATGGACATCACGCCAGTAATCAAGTGAACAGATCAGGTTCAAGGGTCCATGGACGACCAGACCGGGATGAGATTCCACCAGGCGTGTCCAGTCTTCGTTGTAGTGAATCTTGTGGCCATTGAAAGTCAGTGCGGAGAAACGGAAGAGCCCAGTTGGTGACCACCGGTACTGGCGTGCTTGATAAACTGTCCAGCTCATGTTAGAACATCGAATGTGGCGCGCGTGCAGTCTCGGCAGAGGTCTGTTACTGGATGGCTGATTCACTCACCTCCTGGTCCTTCAACATCCTTGGCCTCTGAAACCCCTCTCGTGTTGGCATCCGACAGTGCTGGTGGCTCCTTGGCCGTCTGGGGATCAACCTCAGGGCGGAAGATCCACGACCGCCTGTCCACCATCGCCAAACCGCGAGGCGTCCAGATCTCCTTATCAACCTCGACCAGCACCATCTCGCTCCCCGTCCTGCTTGTCTTGGGAGTGGCGCCCACAAGTTTTGTATGCTCCTCTGCCTCATCGCCAACACGCAGTATCTGGCTCGCCTCGCCCTCGTCACCCGACGACTGCCATTGCATTCTGCCGCCAGCCCACATCCTCCGGGTGAACGGGACAGGCGCATTGAACGTCCTGTCCGTGCCGTCCGCGCCCAGCTCTGACTCAACGCCGTTGGGCGTGAAATAGACGAGATGGTAGCCCGGCGGCACAGGCGTACCAACTGGCGGCGCCTTCTCAGACACGTCCAGGCCATTGAGCTTCGGGCGCCCGAGGGTGAGAGCAAGCTTCTGCAGCTGGTTCGCGTCGATCACCTGGCGGCTAACAGTAGTAGATCCGGAAAAAGTCTCCAGGAGACGGTTTGCTGCGTCTTTTGCAGTCGTCGCGATGGGCGCGGTGCGTGATGGCGTGATGCTCAGCTTCCTGCATGGTACTTTTCCCAGCCCTTGAGCTGTCTTCCAGGCCCGGATGGCTCTCGTAACCATTTTGCTCGATTGCGCCTCACTCTGTCAGCTATATCGTTTCAATGATTTTTGAATTCCGTCTGAAGTCCCAATATACGAAAGCATAAAGATTGAATAGGGTCGAAACAAGGGAGCAATCTGTCGGGTCGGCTTCATATCGGCTACTTGGCCAAGATGCCGATTTCCCCGCTGAGGCGAATTCAAGACACCGAGAGCATCATCTGCATCCTCTACGGCCTGGTACCAATAATTCCACATTCTGCGGTTTCAGAGGAAATTATCGTGCCAGTCTTTCGTGAAGACGAAACACAAATGACTTTTCACCAAGCGGCTAAGCTAATCAATGCGTGGCTCAGAACACGATGATTCATTCTTCAGCGTTGGGACAGGTCGCATACACATCCAGGGATGTTCTAGATGGTGTGTAAACGAGGGTGTGTAAACGATACTTGTCTTACCTAGGTACGTTAAATAAGATACAGAACTCAGCCTCTCAAGATCCAGGTGAACCACGCTCGCCGAGACATTGGGTAGCTGAAAATATAGAGGTCGACTGCTACCAAAAGAAGTTGAACAACCCAATCTAAATGCCCGGTGTCTCGGATATCCTAGCGACATACTTGACAGCACTAGCCTTGCCTTTTCGGAGGTTTTGAAGACCTTGCCCCAGTCCCTCCAGTCCATTGGGAAGGATCTCATGAGGATGAGGCGTAAACCACCCTTCCTGGAGGCCTTGGGCGAAGAGGCGGGACCAGGCTGTCGCAAGGTCCTTACCAGCCTCTTTATGCGAATCCCCAACTGACATCTGCGATATGTCAATTGTCTTGGGGAAGTCTTCGGTCGTTTGAGCCGGGAGGACTACCGAGATTCTGCCCACCGGATCTAGGACCTTGCCGATATTCAAGTAGCTGCCGTGCTCGCTCACACCATCCAGGGCATACTTGGGCTGCTTGCCTGCCAGCGCAGCACCCAGTTCCTTGACGAGCGCTTCGTCCCCTTGGCGGTAGTCAAACACCTTGTCCCCTTTGCTTGGATCAATCAGACCTCCGACAAAGTCGGCTCCTTTGCCGGCTACCGTGTAGATGGGGTGGATGTTGGCCTTTTGCAGCAGCTTGATGGCAAATGCGCCGACTGCCGTAGCGCCTCCGTAGACGATAACGCCATTGCTAACATCAGCGTTTCTATGTTGTTTCCATGGCTCTGGGAGGCCGAGTCGCGCAAACAAACCCACCACAGCGGTCAGGGCTGCGAGAGGGATAGTGGCTCCCTCCTCAAAACTGACTGAAGCTGGGAGGTGGAACGTCGTGTTGGCCTGGCCGATTGCGTACTCGGCAAAGCTCCCACCGGGCGTCATCATTTCGTGGAAGGATGCGACCCGATCGCCGGTTTTGAACTCGAAAACATCCTTTCCTACAGCATGGACGACACCGGCTATGTCGTCCCCGGAGTTCGACCCGTTGAGTCTCTCGATCCACATGGGGACTTTCCAGTCCTTGGGATTTGTGCCCGTGACGGCGACTTTGATCAAGACCTGGCCTGGTCCAGGCTCTGGGATTGAGGCTTCCCGTATCTCGACCTCAGTCGTCTCATGGTCTCTGTTCCAGACGATTGCTTCCTTCATGGTGCCGGGTTCTTGCGGGCGGGGATGAGATATATTCGAATTTTTGCTTCAGTATTCATACGGCCACCACAAAATCTTTGCGCCGTCAGTTTGGCAATATATATCAAGTTGCCGGAATAAAGTTATTGTTGAGCTTAGAAATTGAAATGATGATCTAGCTTTGTTTGTACGGGAAGTGCATTACAAACCTGTGGGGTGAAACCGGCAATATTCATCCCGGTTTGACAAATGACGTGCTCTGGTCTAGATCTGTGCCTCTCCTCCTCTCCTCTCCTCTTTCGATTTGTAAGCCCACCTTGAGCTGTAGACACGAACGTAGTAACGACCCGGAGGAAATATTCTCCTATTTCCTAATCAGTTGATAAGCCAATGCCAATGCAATGAACTTCCCGCCAAAAGACTAGCAAATCAAGAGATAGGCACAATCAGTAGATTTCAGATATCCCACGATGGCCAACCGTCATGTGGTTCGATTTCCCAACTCCATCATTGATCCTCTACACATCCGATTCGACATCTTCAACAGTTGGGACCCTGTTCAACTTCAAGCCAACAAACTTGGCAATAAGTTGCACACAGTCCCAGATGACTTGAACATCGTGCTTGGACACCCCAATCCTCCTCGTGCCCCGGATGTGCCAGTGCGTCTCCTTGGGCAGGTTCTGGATCATAATTCCAGGAAGCACCACAAGTTCCGTCTCAACGTCATCCAGAACCTGGCGGTCGCTGAGATAGAGCCCGTAGGTGATATTCTGGCTGATCCACGCGAAGTCCTTGTGGTCATCAAACAGCGCCAGCGTGCTACCCGCGTTTCGGGTGTAAATCTTGCCCAGCCACTCCTTCCCCCGCTCTAGATTGGCCTCGTCGCACTTCCAGCCCTCTCTGGTGGAGCTCCGGTCCTTGTCCTCCTCCCGCTCGCACGTGTTGATGACCATGATTGCCTCCAGCGGCTTGCACACGCCTACAATGCTAGTGCTCTTGACCAGCACCTCTCTCAGGCGCCGGATGAGGGCCTGCCGCTGGGCTGGGGTGGAGAACGCCGGGAGGGAGATGAGATGGAGGTATAGCTCTTTGCAGAGCTCCGGGTCGGGGCTGCCAACGAGCGCGGCGGCCGCGAGGATGTACCATCTGTCTGGGCCCAGCGAGGTGCTCTGGAATGCCTTCTCGAGCTGGGTAAACAAGCTGGCAGCGTTCTGCTGGCTCTCAGTATCTTGCGGGGTCGCCATTTTGGTTGATGTGGAGTCGAAAAGACGGAAGGTTTGAAGGTGAAGGAAGAAGATGTGGGTTGGTGTGTGACCAATATGTTTGTAAATATAAGTATTCTAATTTTCAAAGTATTACCTCACATCTCAGATTTTAGGTTCAACAGCGCTGACTGTCTTCTAGGTACAACCGCTATTATTGGTGATTTATCAGTCCAGGTCCGGGATCGGAAACTTGATTCTAAAGGATTTATTGATCGTCGGCCCACAACTTGAAGTTTCAAGCAGGGTGTTCGTAAGCTGTCAAAAGCATATGCTATTCATGTAAAGATATAGATTGATACCTAAAGAAAGCTATCTTGGCATTATAACAAGTAAATCGCACAAAACCCAGTATCCCACAGTTACACTAGGTAGAGCCAACCCAAGATAGGTTTCATTCTCCCACCAGAGCGCCGATTTTCCGGACTATCCGGGATGTTCAAACGGAGCGGTCTGAGGGCCGCGTGTGCACGGTGCCTAGACAAGTCAGCAGTGGGAATACCAATCAGTCGGTGAGACCTTAGGAGCCCGCTGAAACAGACGCCATGTGCCGGGTGCCGGGTTGTCTACCATGTAGATTGCCCCGGACAATAGTCAATTGCCGGGCCTCCTCAAAGGGCCCGATGATGATAAGAACATATTCGAATAGCATTGGGAAACTGCCGATATAGTATAGCTTGCGCATGGGCTTTCCCCTTGGTTCTTAACTAAAAAGAATTCTCATTTACCATTGGCACTATAGTTGCTCAATCTAATATATACAATGAAGCGAATAGAAGGGGGACCCAGCCTGAGAAGCGGTCTAGAGGGATTATGCAGTCATCCTAAGTACCTCTTCAGCCATCAAAGGAATTGTCCCTCCTCGTCTGTTAGTAATGAGATCTCACGAGCAGTAACGTGCTCCTCATCATCAGACTCGCTATCATCGGAAGATGTGCTATTCGATGAATGGTCGCTTTCAAAACTATCGTCATCGTTCGACTCAGCCAAGTGTGATTGTTTGACGATTGGCGTAGGCGCCGGCGTAGGGGTAGCCATGGCTGATGAAGGGCCTCCTGCACTGAAGCATGCGGTCCCGGTGGGCTGCGCCCAAGCGGTTGTCTTCCCATTCAGCTGTTCCAAGTCATTGCCTGGGTTTGGAAACTGAATATCGTAGTATTGCGGGGTAGAGCATCCGTTATCAATGTTAGCAATGAACATGTCGGGGAGAGTGTCGAAGAAGTCCTCGTCGCCTCCTGAACCCGTTACGGTGAGAGGACCGCAGTCCATGTACATTTCTCGATTCCCAATCTTGTTGAACCAGGTCCAAGCAATAATATAATCCCCGGTCGCCAACTCTTCGGGGATTGTGAAGTTGTATGTGTAAGGGTCCTCGGCGAAAGGGTCGTTGCCCATATTTCCCTTCTGGCCTCGAGCCGGACATCCACCCTCAATGGACTTGATAGTTTTCCATCTCGACTCACGTGTCGGATGTATGTCAGTAGTAATGGAAATCTGACAAGAGCCGCCACCATGCACGGCAGTGCCTTGCAACTTGAGTTTATGGGTGCTGCCCTGCTCATAGACATTCGACTCGCTGCCATCCCCGGATGTTACTCCCCTGCAAGGGAAGTCGGAACCATCGGCTTCTAGGGGTGAATTGCTGGGGTTTGTGAATGCCACTGGATTCTCCATGAACATGTGCGCGCTTGCGGCGGCAGCCAGGCCGAAGATGGCGAAGGTCTTCGGAAACATTATCAAACAGCTCCGGGTCGCTCCAATAGAAACACTAGAGAGATGTAGTAAAGAATCAATAATCAGCAAATGAAATCAAGGGCCTGCCTTGGCGAAGAAGAGAAGAAAGAACAAATTCAAAGGACCAGCCTCGGCGAGGTAGAGAAGGTCACAGGATTATCCAGCGTCTCAATGCGACTCGAGAATTGGGGGAGAATCATGGGAGCAAAGTCATTTGTACTTGATCTCGAACTACCCAGTTTAATATCTCCGTGAACCTTGCATTGATCCAGAATGGAATGCAATTAATCTGCCGCCCTAGTCACGTCGGGCGCAATATCGGTCCATGGGGGGGCCTGTAGGTTCTCGTGGTGGCCCATCAATCCTTAGAAATCCTTCAATATGGAGGCTATTTATATACAAGACTGCCTTCAAACTAGAAGGTCGGGGTTCATGAGATACCATGTCTCCCGTCATAAGTTACCTTGCAGATAGATTGAGCAAAAGATTTCTAATATTCTGTAATTTTGGAACGAAATGCAAAGAAATAATTTTGCTCACCAAGTCCGATCCAGAATGGAGGTTCAACTTCAAATAAGACCCACGTGTTGGGCAAAAAAGGCATCTCAAGCGAATCTATTCTTGATTTCTCGCCATTGGCTTTATAGGCTCAGCTTCGCTCTGAGTAAAGATTTCCACAAGCTTCTTCGAGAGCCCATGACAACCCATCTTCGCTTCCTCGCTTCCTTGAAAGGAATCTCTGATATCTACAACACTCCTACCCTAAGCATAATACAGTCCATGTCAAGGTCTGAGGGAAACGCCCTTGGTCTGGCTTAAAATAACATTAGGTTTTGCCCCATATTCAATGAAACAGTCAAGGGCCCAAGAGCCAAATCAACCTATATGTCCTAAACCCGGGTTAACAGACGAGGGTTTCGGGTTTGACCAAATTCAGAAACCACCGGGGCTTGGCACAGTTTATCGGTTTACCAGAAAGCCGACTAACGTTAACAAAAGTATCAAAGGAAGATATTCTTGCTTTACATGAAGGGCCTCAAGCTTGCGTGTATACCACCATAAAGTAAAGCATCGTATCTACAAACCGACCCAGACTAGGCCAACTTTATGTCCGAGGAACAACCAAAATGCTCCCATTTCTCGGCCGTACAAATGGGATCTGTAAACTGTCATCTATACATAGACTCAAACAAGTACGTGTGACAAAATAAGAACTAGAATCTTTTTCTTAGCCAAGATTTAGTTCACTCCAGGGACATTAAGAGGAACTATATCTGTACTGACATGCCTGTTGAAATTGACACCATCGTGGGCAAATTGAGAGCATTGTCTTCACGTATCTGGAAAGAACAAGCTTTCACGGGAATGATATCGAATTGGGTTTGGTTGGCTTTTAATTATCGCTCGACACAATTGTGCCTAATTGATGAACCTATACAATCCTACCATCCACGAAATCCACACAAACCCCAGTCAAAGTCCGTGAACAACAGTATCTAGCTTTCTCGGTGGCATGCTAAAATATCAGGTTGTCTTTGATTTAATTTGATGTTGGAGGTCATCCAGGGCCCCTCTTAGCCTTCAGCTTCAATTTCAAACAGGATTCCACAATATCCTCCTTTTCAAATCGTTGCTTCGTCTGTATGTCCATTTGAAGTCGGTATTCATCACCCGACATCCTGGCCCCATAAATGGCCCCCATAGTGGTTCATCCTGAGCTGGCCGTGGAGAACATGATGCCTTTTCCACGAGGCAGATTTCTCGTCTCATTATCAGTTTGCCTCTCGGTCTATATGGCACGACGATTGAAGACACGCCAGGAGAGAACATAATCCGTATCGATGAGGACGTACCGTCCTGGCCCACCCTCGTTTCCCCGGAGTGATTATCACGACGTGATATTTTGCCAGAAAGTAGCTGACACGTCACGCTCATCTTGCGATGCTTGCTAAATCCCCATATTGCATTGCCGCCGTTAGACGATCCCCAGGTTCAACGTAGCATTGCTCATTCTCATAGCCACCCAACTTACCTCACATCGGAAAGTAAAATGGTGAAGCAACAGGACACTACTCTATGATTGGCCCTTGCTTTAATGGAACCCCTTTCCTTAGCACTCATTTCCCTGCGTGTCCATGAGAAATGTACGGCTGAAGTCAAAGGCATAATTTGAAAGGCAGGGTGGTGGGCTCCTCCTGCATGAGAAGAAGACATTTCGGGCCTCGCAATCGTCTGCTTGGATGAGGCCTTGATGCTGCATACATACCCCAAAGCAAGTTATGCCCGACTTTCTCCAATTTGCTGAAATTCGGTGGGCCTAACAACCGAGCCGGACTTGTCCTATTGGATGGGATTACTCGGTGCAGGAAGTGAGGTGAGCTGGACGCGCTTCATCATCTGCAGGGGCATAGTAATGCGATGGGGATTCTGCTTGATCCGCATTGCTACACTGAGCTGGCATACCAGCCATCTCAATGAGCGAGGCAAAAACTGGGGGAAAAAGGAAAAATGTAGCATTTGCATAATGTGGTATGTATTACAATAAGCAGGGAGATATTACCTTAATGCTTCATGAAAGAAGATAAAAGGACCTCCTTTCCCCGACCAAATTCGTAGTCCTTCTCATCATCACTCACAACTTCAACAATCCACTCTCATCCACCACTTAAAAACCCCCCGTTTTTAAAACAACCATCAACATGTCTGCCCCGTAAGCGAACACATCCTACTCCTCGGCAGCTTGCCATTGATTAGCTGCCGGAAGAGAATGAATCCAGACGCTAACCAACCTTCTACAGTGCCCAGTTCCAGGTTCCCCTGCCCACCGCCACCGGCCTCTCTGCCCCTGCTGGTATGTCAACCCCTCTACAAAGCCCATCTCCCCTGCAATCGACTCCCAGATCTATCACTAACCGTTCTCGCAATCACAGGCCAGATCGTCAAGGGTGCTGCTGACGACAGCGGCAACCTGAAGGATGCCGCTCTCCTGCTCGGCATCAAGCTCGACCTCGAGGCCGAGGTCCACCTGACTGCCCGTGTCAAGGGTGATGTCGTTGTTGGTCTCTACTAGGTTTCTCTTGCAAGCAGCTGGTAGAGGGATCGTGGATTGAGTCTGGCTCTGTTTGAGGAGGACAACCCATCAGCCATCGCTAGCCACTAGCCTATCTTTTACAACGAAAATACCAAAAACATTTTATACTTCTTCACACTTTCTGCTCTAGCTCAGATCCTGATTAGTGAACCATGAATAAACGGCTTCTGATTGCTAACACACTGGCTCGCAAACTAGCCTTGATCACTTTGTCCAGTACACATTTGCCAGGATGGTCATCCATGAAGAGTTCCAAGGACCATATTTGGAAGGCCCATGCCGTTTTTAATGATATAGAATAGTAACAACATGCAAATATGGATACAGTGGATTTAATAAGGTTATACCAGGTATTTTGAGCATCCCACACTTACAGCATTCTCAGAAGCCAAGACCCATCCAAGCCGAGGCAAGAAGGCCGGTGGTCAACAAAGCAACGGACAGTCCCATTCCCTTACCGGCGGCTCCTTTATCGGTTGACGACGAGGCCTGCGATGACCCGGAGGTCTGCGATGGCGAAGATCCAGTAGACTCGGTTGCATTCTCTGATCCCTTGCTCGGCCCAGACGCATCTGCAATGAGGAGATTCGAGATGGCAGCCAAGGCATTCAGCCGCTCTCCGATACCAGACGACTTAGGCCCCTTGGCGTTGGTGTCGTTCCAGGAGAAGCTGCAGCTGGAGCCGGTGCATGACTTAGCAGCGGCCTCGGCCGACGTCTTCAGAACAGGGAGGATCTTGTCCGCGGTGAAGGGGGCAAGCTGGCTGACGGCGGCAAGCCAGCGGATAGTGATACCCTTGAAGGTGACGTGGTCGACGGCACAGGTGTCGGCAGTCTCACAGGCAGGCTCGTAGGCGATGCCGCTGGGGAAGAACTTGCTGAGGATGGAGTCGGTGAACTTTTGAACGCGGTCTTGCCATTTCTTCTGGTCATCGCCAGTGGTCTATCGTGCAAGATGTGTCAGCTATTTTTCCACGTCATAAGATTGAAGGAAGAGGTCAGTACCTGGTTGTACATGTAGGCAGCGCCATTGTTCAGGATGGCGGCAACATAGGACCATTCCACCTTGTCGATGTTGGAGCAGTTGCCCTGGGCGACGTTCGTCCCGTCGTAGACCGCTCCGGATGTTCCATTGACGAGGGCGGACTTCTCGAGCCAGTCATACGCCGCAACAACAGTCTTGGAATAGGTGGTGTTGCCGGTATGTCTTGCAAGGCGAGCACCGAGGTCAAAGAAACAGCCGTTGGAGATACCTTTTGAACGCAGAAGAATAAGCATTTAAACTGGCAATCAATGGGGTGGAAAGGTTTACATACTGTTCTTGTAGTCCCAACCAGCGTTGAAGGTGAAGATTTGCCATCGGAGACCGCCACCACAGGTGTCAGAAGCAGCATCGAGGCGCTGCGCTTGGTCATTGAAGACGTTCTTGGCCAGTGTGAGCCACTGAGGCTCATCCGAGGAAGGGCTGGTGAAGTTGTTCTCCACAGCCTGCATGGCAGCCAGGGCCCAGAAGCACTGGTCGTCATTGCCTAGGTTCTTGGACTGGTTGGTGGGCATAAAGTTGTCCTGGGCGCCGACTTGATACAGGAGGCCCTTCTTGACCGCATCGTTGTAGGTGGAATCGCCAGTGAGGTGCCAGTAGTCAACCAAAGTGCTGATGAAAGTGCCGCTCTCATAGAAGTAATACTCGTCGGACAACAGGCCAGGAATCTCCCCCTTGTTATACTCGTCCATCAGGCTCTTGGCAACGGTGCCGGCCGACTTGAGGATGTTGTCACGGCTGTCCACTTTGAGGCTGTCATCGGCTGCAGCCACCATCAGGGGGCTGCAGACCAGCGACGCCAGCAGTATTGAAGCGAGTCCTCTACCCATGATTGCGATGAGAAGTAAAATTTGAATTGAAACGAGAGTGGGAAAAGAAGGCAAATGAATGCCACACTTTCAAACGAGTGTGTCTCTACGAGCAGCTCCACGGAGCGAGAAAGGAATACGAGGTATTAAAGATTATTGAGTGGACGATGAGAAAAACAAGTTACTGAAGCCGCCAGCACAGGGAAATAAACCAGCAGCGCAAAGACCACTGAAACCCCGTGCCGAAGGATTCAGCCAAGGAGATCCCCATTGGCCCTTGCGTACATGAGCCAATCAAAACCAAACGTCAGCAAATAACGGAGATTGTCAGCACTTATACACACGCTTGGCACAATGAAAGTGAAACCCGTTCGGTGGCTGTGCTGTCAAAACTGGGAGGCCATTGGCGTCTCACTAGAGGGCCTTTTGCCAATACTGATACTGAGGCCAATAATTGCCTTCATCGCCTCAGTGGATGAGACGTGGTAGCCAATAACAGACACATTACCTCCCCAGACTTGAAGGATACGAGGTTTCAATGCTATACACAACGCATCTTTACGTCACATACAATACGATGAGCTCATCATCTGGTACTAATTACTTGAGAAATATTTGCAAAGCTCCATACTTTTAGCCAAAATAGCCGATGCAGAAATCCGGCGCTTGGTTATAACGTATACATCATGCACCAGATTGAGCGCTTAACGTGTCAATCAACATCAATCTATTTCAAGCTAGCCAAGGATTATCAGATCGGAAAAGAAGCAAAAGCATTGTAAAGTTCATAGGCATAGAGGGGGCATCTGGTGCACGACCTGGGCATTCTGCCCTGTCGCTGTTTCCAGTGTATACGAGCTGGTAAGTGCCAGTACATGACTAACAGATGATTGTACGTATCACGAGACTATGCAGCTCAAAATGAAGTCTTGGCGCTTTTGTTCCTGTTTTGAGGGTCTGTCATTCATACATCTGTACCTACGCGCTGATGGCGACGCCCACCTTGATAGCTATTTATGTCGTACTATAAGTGCGAAAGTGCATTGATAACTCTGAAGTTTCTTAGAATATAATAAAATGTAGGGCTGCGGAGGGCGATTTTGGAAATTACGTTCAAGAGTGAAGAGGTGACAGGAGAAATGAGACACCTAATAGAACGGACTACTTTCTAGAACTGAATAGAGAAGTTCAGTAGTATAAATAGAAATAAAGCCACAATATATATTATTTGCACAGTATATATTAGTAACACTCAATAACCTAACATCATCGGTCACAGACCCGACAATAATCAGCCGAATGTTTTGGGTGTCTCAATTTCAATGTCACCCACTTGCCTGACTAACCATTGTGAACAATTTACAAGGCACGAAACGGAAGATGTTTGGTCAACAATTATCCGAAGTTATACATAAGTCTACTTGACTCCTTGGATTCTGACCTATAGACTGGCCCTTCACATGCTATATGCTATATAAATTCAACAAACCTGATACAAGAGAGGCGCAGTTCAGAGCCCGGATGAGCGACTCAAAGACCTGCAGCACGGTGAGTATAGGGTAGTCGGTCAGCTCGGGTGTGATACCCGTTTTGTCTCATTCAAGGCAACATTCCGTCATCATGCTTTTTGATTGTCTCGAATTCGGATGCTTCATCCCCCTCACTCATTCTGTATCCTTCTTTGATGAATCCTGCATGGCGTGTGGTTGCCTTAGATACCTGACATCACCGAGAATTGGATACGATAAAGAGAAGCCCCACGCCTACAGTTTGACCGCATAATGAAGCTATTCCAAACCATTGCGACATGGTCGCTCTCCACTGGGCTCGTCCTCGCTGCTGAGCCTAAAAAACACGACATATCTGACTTTGACTGGTCGGTGCTTGAGCCATCCGCAAGCTTAAAATATCAGCCCTGCTATGATGGGCACAAGTGCTCTAAACTGCTGGTTCCTCTGGATTGGCTCAACTCGTCGAATCCTGCCCGCGTCACATTGGCAGTCATTGCGCGCCCTGCGGTGGTGGACGAGACTGATCCCTCGTTTGGCGGGACAGTCTTCACGAATCCAGGCGGGCCCAGCGCCTCTGGGATCAAATTGGTGCTGGATCTGGGCGAGCAGACGCAGAAGATCCTAGATGGCAACAAGAAATATGAGATCCTGTCGTTTGACCCACGGGGCGTCGGTTTGAGCACCCCGAATGCAGACTGCTTTAGGGACGAGTATACGCGGAATGGATATCTCCTTGAGGATCGCTTACTGGGCAAGCCGGATTCCGCGCCAGAAATACTCAAGAGGAAGTTTGCACAGGCCGCCATGGTGGGCAAGCTGTGTGCGGCAACAGATGCTACTGAGAATATCCGTAAGTTCATGTCTACAAGCAGCGTTGCGAGAGACATGGTTCAGATAGTCGACATATTGGCCGAGATGCGCAACGAGACAGCTACACGAGACGAGACTCTAGAAGACGTCCAGATACCGTTGGGCTCTCATAGGAATGCAAAGCAGACAGCAACACCTAGAATCCAGTATTGGGGATTCTCATATGGAACCGTGCTAGGTAATACATTTTCTAGCATGTTTCCCGGTCGTGTTGGACGCATGATCCTTGAAGCGGTCGAGGACCCTGTTGATTATTACAATGCGGTGAGTGTGCTGTATTCTTTGCGAAATAACAACAAGTGAACTAATTGGCACACCAAGACCTGGATTCTGAACCTGAAAGACACCCAAAAGGCCCTCGACTATCTCTGGGATACATGCTTCGAAGGCGGTACTCGCTGCCCGCTCTATGATCCAACAGACAAAGCCCCAGCAGACATTGAGAGAAAAGTCCGAAACCTCATGGATCGGTTGGACGAAAACCCAGAGGTTTACATTTCCCCCGACACCGTTACCACCATCACCAAGCAGGACATCATTTTCAGAATATTCGTCCCGCTTTACAACCCCATGGACGATTTCCCAGATATCGCGGCGACACTGGCCGATGCTCTGGCTGGGAACTTCACCCGACTTGTCCAACACCTCAAGATCCCCAAACCGACCGATAGCTGCCCCTCGCGCCAGCCAAGCGCATATACATACCCTTGGGTCAAGGAGGCGCAGCACGCCATTGCCTGCGGTGACGGCGAGCCCCAGGTGGACATGACCATCGAGAAATTCCAAGAGTACCTCGGGGTGCTAAAGAAGGACTCGCCAGACTTCGGTGGCTTCTGGTCTGCCATCCGCCTCGCCTGCTCCGGATGGCGCATTAGGGCTAACTACACCTTCTCGGGACCGTGGGTTACGCCCAAGCACGACCCAAGCGGGGTAGATGGCAAGCCCGCGGCTCCTCTGTTGCTGGTTTCGAGTCTCATTGACCCCGTTACGCCGTTGGCGAACGCGTATGAAGTCGCCAAGGGACATCCTGGATCGGTGGTGCTGATCCAAGATAATGTCGGGCATGGGACTATTGAGACGCCGGGGAAGTGCAGGGATGAGTTTATCAAGGCGTACATGGAGACGGGTCAGTTGCCGGACAAGAAGGATGTGTTTTGTAAGGCAGACTGTAAGCCATTCCAAGAATGTCCGGGACACGAAGTAGGGCTGGGCTCGAGATCGTCTCTTAGATCTTATGAGTTGTAGGGGGGCAAGACATAGAACATGCACGTGAGAGATCTATTTTGGTATTGTATCTTGTGTTTTTCACAGGATCAGCAACTGAAAACTTGAGGAATTAATTCACTTGAAGGGAAACCAGTTTTTTGAAGGGTTTGAATGGTATTATTTTTAACCGACTGGCCAATATACGTTCCTGGCCATATCTCATCATACATGTACAAAATCAACCGCTTAGTAAAGACCAACAACAATATCACCCTTGACACGGGCAGTCAGGTGAACCTCGGCCTCAAGATCAAGCTTGATGCCGAGCAGGAGAGAGGCATCCTTGAGGCTGCCGTCCTCGTGGGTGGCACCCTTCAGGAGCTGGCCTGTCATGCAGGTGATCAGTGACTGAATGAATGAGCTGCGTGACAGTAATAGTAGACTTACCAGCAGGCTGGGAGAGGCCGGTGGCGGTGGGAAGGGGGACGACAAGACCATGCTGGGCGCTGGAGTCAGAGGTGCGGGCGATAGCACTGGGAATGAGTGTGGTTAGCTAAGGAAAGCTGTTTCTGATGTGCCAAGGGTCCAGAATGGGAGAAGGACCCGTCGGGTGAAGACTCACGCAGGAGCAGACATTTTGAGTGAGTCGGTGGAGGATTGGCGAGAGAGTTGTTGGGTAAAAGAGTTGATCGTTGGTGAGTAGTAAGGCGGCGGAATGAATTGATGAGGAGAAGGGGGCTCCGTTGACGAGCTCCTCTCAAGCTTAAGTACTAGATCTTTGACGGAGGGAGGCATTGACCATGATTTCAAATTTTCGTCTGGTGCAACTCTGTTGTTGGCATTGCCACGTCTCATGCATGAAGAGGCGAAAAAGAATCGAGAAGCGGCCGGGCCAGATCAGGCCAGGAGAGGTTGGAGAGAGGGGCCCGCTCCCCTTGAATGAGAGTCGGCGTTGAACAAGTATCCGGGGATGAGATGAGATGGGCTGATGCGAGTGGATGGTGCGGCGATTTGCGAGGACGATTGCCGAGGTGGATTCGATGAAACTGACGAGTCGGCAGGCGACAGCGCAAACCTTTCGGAGTGATACGGCTAGGAAGAAGACAGAAGAGGGTGTTTATTGCAACGCTGGGCGTCTAGTTCTCACTCACTCGCAATGCGGATCAAAAACCCCCTGGTGGCAACGAAGGCA
The DNA here is from genome assembly GCA_027569935.1 of Clonostachys sp. G952. NCBI lineage: Eukaryota > Fungi > Ascomycota > Sordariomycetes > Hypocreales > Bionectriaceae > Clonostachys > Clonostachys sp. G952. The sequence continues at coordinate 494,557 of JAPDLB010000041.1, forward strand.
GGAGAGTGTTGTTAGTGGGAAGTTAGAAGGCCCAGACGCATCGCCAGCTCACGATGAGCGGTTGCTACAGGGGAACAAGAGTGGACGGAAAGGTTTTGCGGCTCGTCAAGTGTGATCATATCTTTTATTAGGATGTACATGAGACAAACAGGTAGTTGATTGCATACGCGGTTCTGGCTGCAGTCCCACCGGGAGCAGGAGAACTGGAAGCCTCTAGGCAAGCAGACGAGATCGGACATAACACACTGCACCGTGTTGCGGGAATAGATTCACTAGTGACGGCAGAGCCCAGACCTTGCGTGAGAGGAGGGTTCCCAATTGGCCCGTATTGTGCTCACCGGGAAGAATCACTCCTCCTTCATGCGACAAGCTTCGCGGCAATCAACGTGGCTCCTGTTCAGTGGGGTAGATTGTTAATGCAAGAGAGTCTATGCCACCATGAGGGAGAAAAATAGGATGATTTGCAGCCTTCATCGGCTGGCTGTGTGGAGTCTTGGACATGGTAGTGGCTATATTATATCTCAGCTATAGGACATCTCCGAGTGCTAGATTGATCTCGATTGCTTTCTGCCCACTCCAGTCGAGTTATTGTCCTAATAGGAGGGATCTGGAGGAGAGAGGGAAAGGGTGGAGGGGAAGATGGACTTGGGTTTTCCGATAGCGTCCAACCGGAAAAGAAAAGAAAAAAGCAAACTCTGCAGAGGGGCTGCACTGGAGGGAAAAAGCAAAGAGTTGCATCCTCGGACCCAACCATATGCAGCTTCTAGGATCAAGCATCTTCGATGTTTTACCTGTCTTCCGGATCCGCCCGCTGTTAATACAGCCAAAACAAACCGGCATTGACGAGTCCTCCCAGATTCATGAGCATCCCGCAACAATGAAGAACCGACGGTGAGTTTCACGTGTGATCCGTCCTCCATCTACACCGTATGCTTCGAGTCACCGGCACACTTGTGAGAGTCTACCGCCTCAGCCCGCGCAGTCCGCCATGAGTCAAATTGAGCTCTAATTCTATTCTTGCTGCGCGGGTTGAGCGAGGTCTTCACTCTGCGTGGCAGCTCGTCTTTGAGAGCAAGAGTAGCTGCGGCCACTGCAGCCGCCTTGGTGTTGACGGTCAAGGGATCCAAGTTGACATTTCCAAAGACATCGCACGCCAGATGGTAGCAAGGATCCGCGGGGATTCCTCCGCCCGTCTGGACTCCTGACGATGCGATGCCCAGATTGAGAAAGCCAACATAGTCGGAGCCGGTCCCAAAGCTGCCGAAGTATGCTGGCTTGTCCTTGGCCACCAGGTAGTCGAGAAGCAGCTGCGCGCCGACTTTGTCGTCCGGATTGTCCCCGACATAGATGCCATACACGGGCACGGGGGAGCCAATCATGTCATAGTTGAAGTAGAACCGAATCTTGTCGGCCTCCTCCTCGCTCAGGTGGGATGTGTAATAGAGCGAGCCGACGAGCCCAGGTTCCTCAGCCCCCCACCATGCGAGGCGTATCTTGTTCTTCAGGCCGCGGAACTGACGGAGTGCCTTGGCGATTTCAATCTGCGCCGTCACGCCGGAGCCGTCGTCGTTGATACCCGGACCGGCGGGAACGGAATCGAGATGGGCGCCGAGGACAATGATGCTGTCTGGGTCGCCGTCTTTGGTGTCGGCGAAGATGTTCCACGACTCGCGCTCCTCGAAGAATGAATCCACAAGCAAGGTCACAGTGAGGACCTCGCCGCCTGCAATCCTGGCGAACCAGGCCTCCCCGACCGCCAGCTTGATCATGCCAACGGGGACAAGAAGGCCAATGTTGTCCGCGCTCAAGGTGCCCGTGTTGGGGGTGTTTTCGGTGTTGTGGACAAGGACAACACCAAGGGCGCCGTGGCTCTTGGCCAGTTTGATCTTGTCGGAGATGCTGCAAACGCCTCGCTTCACAAGAGCGAGCTTTCCGACGACATCGATGCCCGACCACTGATCTTCATAGCAGCCAGAACCTGTGGGCCTGTTAGATCCAGGTGCTCGACTCTTGTCTTGTACGCTACTGACCTCGTGCGTCATCTATGGGAATGGCAGCAAGCTGGGCTGTTATGCCATCGGGTACTGGCGTAGCATGATTGTAGATGAGAGTATACACATCCACGTCCTCGCCGTCGGGTCCGGTGAGGGCGATTTCGCGAGTCTCCTCGTAGGTGTGGTTAAAGTACTGCTTCCAAATGTCGAAGTCTGCATCGGGCCCCTCGACACTGATCTGCTCTAGCAGGTAGTCAGACGAGGCTTTGTAGCCGGGCGTGCCGAATGCCCTGTTCCCCTTGTTTTCAGTCCCGATGCGATCAAGATGCCAAAGGTTGTTTTCAAGTCTGCAAGTGATATAAAGGGTCAGCTAGGGCGAGATAGTGAGGTGCTCGTGTATCCTTACCCTTCCGAGGTGAGGGCTGCCTCGAGCTTCTCCGGCGTCAACCGATGCTTGCACGGCTCAGCTGCGAGGCCTTGCGCGACCAACAGCGCCTGCGACACGACGGTGAGCGGTTTCATGGCGGCTTGGTATGTCGATTGAATGTCGGACCAGATGGTTGAGCCCAGGCTGGTTTTGCTGGCGCGGAGCACCGCATCGCACAACGGCTGGCCCATGTTCGCCCTCCCCTCACCTTAATATCCTACTCCAGTGTCCGCTGTCGACCTGCCGATCACGGGCAGCACAGTGGTATTTCCCGGGGTCTGATGGGTGATATCATCAGTCGAGAGTAGCTGGAACCGGAAGGTGTCCTGATAAGTGATGGACTCGACCGCTGTTCTGCAGATGTGCCGTAGCACCAGCTGGAGGTTGGAGTGGGGAGACTCTGCAGGCTGCCAATAATCATGAGGAAGCGAGCCAACCATCAGCCCAGACTGGAGATGGCCCAGACTGACCAGCCGAAAGCAGCAGCTAATTCAATACCGTTCTCTTGGCCTGCCCATCGCTGTCTCCAGGCTCATTTGATGCCTAGAAGAACTACTCTCGCCAGAAACTCGGTGTGCATTTTTTTGCGACCACAACCTCTCGTACTGAGACATTATTCCATCTTACAGTGGCCGTAATCCCGAATCCCTGCAGTGTCGCCATCGAGATCGAGGCACCAGAGGGAAGACAAGGGTTGGGAAATGAAGTACGAGCACACGCTATCGGCTAACGACTATCTATCTGGCTTTACAAAATATATATATCTACATAGCTATTCTTGTTGAAAATTCCATTGAGCATTGAGCATTATGCCTTATTGACAGTCAATCGGAGTGATACTGTTGTAACTTGGCTCAGCAATGTCTTACTCCAAGTCCACATGGCCAAACCGTAAATGCCCTGACCTACCACAATTGATTGCATTTTGAAAGCTTTTGGATATATTATTTTTCTAAACTCATCCAAATGGCGGGTTGAAGGGACCAAAATCTCTCGTGACACCAGGAATGTGCACATGACGAGATAAGATTCGTTTGTGAGACATCACCCCCAACTTTTGCAAAGAATATGTCGCCAATTAATGATATTTCACAAGCTACAGAGAATGAGAGCCCTGTAGACCGGAATAGAACAGACATAAATTCAGTATGGCCCTATATGGAACTAGATATCCCCATCATTTGCAACAACCTTGCCGTCTCGTTCAGCAAGTGACTCAGCTAACTTCACGGGCAAATTGCTCTGTTTTAATCCATTGAATGCATGAGAAAATAGATATTTCTGTGAAATTCGGTTCCCAAGTAGAATACATTCCTTGTACCGCTGCTTAATTCATCCTTTCATACCCCTGTTGACTATTGCTCAACTGATCAATGCCTGTTGGTCCAAAGGCAACAGTCTTGAGATGTATAAACTCCTCAATACTGTATCGCCCAAACCCGCTTCCGTATCCGCTGGCTTTCCATCCAGTAACAGGGCCCGTCGCTTCAACCTGGTTGGTTTGGAGGTTGATCTGCACGTTACCGAAATCAAGACTCTTGGACATATTGAGGCCACGCTCCCAGTTAGTAGTATAGACGGAAGCGGACAAGCCACCGTCACGAGAGTTGGCCTCGACAATAGCCTCTTCATCAGTGTCGACCTCGACGACGAACATGGTCGGGCAGAACCCCTCGTTGTCGTACAGGTAGCAGTCTTTGGGCAAGTTGATCAAGATCGAAGGAGTGAACGATGCCGGTCCAGTCCACTCACTCTTCCCGGCAAGGAACTCGGCGCCCTTCTGGACGGCTTCGTCGACCCAGCCTTTGGCTCGCTCAGCATAGAACTTTGTGACGGCTGCTCCCATAGGCGGGGCGTTTGCAAGAGCACCCCGGAGTAAGTCATAGAATTTGTCCTTGACACCCCTCTGCACAATGATGCGTTCCGTTCCGAAGCAGAGCTGGCCGTGGCACGCGACACACCCGGCGATGGCGTCCCGGGCAGCCTTTTCCAGGTCCGCGTCGTCAAGAACAATGAGAGGACTCTGATCACCCAGCTCCATGATGACCGGCTTCAGGTACTTTGCTGCCACGGCGCCAATCTGCTTTCCCACGGGTGCGCTTCCGATGAACTCAATCTTGGCGAGGGACGGGTGAGAAACGATTGCTTCCGTCACGGCAGGGGCTTCCGTGCGCTCCGACATGATCATGTTCACCGAACCTGGAGGAAACCCAGCCTCCAAGAACGTCTCGACGAGGAAATAGTGAGTCCAGGGGCAGAGCTCAGACGCCTTCAAGACAACCGTACACCCTGCGGCGAGCGCGGCAGAGATGCCTCGGCACGGCAGAGCGAGCGCGCCGTTCCATCTGCCAACGTAGTTAGCATTTTGTGCCCCATCTCCCCAATCTGAACAAAAGCGACTCACGGCATGACTAGAAGAACAGCTCCGACGGGTTCTTTGAAGACCATCTGGTGGTTACCCGTCAGGGTGGGAGTGATCTCACCGGCAAGAGTGGCTTTCATGGCACCCGCAATCTCGCGACAGATTTTGGGCAACTGCTTTGCGTTGAAGAGCGAAAACGTCTTGGTAGCACTAGTCTCGGTAGACTGACGATTAGCACCCTCCTCCACCTTGCTTTCCAAGATATCAGCCGCCTTTAGCAACAAGTGGTATCGCTCGTCGACTGGAGTCCTCTTGTACGTCTTGAAGACTTCCCCGGCTGAGGCGATGGCGCGAGCAGCCAACTCGGGAGTGGCAGTCTGTCCATGGTGCAGGACGCGTTCTTCTGCGGCAACGTAGACGGGGAAGTTTCTTGTTGAGGGCTGGATGACTGGCTTTCCGTCAATAAGGCAGGGAACAACCAGATTACCGGCCTCGTCCTTGTAAATGGAAGCAGACATGTTTAATCAGTCGATGCGGCGACCAAAGTGTTTGTGTAGGACGAACTTGTCACGGCGTCAGATGTAGTTCAGATGAATGCAATGCAATGCAGATTCATTTCAAATTTCAAGAAGCAATTCCAAGCCATATATAACTTCTACCATCATCACTACAACAGACTCAACCACGTTGACGAAGATGGCCATCGGAACTCCGGTGCTCGGATCAGGAGTTATACATTACCCAAAATGGTCTTAGAAAACGCTGTTAAGGCTTGGATTTGTTAATTACTCCAAACGGTCCTCGAAATAGTACACAGAACATGCAATCATTGTTCGATACCATGCGGGTCAGTCTTCGCGTTTCTTAACTCCGTTATAACCAGCCATTAAGCATGGCGGACGGTGGTCGGCCGTTGTGAAATACCGGCTGGGCTTAATAATCCCGGCAGCAGGGGATGAGCAATGACGATTGAGAGATTGGCACATGCTCGTAGCTGACTTTGGCTGTATTTTGAACTTGCCTAGAAAAGTTTTACCAAAGCTGATCCTCGTAAGATTCAGTCAGCACTGGTGTAGACTTCTGATCGTGGTGTCAGCTTTTCTTCCGTTGATGATCTACTCGCCAAGACATGCCACTCTCAATCACTGCGTAATTATTCTACTTGTTGAACAAACCATCTTCTAGGTTCCGCCAATGCTCGTAAAAATTAATATGTGGAAAGCGCTGTCACCTATCTTCAAGGGAGCCCCAAGGTCTAAAAGTCCAAGCATCTTTGAAAGCAGAAGCATCCACGTTGAAAGCAACGTCCAAGAGAACAGTCCTATTTGTTGCATGTGAATTTATTTCAGGCTCATATCTAACTCTACTCGCACCAATCGATGAGAGGGACCGTTCAATGTAGTTTCCATATGCTCATGAGTAGTCTAGTATATAGATATAGATGTATGTGTAAACGTAAACCTGCAAGCTAATTATGTTCGCTCAGGACGCCCGAAACGCTATATCAGGGTAAAAATAGAAGAAATCACCATGCCACATTATAAATACAACTGCATCACCGCTCGTAAACAAAATGCGTGTCCATAACCATTAAAACGCCGATTCAAAGTGGATTTTTGCTCCCTCTCCCTCGGCTAACCGTGATGGTAAAGACCCCCGATCCTACGGTCAGCATTGTTGTACCCGTCATCATTAATAGGGCTGTAAGGCGCCCGCTCGATATGGATACTCCTGGCCGCGTTCTGCATGATGGTTAAGCCTCTCCTCAAGGTCATACCTCGTTTCGGGGCTGGGCCTGAAGCTGGAATTGGAGGTGGCCCGGCGGGCATCTGCACGGCAGAACCTCCGTAGTAAGTGGTATCGTCATGCTGACCAGGGAAGTAACCGGGGTAGCCGGCGGTAGGGGCCTGAGAAGTAGCGGTGGGATCGTAGGGAGTAGCCTGTGGGCCAATGTTGTCTGAGTAGCCGCCTGCTGCGTAGCTGGCGTTGGGATCGTAAGCGGCGGCCGGTGCCATGCCCTGGGTTTGGTGGTTTGGTGCCCGGGAGGGCTCCATGCCGGGCTTCTGGCTCATCTCGATATCCTGGATCTCGGACCGTTTGATGTAGATCCGGGGAGGGTGTGGCAGGTGGGTGATGATGAGGACAATAAAGTACACAATCGTGATCGCAGGCAGCTGCCAAGGCGTGAGAAGAAAGGTAGTGAGGTGTTTTACGTTGGTATGAAGGACTGGCACAAGACCAAGACCAATACCCATGAGGAAGACGACGATGACTCGGAACATGTTGAAGATGGACCATCCCTTTTGCTTGGAGAGTAGATGCATGGTCATGAGGAAAATGAGCACAATGCCAGCGCTCACGAACAAGTACGTGAACTATTTGCAACCAAGTTAGCTGGGTCCGCTGCCAGAAGCAAAAAAAAAAAAAAAAAAAAAGGAACGGGATGGGTACTCACAACCAGCTCCTGTCGCTCCTGGGTCTGCTGAATTGCGGCTATCTCAGCATCCTGCCAATTCATAGAGGTTGCCGTCTGCTTCTCCTTCTTCTGAATGACGAGGTAGAACGCCTTGCTGATCGAATTGAAAACCGAAGTCGTGATGGAAAGCACGCTATCAATCCATGTTTGGTAGTCTTCGCTCTCGTTGCCCTCCACCCAGAGAGAGTCGGACAGTGAGGAGATGTTCTTGAAAACTTCCTCCATGCCCTTGATATCCTTGCTACCCTCCTCCACATCGGCGCCATACTTCTTCATGATATCAAAGGCCTCGTCGTGAAGAGCTTCGGCGACGTCGGATGATTTGACAGGTGATTCGTCTATGATGGCTTGCACAACCTTCAAGAGCTTGTTACCGGCTTCATTATATGACTCAGTGGCTCGCCACCAAATTCCCCACTGACCACCGCCCTCGGCCAGTAGAACCAACGCGGCATGGAATGGCAAGTGGATGAGTGTCCAGAAAGCCTGGCGGATAGGGGCGATATGATTGTGGTGGTGCATCCAGTCGAAGTACAGCTGGAAGGTGATGTACAGGATGGCAGCAGAACAAATCAGAATACCGATCAAAGCAGGGGCTAGGTAAGAAGTCAGCTACTGCCTCCCGACGGGGAAGCAAAACTCGCGTCTTGAGTCTGCTATCACTTACACCAGGAGGTGGAGATGCCCTTCAGATAGGTATACTCGACAATCTTGGTCACATTCTTCAAGAGAATGATAACACCTTCACCGATGATGATAAGCGTCAAGAGGTTGAGTCGCTCGTTGAAGTGAGTTCCTTCGAAGCTGAGAGTCTTGGAAAGTGTCGCATGAACAATGATGGAGAGGAGCTCCATCAAACCAATACCGTACCACACATACAACAACTGCTGGTCCTCCTTCTTGTTCGAGACGATACCGGCAATGAGGTATCCGATAAATGGCAGGATATGGAGAAGCACGGCGACAATGAGTGGCTTTCGGCTCCTGCGGTGGTGGCGAGCGTGGAAAAGAATCAAGCTGTACTGGAGAGCGAGCACCAGTCTTGATAGAGCCAGGAAGAGTGCTGCAACCATACTGTCAGTAACAGGCCCATCCCCTTTGACATCCAGCACTCATGGTGCGTAAAGCTTGGTTCTTACATGTGGCCTTGATGATGGGTCGAATCAGGGACTTGGAGTCAAAGGCAACACCAACAACGGCAAACCCAACCATGACGGCCAGGTGGCAGGCACGGCAGAGTCGTGGCAGAATACCATCCTGACCAAAACGAGCATCGAAAACTGTGGTGATGAACCAGGTGTTCCAGAGCAGCCTGAACACAATCAGCTGGGTTCGTGCGACCGTGCCGAGGTGGGTGGCGAAGAGCGAATATGTCGAGGGAAAATAATGATTCGTGATCAAACCGCGACTTACAAGAAGAATCCCACGAACGAGACCAGTGTCCCTAATGTGGTGATGGGGTGCACTGTGGCAAAGACTGTGAGATTGGCGACGAACCACAAGTCGTAGAACAGCTGGACGAACGACGTGTCAGTGAGTGGACGGGGCCGCGGCAGGCAGGATCTTGATTCCTAGTTAATTACCTCAGAGGTCGATGCAGCTTCTCGCTAAATTACCTCCTAGTTAGCCGTCTGTCATTCTCATTGAGTCTGGCGATATCAACTCGCTCATGAGCGGCACCAATCGTGCAGCCAGAGCGAAGATTCCAGACGTACCTTTGAGAACTGCAGGGGTGACTCGTCCTCATCGTCCACAGGCTTCAGGTTGGCCGACTCGACAGAAGAGCTGTGATGGTGCTGGTGCTCGGCGCCGGACCCGATCAGATGCTCGTCGTCCTCCTCGCCGTGCGTCTTCAGCGGGTTGTTGAACAGACTCAATCGCGATGCGGCCATGCGAAGGGTGCCCGTCTTCTTGAGCTTGTGGCCCGCGGGGCCATCCTCGTGGTCGCTGCCCGCCATTGTCGCTGCTTCGGGATGAAGGGAGTGAGTGTTCAGTCCAGCCCAGATGGCTCTTGGTATTACCCAGGATTAGGCGATGCGGGACAGCGCTCTGAGGAACTGGAGAGACCCGAGAGGAGAGAAAAAAGGCGGCAATGGCCAAGAAATGTATGAGGCGCGCCGGTAGTGTAAATATGTTCTCACCTCAGCACCAATCTCGTTTGCTGGGCTACTGCAGCATCCCGGCAACATCTGCCGTCCAAGTGCCTGGACACACCCGCATGAGAAGCCACAGCAGCAGGGGACAAGCAAAGGGACCGGTCTAGCTCTGGGCTGGGCTGGGCTGAGCTGGGGGAGACCTGTGCGTGGAGCCTGAAGGTTAGGCCGAATACAAGGAGACGGATTGAAATCTGCTCTGCCACGCAGCAGCTGGTGGAACCTGCCAAGCCTCACGTTAATTGTTAGAGACGATGGTGCCTGTTTGTTTCCTGACCAAAGAAGCTGTGGCACGCGGCTGTACAACCGAGCTGGAGAGGCTAGAGTCAGGCCTGTGCCGTGTCCCGACTGTGTATCACAGAGTGGCGAGCGCCATATCCCCGAGAAGCAATAGTCAGAGCACTGGCCAAGGCATTTTTGGGGTCAGCCGAGAGACCAGTGGATTCGTAGCTTCAACCTAAAGACCACTAAGGTCCTCTGCCCTCACCCATCCCAACTCAGCCCTACCATGTCCTTGCCTTAACTTACGATGCCCGGCTCTTTGTTCCAGGCTCTGGGGAGACACGTACTGCGGTGAATCATTAATCAGCGGAGGAGGGAGCTGTGTCCCTGCAAGTGAAGCATGTCAGTGTCAGCAATGGTCCCACCGGTGTACGAATACTTCATGCCTCCAGACCATCTGGCCCTAAGCTGCCAGTATTGATGGTCTGGGCTCTTTAGCGTTCAGCCCCCGGCAGCTCGTCTGAAGAGGGAAAAGCTATCGGGGGATACTACAGGCTGGGGCTATGTGGTTGGTTTCTATTATTACCACAGGGCTTGAGCACGTATTATTTCCTCCACCAGATAAGTGATTATTTCTGGGGTCTACCGGCAATGCATTCTTCTATTTTCCCCTCTCCTTCCCTGTGTCTCAAGCACTCATTTTACCACAGGCTCACAGCCCATTTCACTCAGCCCCCTCCACAAGCACTGGACCCCAAATATAGCAGCGGCTCGGATGTTCCGATCATTGAATATTGATCTACTCCATGCTCCCAAGATTACTCGAAGAAGCATGAGATCTATTTGGCTAGTAGCCCGATCCCATCCTCAAAGCCGAACACCCGGGCTGTAAGCATGTCCATTCCAAGAGCCCCGGGAGCGTAAGCACCAAGATAGCCAGCCACTTTCGGGGCCCCTGAAACTTTGCAAAAGAGGGAGGAGGCCATCAGTAGAACGGCCCCCACAGGATTTCATTCAAAATCTGACAGGACAAGTCAAGCCAGGTCCTAAACGCGTACCTTGAGGGCAGCATCGTGGATCTACCTGATGATTATCCCTCATTGGATAGTCACCCGCTCAGTCAGCATTCCTGACACGCGAGCTAATGAGCAAGTCCGTGATGTGCCGCACTCCCGTGAGGCCTTCGTTGTGGCTGTCGTGATCACACTGACAGCGATCGGCAGCCATTCTCATCGCGACCTGCACCTAAGAGGCGATATGGCCGAGGGATCGTGGCACTACTGCTCTGTCCAATCATCATTAGGAACGGACGCACGTGGGCTGCTTCTTCACACAAGACTCGACAGCATATGTCATTTCCTCCGTCCCTCATACGAACCTCTCAAAGTTGAGGGGATCTTGGGTTGACTGTGGCCGTATGCGCCCCCTGCTTCCTCCTCCCCCTACCACTTTCTTCACCGCTGCGGGCCAACACCCAAATTCAAGCCTATTTTTTTGCTTTCTCTTGAATCAGGAAACGGCCCCATATCATTTAAGCATGTTCCAAGCTTCAATGCCCCCCCGCTGCCATGCCACCTTACCAGCTTGAGAAGATTGTTTGCGACGTATGCCCAATGCCAAGATCACGACTCCATTCGACATTGTCACAGATCACTGCAGCCAAGAAAAATGCTGGCCAATTGAAGTGGGCGTCAAATAGGGTCTATGTGTGTTATTTTAGTGTTTTGACTCGTAGTGATGTGGCTTCCGGGCTGATTGCCAGGAAATTTACACGTATCTTGATGAATAACCAGCATCCGTGGCCATCAACTCGAGGATTTCTCTTCAAAACTGGCAGTAATGGCACAATACTGCACAGCGGAAGACACGAATATTTAATTCGACACATTTTAACAGTCTTTAATAGCTGTAGGAGTGATTTTGACTTCGCACGTGATGCATTTCGGAGGCAAACTTCCATGTAGATACCGGCCAATTCATGCATCATGCATCAAAAGAGTGCATATTGCATACCAACCATTTTTCATCGATACGAGAAAGATGATATGATCCCAGTGAATATTTGCCTCGCATGCAGTATATCCTGTGAGTTCTGTCTACCGTTTATACAGCTATCACGGAAAGCTTTCCGAATCTAGCAATATCACCTACACATTTGATGCTACGCTGGATACAAACGCGAGACAGAGCCTCATGTTTCTCTTGACACTCATTAACCCTTCTTTCTAGATGTTTCCCATAATATTTTCATTGTCGCTGTTGATGCCTGGGGTGGATTACACGTCTTGATTCTTCTCCTAAGGATCGGATGGTTAATACAAAAGTCTCTCAATGTGCAAACATCGGGTAAGAGGTCATGAACAAGACTATGGTTGTCAGTGGCAGGCTTCTAATTCAGAAATAGAACCCTGGTAAAAATGCAACCTTATCCAAACGACATTGCAGTAGGATTATTCAAAGTCATTGGGCAAAGACCACGGACTACTTCGTGCATTACAATTACACGTTGAGATTTCCCCCGTGGATTCAACCATTCAATCATAAGGCAGCTAAGAGCATATTTTAAGCTTGATTACATACTAGTCATTAGGTGACATATCAGCTGGATCAACGAAGAAGATGGATTTAATTCTCTCCTTTCTTTAGGCATAGAGCTGCTTTGTCCAAATAACGCCTTCGTCTGTGACTACCGGGCCTCAGACTGGACTCTCCGCCGTCGATATTGTCCATCACCCACATCGGACCATTTATCAGTGCGTGTTTTTATAAAATTTTCCCACTATATCAACTTAAAACCATGCCAGCAAGAAGAGATATGTGTCTGATGTTGTGAATATCTGGAACTCCTTAGCTAGGAATACAGCCGACGTAACTAAAGTAGGTCAATCTGGCATTCAGACTTGGGTGGATGAGTTACGGCGCTGAACAGAGCAGAAGTTCAGTCACCGAAAGCCGATGGGTAACGTAAAGGCGATTATTACCAACCTAACTAGCTCAAGCATCCTCCCACTGGCGAACTTGATGACATTCCCCCAATGCCTGCTTCAAGTGTATGACGAGATCATCGATCGTTGAGAGGAACTTCAGATACGCAGACATGGCCACACAGTAACGGCGATAATTCTCATCACGGACCAATGACTTGGTCAACATCTGACTGCCATGCTTGACGCGCCACGTATCATAGAATTGGCGGATGAGCGGCGTTGGCAATCTTTCGGGGAGGGGAGCTCCGGTCAGCAGGCTCTGCTCCACGATGCTGAGAACGGCCATGACATCGCCCACAACACGGTCATCCAAGACTCCAAATGTCTGGGACAGTCTGTCTTGGAGGCTCTCTGGGAGCGACGAGGAGAGACTGAGCAGTCTTCTCAGGGCTTGATTCATGGAATGGCAGTGAGCCTGAACGCCTTTCAGAATCGCTTGGTTGAACGGGCCTGTGGTCAGTTCAAACTGGAGCAATCCAATCATCTCATTTAGGGTCAACAATGACTCCCCTACATCCAGAGAGATCTCCTCAGCGACAGCGCCCAGCGGGCTGTGCTGCCCATTTCGGCCCCAGTGCGATAGAAGCAACGCGTAATGGTCTGAGAGCGTCCTGACGCAGGCAGAGAGGCTCTTGCGGACATGTTTGGTAGCCGACGGGGGCCGTGGGAAAACCTGGACGACAGTCGCTGCCGCGAACCCAATCAAGACGGTTACGACACGTTTCCAGAATGCGACGTAGCCAACCCCGGGCAAACCATACTGCTGACCGAGATGGTGATGATCGAAGCTGAAGCCAACGACGAGAACGAAAGTCGCGCCGAGCAGGATGGTGGCTTTCATCCAAACAGGTGGCAAGTAAAGGCGCAGCCACATGATTATGAAGATCATCAGCGCCGTGCTTGCGCCCAAACCATACGGGTTGCCTGATCCAGTCCCGGAACCAATGTACCATGCGATCATACCCATCACTCCTCCTATTATAGTGGCCATGCTGCGAGTGACGAGGGAGAAGGTGAAGTCTGCCATGTACACCAGGATGGCCGTCTGCGCAGTGATGACAGCCCATATCCCTTTCTCTCGGTAGAAGAAGCCGGCAGTTTGCGGGATGACTGCAGGAATCGACGTAGCGATAGTGACAATCACCATCCGAAGTGCATACATGCCGGAAGGGTTGAACAGCCACTTGTATGTAGCTACAAGCACACGGGCGAGGGCGTTTCGCGAGCGTGCCGATGCACTGCCATAACCACTACTCAGCTTGAGGCGTCGGTACGCCTCCTTGGCGTCATCCTCGAGCGACGTCGGTTCCTTGACGGAGTCAGGGTCGACCTCAGGATCGTTGAAGTCACCAGCGACGGGGACCGTTGCTTTTCCGTTGAACAGCCAAGAAAACGCATATCGGAGGCCGGTTGGGAACCACATTCGCGTCGTCTTTCGCTCATTCATCAGGCGGAGGATGTGGCGAAGCAACTTCTCCATCGTGGTCGCCGCAACCAGAATCCGTTCTTCAACGACCATGGCGAGGATGATACCCTTGAGAGCTGGAGGACCGAGGCTCCAGGATGCTTTGAGGTCACCATTTTCATCAAAAATATCCGAGTATGCCTCGAGGACCCCTTCGGTCGTGTCGTTGACGCAGGTTGCGCGAGCAGCCGACAATGTCACCAACGTTGTTTCGATCTGCTTGTTCAAGTCGTCAAACTGCTGCTGCGACGTTTTCCGAATCCATCGGCAGTTATTAACGGCCTGGATGCAACGACCGCTCAATAGAACAGCATCTGAGCAAGCCCCCAGTAGATCGGCCGTCGTATTCCTAAGTGCCTCGAGGGCGTTGACATCCATTTCATGTCGCTCGGGGCTCTTGAACGCTTCCATGATGTGCGCATTCTCCATCATCTCGCGGTGCCCGGCAGTCTGCTCCTCTCCATTCTTCTCCCCCTCTTTCTTCGCTTCCGCGTCCTCTCCGGAATCGGAGGTCTCGTCACGCCCAGCAAACTTTTCAAACTTCTCGTTGGAAGTGACCCACGCGATATGGATATCAAGCAGCGAGAGACTGGCAACCATGGCTTCCCGGACAGATCCCTGGAGCTCCTTGATGTCCTCCGCGCCCCAGCGACAGCGAGAAAAGTCAAGTGGCAGAAACCCGATTGTCGGTAGCATCATCTTGTACAGACCTATCATCCTCGCCTTGGCAGCGACAAGCTGCTCCAGCGGCACTTTATCACTCCCAAGTCGCCTCCGCAGCGCGTCTAAAGGTGTCTCGACGGTCGCGACAAGCTTGCCCATCGTGTCGAGAACAGCATACGACGTCGACGTGGGGAAGAACAAGAGGCAGCAGACCGCGCCGATGCCAACCCCAATGGCTCCCGGTTCAATAAGCAGTTCCCCGATGCTTGCAGCGAATTTGGGCAGCGTGGGCCCGAACAGCAAGAAGATATCCATGGCGATGGTGCCGAAGAGCTGCGTGAGCGTGAGCTTGGGGTTGCTGCACCGCAGCCGCGCCATCACATAGATGAACACGCAGACCATGACATAGTACACGGCAGTGACGCGCGCATCGAGCATGAACCCATCACGGACGAGGATCAGCTGCTCCCACGCCACGCTCTGCCCCGAGTTCTGGGCCGCGGTGGTCGCCGCCTGCTGCAGCGCCTGCAGCTTGGCCGTCGTCTCCTCGTCGGAGCGCACGGCCAGCGCGGCCTTCATGGTGAGGAGGCCCCATGCCCAGGCCAGGCACATGCCCGCGAGCAGGGAGAGGGAACCGAGCAGGTAGATGAAGAGGATGCTGGCGGGCGGGACGATGAAGAGGACCAGCGCGGCGAAGAAGGTCGCCTGGCCGGTCGTGCCCAGTACCGGAGTGATGAAGGTGAGTATCATCGCCACCCAGGCGGCGATGCAGCAGCGGGTGAAGATCTTGAAATCGGCGACATTGAAGTGGTTCAGCCATGACGGCAGACTCGGTCGTCGATGTACAGCAGTCGACGCCTTCGTGGGCGTGTTTTGCCCATCAGGGCTGCCTCCAGGCATGGCGATTACTGGTCAGATGAGGCGGCTGGTGATGTTGGAGCTTGGAAAAGACAGAGACGGCGCGTCGAGCATCGCTAATGGCTCCCGAGGCATCCATCAATTCGATTGGAGGAGCAGGAATTTCACTACATCACGGACGGAACGCGGATCCTTAGTGCTGTGAAGGATTGATTTAGCTGCATTGGTGCATGCCGTGGATCACTAGAGATTGCCACTGGATCAAGAGCGAGCTTTGGCTGGGTCTATTCCATCTTGGACCAGTTCCTGAGCATCATTACTGCATTCTGCGGCTGAAATTATTCATGCTTTGGGCGCCGCGTGCTTTGTCACGGGCTGGTCATATTCCTTACAATTTCTCATGCCGCCACTCCCTGCTTTCTACGGAGGCAAAGCAAACACCTCTGACATTTCTTTCTGTACTCTCAGTCTGATTGAATCTGGATTGGCAGAGCCAGCCCTAGGAATAAAGCTCGTAAAATGATGGGCGGATCTTTAACTCAAATTCAAATCATTTCCTGCCTCCACCAAGAGCCGAAAGACTCCACAGACTTGCCGGCTCGCTGTCTTACAAGGGGGCCTACTTGCTCCCTGGAGAGTGCTACTACGTACATAGCAGACTGTCTCAGTTTGAAATTTGAAATGAAATTTTCGAGCTTGGCCTGTCGCTCCCGTACACATCGCCCTGCTCTGATACCATTCTCATCTATCCCCAGTCAGCCATTCCTCTTCCAAAGGCCGCGGTCTCATGCTCGGCTTGCGGGAAAATCTGATCGGGCCCTGAACGACCCGAGTTCCGATATCTTCCAGGGTGACAGCCCAAGATGTGCTTCGCGTATCCTGGATTCTCGGATCTGTCGATCCCGTCTGCAGCGTCTCACTGATGCAACGTGGTCCGTAGAGACGCCACCCAGCAAGGGCATGTGCATTGCCAAGTACTGTATTTACTGCCATCTGCTGCGACGGAAATCTGCCCGGGATTGAGATGAAGATGAGTAACTCCGCGGCATTGAGAAACCCATGTCCATCTGCGAGCACGGAAAATGTACCCACCCACCAAAAGCATGTGAATGTCAGGGTTTGTTTATATTTCTCGAAAACGTCTGATAAACGCCTCGGTGATGAAGTCCAACACGTCATGCTATCGAAGTAGGGCTGTGACACGGTGCCGACTCTTCCGATCGAGACTTTCTGTGAGGTAGATTGAACGAACTCGTCTTACGCTGCGTCGTAATATTCATCATCTACTTGATCGTTGCTCAGTTAAAGTTGTAGTCACGCCACTTGAAACGATATAAATAGATTCGCCAAAGAGAAAATATTTCTTAGAAAACCTTTTATTAACAATAATTCCACGCAACAGCTGAGAGAACGCCTGAGAATTGGTCCATATGTTGGATGGCAGACCGAGCGTGATGTTAGTATAGGGTAGCTTGATTGAGTGAGGGTCCAGGACTTCTCCTAACTTACGTCAAAAATTGGTTATTAACGGTCGCGTGGCCCAATGGCAAGGCAGTTGACTACGAATCAGAAGATTGTGGGTTCGATCCCCACCGTGACCTTTGGTTTTTGCTTTCTTTCCCCCCTTTTAATAATTTTTTTTTGCATTAAAAGGTGACCCCTGGTCGATGAACTGTAGGGATGTTTGCTCTGACAGCTCGGTTGCTCTTGGCATAAGCTAGCGCTGGGGACTAGCTCATCACAAGCTGAAAGTGAGGCCTTCCACATTGTAATTCATTGAGACGCGAATCTCAGTTCGTTGGATGACATGATCCCAAGGGGTCTGGAGTGTCCTGGCCGCGCATCATGTCGATTGATCAACGTAGAGGAGTTCCCGTCGTCAACGGCGTACGGAAGGAAACGCGGAAACTCCGAAGTACAGGCACAGTAAGATTTCATATGAGCAACATGTGAGGCACCTGTAACATGTCATACTCCGGCTGGAAGCTCCCAGATTCCACCACCCATCAGTGCGATGGTGACTTGACGACCATTTCTGCAGAATCATGCACAGAGAGTATATCAACATCATTTCCGTTACCTATTCTGGACTTGCTTTTGGCTTCCCTCAAGTTGTTTCGGAAACCACAGCCGTCGGCAGGATTAGGACTCAACAAAGGCAACGCTTATCATCAAGCTTAATGCGTACATAATAACTTACACAGCCTTATACATAGTACGTGGAATGGCTCCATTTTTTATAAATGGCAAGATTAAGAACAGACAAGGCACGTAGGAGTCGGGCTGTCTCGCCGGTCCGCTAGAAAAGTGCCGAGGAAGGACAGGGGTGTTTGTCAATAAGAAGTGGCCCTGGCGTTAGGTAGCGGGTAGGGATTCGGAATTCATGTCAGGCCGATCATGCCAGAATGGGTTGCTATCGATTTTTTACATTGACTACGCCATTCAGATTCGCGTGTCTACACGAAATGATTCCATTTCATTGCGGGTCTTTCCGGTATACAGGCCATGGCCTGGCACACGTGGCGTGGAACAGACGGTGACGATATGATGGGCCAAATTGCCATCACATGTCTGCAGGCGATGACTGGGGCAGAGCCTCAGCAGATATGTCGGAATCTCGGGTCGCCCAACAGATTCTGGGATGGTATAAGTAGCCATTGACGGGCCCATGGAGGGAGATCTAGATGGGCGATGAATATTTGCAGACATCAACAACTACGTCGACAACAATTTCATTTCTACATGGATTATACCACGTGATTATTCGAGTACCCTCCTTCTTACTTACCAACCAACCAACCAACCGATAAGCACCCTTTGCCCATCATGAGTGACGACGACACTTTGGGCCCATCCTCGAAACAATGGCCGATACATGCTTTACTCATCGACCAAGCTCGAGTTGATGACTCGGTACGAGCGAGTGGTTATCCTGGAGCTGGCACGACAGAAGATCCATTTATTGTTGATTGGGTTGTCAATGATGGTGGAAACCCCCTCAACTGGGCAAAGTCCCGCAAATGGGCTATGACCATGTCTTCGGCGTTGACTTGCTTTGTTGTGGCTTTTGGTTCAAGCGCCTACACGGGTAAGGCTTATCGGGCATTGTGGTTTGTGAAGAGAATACTAATCAAATTACAGGTGTAATGACGGAACTCATGATTAACTTCAAAGCCGACAACCTAATGATAACAGGAGGTGTTTCGCTCTATGTCCTTGGTTTCGCCCTCGGCCCTCTTCTCTGGGCGCCCCTTTCCGAAATCTATGGTCGGCAGTACGTTTTCATCGGAAGTTATCTGGCATTCATTGTGTTCTGCGCGGCCACCACAGCGGACTACAATGTCGCTTCTCTGTTGGTCTTCAGATTTTTTGCTGGAGCCTTTGGATCAGGACCGTTGACAAACGCGGGTGGTGTCATCTCCGATCTCTTCTATGCCGACGATAGAAGCATTGCCATCGGAGTCTTCTCGCTTGCTCCCGCCATGGGCCCGACCTTTGGTCCTTTCATTGGCGGTTATCTTGGAACCAAAGCGGGCTGGAGATGGGTAAGTCATGCCCCTATTTCATACGCTGATGTATCAATTTGTTGCACTGTCTCTGACTCTTCGGTATGCTTGAATAGGTAATGGGACTTGTAGCGATTTTGGCTGGTGTTTCTTGGATCATCAACGTGATCGTTGTTCCTGAGACGTACGCACCAGTGCTTCTAAAAAGACGCAGCGAGAAGCTTTCCAAGGAGACAGGCAAAGTCTATAAAACCGCCATCGACATCCAAAACGGGGGCTTGGCGCCCACCAAGGTACTCATCACATCTTTGCTCCGCCCTTGCGAGCTTCTCGTCGTGGATCCCATTGTTCTGTTCCTCGCCATCTACACCGCGGTCGTCTATGGAGTCTTGTACATGCTTTTTGGAGCGTACCCCGTCGTATTTCAGCTTGAAAGAGGTTGGTCTCCCGGCAAGGGTGGCCTCCCATTCCTTGGAATTGCTGTCGGTATGTTTGCTGCCGTGCCATCTGTGTTGGTAATCAACAAATGGTATGTGAAGGAGGCTGCAAAGACCCAAAGCGGTTTGCTCGAGCCTGAAGCTCGTCTCATTGGAGGCATTATCGGAGGCATCACTGTTCCCATCGGCATGTTCTGGTTTGCTTGGTAAGTCTAGGAAATGATACTGAGCTTGAAGTGGATTGAACTGACTGTATTTTCAGGACAACCTATGAGTCTATCCATTGGATTTGCCCTGTTGCTGCCGGTATCCCATTCGGATTCGGCATGACGCTCATCTTCCAGTCAGTTTTCGCCTATCTCGCCGATGCCTACGGTATTTATTCCGCCTCGGCTCTGGCCGCCAACACGGTGCTCCGATCTCTATTCGGCGCAGGATTCCCCATGTTCACGAAGAAAATGTACGAAAATCTTGGTACACAATGGGCGAGCTCGGTGCCGGGATTTCTAGGAGTTGCCTGCATTCCTGTGCCTGTGGTGCTTTATATTTACGGCCAGAAGATCCGCCAGAAGAGCAAATACGCGTCCCAGACGGTGGGCAAGTCTGGTTAGACAACACTCGTGCTGAATTCAGTTTTCAGCTTCATTCTCTCGTTAACGACTTTTCATGAACTATTATCATAGACAGGGGTATAATTTGGGCAAACACAACATAAGAATAGAATCAGCACTGCACAAAGCATATAATTAGATAGACCAATCTAGAATTAATTAGACCTTCAACGAAACAGCAATACGAATAACACTATCAATGGCTGTTGTGCACCCTCAGCACTCTCGCGGGTGCTTATCTTGCCGCCCCAGTCTCGGGGCGCGGCCTTGTTCGATGGGAACATTGTTCAGCCCATCCGGCAGTGTGGTTCCGAAAATACAAAGTGTCAAACACTAGGAGGTATATTTGCCGTGCTACGGTCATCATTGCTCACCTGGTTCGAGACGGACTGATGGTAGCGTCAATACGATTTGATGATGCCTCCACTTGGACCAGTTTCAGCCAGTCGTCCACGCTGGGGGGATCCGACGATCAGACAAGGATTATCAAGTAGTAAACGTGGTCTCGGCATCCCTCAGGTGCTTAAACAATTCTTCTCCCTCTCACCTTCCTTACAGGACAACATCGACACTCCGCTGCCATGATACGACCTTCCATCGTGTGGTTGTCACTGCTGACGACCCTGGTGGCCGCCCAGCTCAAGTGCTATCGCATCGATGGCACCGAAGCAGACTCGGTATACGCACCATGCAATCCCAGCGCCAAGGTGAGTGGATGCTGCGCAATCAACAAGTCCAACCCCGATCTCTGCCTCGGTTCGGGCCTGTGCATGTCCCAAGATGAGGGCTACCAAGGCTTCATCTATGCCAACGGATGCACCGATAAAACGGGCAAGGATTCTTCTTGCCCTAACCCGTGTCCCAACAGTAAGTCGATCCACCTGATGCTTCTTCACGCTCATGGCGATGAAGCTCGCTGACTGACTGGCTACATTAGACAATTGGCCCAGTGCTTCCGTGACAGCCTACAACGTGCTCCAATGTGCTCCAGATAGCCAGTACTGCTGTCGGAAATTCGGCGACAGCAAGAACTGCTGCAGCAGCACCGTGAGCTTCAGTATCGGTTCGATCATCACGACGGCGACGACGACTGCGAGCACCAGCTCCGTCTCTGCGACGACGACTGGCTCTGCGACCTCGACAGCAACCGCGATAGTATGCGCCGCGAACGGGATGAGCAACAGCACGAGCAACGAATGTCCGCAGGATAAATCAGCCGTCGTGGGTGGTGCTGTTGGGGGTGTTTTGGGCGCGGCGCTGCTTGCCTCCTTGGGCGCCCTTGCTTTCTTGTTGCTACGGCGGAGGAAAGGTAGGTGGGATGATGAGAACTGAAGCCCTCCCCATCCTTGATTCGAGACACTAACTTAAGCTTTGAATGCTCAGACACAGAGCCATCGTCATCGTCTATTCCAACGTACCAGCCAGAGATTGCACGACCTCCCGTGTATGAGCTTCCACCAGGCCACAAGATGCCCGAAATGGCTGGATGAGCAGACAACTAATAAAGCATATCCAATTTAATCAATAAACTTAATCAATAGACCCCCAATACAAGAGTCACACACACTCACACAGCAGTGACCAAGTGCTCTCCAGAACTGCCTCCCTACTCCTGACTGAAGGCTCGCCCCGAGAATGCCGCGTGCACAAGCCATGGAGAAGGCTAAAAGTGCGCTAATAGAATTGCCGTCAGCACTAATGGAATTGATCTAGTGCTAAAGTGTAGGCCTCGAATCAGTAAGATTAAGCACTCTCCCAGTTCAACTTGATTTTGCTGCGTCGATACAACGACCGGGCTTCAGACGTTTCTAAACCAGGATGTGGAAGTTTTGAACATCATAGGCCATGGCGTTATAAGCATCAATATGTATCCCAACCCGACCCTGGGGTAGACAGGCGGACTATTTGAATATTCGTGTCTATAACTAGCTGTCAAAGTTGGATCCATTGTTCACAACCTCCGCATATTTCTTCTACAATTGAATAAAATACATATACATTTGGGATAATACTTGAGCCATAAGTTCCTTGTTCATGAACCTAACGAAGCATGTCAAGGTTGCCCGAACCACACCCTACACAGGTAATATACCACGCCCACGATCGCTCAACAGCCCGCAAACGGAATTCTCTATTTTGCGTGGTGCTCAGCAAAGCTCTCAGTGCTATGACAGCCCCCGAGTCGTTGTTGACGTATTTGAGTGTCTCCTCCACCTCCGCCAGAACCTCGCTGTTCCGGCATTTGTACACGACAAACACGAGAGGCCGCAACACGGAATACTCTAGCGTCCTGGTCTCGATCCCATCAAGCTTAATGCCTTTGCAGAGAGATTGTGTTTGTTTGACGAGGTCAAGGTAGAGGGGACTGAGGGACGGTTGCACGGCCGTGTCGTTCTCCCGACAGCTGTGTACAAACGCTACATTCTCCATGTAGAGGATTTCCAAAGTAGTGACCTGCAGATACAGGGAAGAGTCTGTGTCCTTGCCTTCTCGCCCTCGTCGGAGCAAAGGGAGAAAACTTGAGCGCCATTTCAGCACAGTGTCAAGACACTTGGTCCAATCGTCCGAGGAGGGAGTACGAAGCTTGCCATCCCTGCCATCGTTTCCGTTTCCCCGCCCATGGATATGATGCCGGATGAAGTGTTGAGTAATATCCCACCACCTTGATGCCAGAAGAACCGTATCAAACTCCTTGGGCATGTCGTCCACCAGATACCTGTGTTCGCGGCCACGACAGCAAAATGTCACGGCTGGATCAAGCCTGGGTTTGGAAGTCAAGGACATGTCGAAAGACCATGGGTAAGTGATAAGACGCTGTAGAACATCGCACAATGCCGACTCAAACCTGTCAAGCGGAAGCTCGGAGAATGGCAGTCCAGTTTCTTTGCATTTCCGTGAGAAGTACTGCTCTAGCATGTTATGAGCATGATTGAAATGCGTGAATGCGGCCTCCAAATCACCATGCATCAACTCATACGTGAGGAAGAGCAAGGAGGCAAGAATGATCCATTTCATACTTTCTCTTCCTGTAGTCTTGACCGACTGTAGGGTTTTGATGGCGGAATGGTAGTACATCAATGACTTCCGGTATTGAGTTGCTTCGAAGAATTCTGCTCCATCAAGAACCTGGTAGGAGGTGGATAGTGCACCAATACCACAGCATATGTCCCGCAAGGCAGAATGATGCCGGGAGACCTGGGGAGTGAGCTCAATTAACTCCACCACGGGCAGTGTCCCTTGTTGAGTGGACATGGTGATGAATGCTTTAAAGTAGTCCCAGTCTGCTGCACTCCGGAACGCAGCCGATTCGTATCCCGGCATCGCGGGTACTCTCGAAGAGGAAGCAGCCGCAACCAATACGAGAGGCTGGGCATTGGCAGTTTGCTGTAGCTTGGCGGCAGATGTCGCCCACAATCCGTCGCAAACTAGGCCTTTTGCCACACACTTCTTACAAGATGGTCTTGTTTCGTCGCATTTCGTATGCCGGCGTCTGGCAAGGGTCAGCTGAGCTCTGTGGCCTGTATACATCCCAAGTGGAGGGGGAATAGCCACATGGGTAGCGCCCTGCGAATCGGAAATGGTTGGTTTCCGTGGAGAGACGTTGACCAGTACTTACTTGCATTGCCTACAGCCATTGCGTGTTCTCGAAGTACTGGTTCTTGTCATCCGTGGGCGGTTCTTCAAGGAGAACACGAGGAGTTTCCTGCTCATTGCGTGTAAATCAGTAACTGGCTGGGGCAAACATGGACGAATACCACCCGACACAATCGCAATGCATGCAGTCTCATGCACATATTCGGAGCAAAGCGCAGTAGTGACTTACGATTGTGACCCCCCATCTTCACATTCGGGAGAGGAGTGCCCACTTCGGATCGGAAGAAGCTGATCCTGAATCGGCGCCATCATGGTACCCTGGAAGGTGGTCATGTCTCAGTATATTGTTACAGGCTACGCACATGAAATTTTGGGATTCTCGTCTCTCTAAAGAGCAGCAGGCAGACTGCTGATCAAGATACGGTGGCCGTTGTGGTGTGTCAAGTTATGGCGGATGACGAATCAAGAGGGACTCTTTGTTGAAAACCCTAGTGGGCCAATCAGAGCCACGGATTCACGCGGTTCCTTTTATGGCCTAGCGAGGTTTCGACTTTGTCACTAACCGCATGGATCAGGGCTTGAATCCCTGGCCGTTGCCTTACTGAATGTTAACGGAGATGAGGCAACCCTTGGACTTAAGATTCATGGTGCCCCTGCTCGTCTAACAGGTTAATTGGGCCATTTTTATTCGTTCGATTGGTGAAGTTGTTCAGATAAATGGCGAGCCTGAGTATCATGAGTTCGGAATTGCCTTCAGGGAAGAAAGAGGGGTGATTGTTGGGTGATCGCAAACTTTTGGTTACCAAACGCGTGAACTCCGATCATTCAATTAGCATTGATGAGCGGGTGAACTTTCGCTGAAAGGGATCAAGCATCATCGTTTGCTTCTAAGATGAGATGGGAAAAATGTGATATATGATGGTGCTATGCCTGTTAGAAGCGACATGTGCTTATCTTAAGGAAAGAATTTAGGATGGGATATTATGATGCTTTTACAGAGAATAAATTGTTGACTAATTGACTTGATAACCACTTGACTATAAAATACCATCCGATTCCAAACCCACGGGCCACGGCAGAGTAGCTATCTAGAACATCTTCACACAAGCAGTTACCTGATGCTTGACTTCAGGCTTGCTCTGACACTCATCCGTACCAGGTTTTTCACTAGGGAGAATCGGGGAGCATCCCTCTTCGTTTTAGTTGACTGAGACTCCGAGCTATCTCCAGTCTGATCTTTACTCCAGTGACTCCACGTGCTCTCAAGTAACGACGAGTTACCAAACACATTGCCGATGACATTAACAAGTGAAGATTGAGAGTCGCTGCTGAGGATACCGCTGAGAATATCCCCTGCTAGTGTCAAGATGGGAATCCTTGTGCTAATAGTTTTCTTGTTTAGAACTGATTCCACATATTTGATGTGTTGACCATTGACAATCGTTGAGTTTCCAGTGACAGTGAGATCGATAGCTCCAACAGTCAGGGCATCTTTCTGGCTATCTAGTAGGGCGCCTAGATTGGGAATTAGCTGGTCGAGGTAGATCTCACCGTCAAAATCGCTTGTATTATTCCCGGGTTTGAGCTCCACGTTGTAAACATTAACGACACCGAGAGTAATGTCTCCGGAGATGATGTTCAAGGTGAGATTGCCGAGACCAAGTGTGAGGACTCCCGCATTTGGGAGGTTGAGCTTCCCTTTGATGTTGTTGCTACTACCGTCCTGGCCCCCAGTGAATTCTAGCTTCTCAACCGTAAAACCGTGAAGGCGATTTAACGCTGGCACCTTCACCGTGAGATCCATCTTAGGCTCATAGTTTAGGGCCCCAAGGCTGACTTTGGGCTCACCAGAAAGGGAGAGTTCCGTCTCTGCTTGATCGAATATATTACTAAACCACCAAACTAGCTGGTTTTCGTTCAAAACATTCACTGTCTGCTCCTCAACCGTAACAGTGGTGTTGTGATTAACCTTCGCCTCAGGTAGCTGGATTTGCACGAAGGGGGAAGGGTCATCGCTATCTCTGTTGTAGAGGCTCAGTTCAAAGGGGTTGATCGTGGCTGGTAGCGGTGTGTCTAGTGAAGTCTTTAGAGTGACGAAAAGCTCATTTGGTGAAACGGCTCGAATGACACCACCCTCCACCGGCAGACTTTGATTGTTGACAATTTTTTGGACGATGGCGGGAATTATGACTTTGAAGCTTCAAACAATTAGCTCATGTGGAACTTGTCATCTCCAGGCGCATGAAGTTTCACTTACAGAATTGGGAGAAAGATTACGAGGAATATCAGTAATCCTGCTAAGTACCACCATTTGAACTTGGTACAATGGCGCTTAGCCTTCTGTCGCCTTGTGATTGCCTCTGTTGGTTTCTTATCAACCACATGGTCGATTGAAGAGGCGCTCTCATCGTTAGAATGATTGGATGCCGCCGCCGCCACAGCTGGTGCCCTGCTGGGCTGGGCATCCTCACCCGTGCCGTGGAAAGGCAGCATGAAGAGTCGAGGGCTCCCTTGACTTGAGGGCCTTTCCATGGAAACTGCCCGCGCAGTTTCTACCGTCGTCATCTTGGAAAGCTCTTGGGGAAGATTTGACGCAGAAACGAGTCTAACTTCTCACACTCTGCGTGGAGATGGACAGAAGAGCACGATGGCGGCCGTACTTGATGACCAGCGCTGCTGCTGATCCTTCCCAGATCAGTGTCGGGATAGGTACTAGCAGAAAGAGATGGGCACCCATAAGAAATGGCCGAGGTATAGGATTATTGACTTTCACATCACATGGTGGGTAGGTCATTACTTAACTCCTCTGGGCGGTTTTACTGCTCGGTCCAGCCACATAAGAACAGAAAATAGTCTTTGAAATGAGGGGAAATAATAGCTTTCAACATAATCCCAATTTGCGTCACTGGGTCAGCAACATTTCTTCAGCCGGCCCTATGCAATACTACCGTGGCGTGGGGTGCATAGGCGATGGAGGGCACACCATATGACTCGGTTCAATATCCCCATCCGCGTAATGAGATTCAATATACATGGGAATACCAGGGAAGTGACTTGAGGGTGACCCGCATATACATTGAGCTCAATCACATCTCTGTTCTATCACAGTTGCTACCATATGCGGGGTGCGGACAATTGTGGGCAGGGAACATGGCAGATGCCACCCATCCTGGCTTACCCCCCTGTAAATAAGCACCATGTAGGCAGTTATATGCGTGATAACTTCGCTCAAGTGTGATCCTTGTCCACAGCGACATCAAAGAATAAGAAGTGGGTGACGTCAAGCAGTTCAATATCCCGAATCAATACCCCTCCCAACCTTTACTCAGTGCTAAGCGGCTAGAACTTATGCGAGAGTGGCCATATTCGGAAAGAAATATTTCGTGGAGTAAGGTGGTTAGAGCAAGGGTAGTATCCCGAGGGGGTGAATGGCGGGGTTGACCTCAGCCGTTTACGGTCTCCTTGTGAACCAGTCAAGGTGAAATCGAGTGTGCTACTCAACACCATCTCAATAACTATGCCGAGGCACAGCTTGTGCAAGAAGACGCGATAGATTCTGAGAGCACGTAGGTTTGAGCTGAGTATGGGACGGAAAAATGTGAATCGTGGCTATTCGTTATGGAATTAGTGATTCTCCAGATATGCTCTCTATAGAAGGAACTTGGCTGTGCGTTAGAAGTCAATTGTACAACCGAGAAAAGTTGGTAAAAAACACGCACGGGTATTAGTTCCCTGTGTGTGAACGAAATTAAGATTAAGCTTAAAGTAATACAAAAGTTTCAACTCCCAAGACTGCCTCCGGGGTGATGCTATGTTTCAACTTAACTGGATCACACACCCCGTAATTGTGACTGCACAATGAGGGAGCTCAGACCGGAAATACTATTCACTCTTTCCTAATAACTCTTTCAACAATGCACGAACAATGTCAGAAACAGTCGCGACGAGCTATAAGATGAAAGTCAGTACATATCGAGAGTAGGGGGGAAACTGGAGGACTCACAGGAGTAGCATCGCCAAGTAGCTCGGATGCATTGGACACAAATTCTCCAGTCAAAAGTGTCTGTACATTATCAACCACTTTAAGGAGGCTTTCGATGTTCTCCGGTGTAATCAATGGCAGTAGCTTATCGACAATGCCCTGGACGTCAATTTTCTTTAGAGCGTCCAAGACTGGCTTTAGAGCATCGACAACGCCAGTCAAATCAACACCTGCCAGATCATCAAGTAGAGGTTTAGCAGTATTGAAAAGACCGACAATATCAACCTTCGTCAAGATATCAAGTAGACCAAAAACGCTCTTCAGGGTCTCTGGTGTCAGATAGGGTTTCAGAGCATCAAACAACCCTTGTATATCAATATCGCCAAGGGCATTGATGATAGGAACAAGCTTCTTGACTAATTGGGTAATATCAACCTCTGTAAGAGCATTGATAACCGGGATAATCTTCTGAACGAGCGTAGAAAGGTCGATCTGTGTTAAGGTGTCAATCAAAGGCAAGAGTTTTTCAACGACATTCTTGACATCGATCTGGGCAACGGCATCAAGGACGGGTTTCAGCTTCTCAATAAGATCCTTGACATCAATCTCTCCGAGAATATCCAAGAGTGGCGTCAGCTGCCCGATGATTTTCTTTAGGTCGATTTGACCAAGAGCTTCAATTAATGGTACTGCTCCAGCGAGCAAGCTCTTCGCCTGGTCGACGAACTCAGCGGTCAACAGACCCTCGACATTGGTTACCAACCCCACAAGACCGTTGACACTCTCGGGTGTAAGGAGAGGCTTGACGGCCTCGAGCATGCCTTTGAGATCGAGTTCTCCCAACAAATCAAGTAGAGGTGACAATTGGCCAATAAGCTTGCCAATATCAATTGTCGCCAACTCGTCGAGTAGAGGCTTAAGTTGGTCGACAAGCTTGGGTAGGTCGATCTTACTTAATGACTCTAACAATGGCCCAGCACCACTAAGAATCGACTTGACCTGGTCCACAGATTCGCTTGTAAGCAAGGCTTCTGCATTCTGCAACAATCCAACGAGACCCTTCACGCTGTCGGGGGTAAGCAGAGGGGCCACAGCGGCAAGAATTCCCTCGATATCGAGCTTGCTGAGCGACTCTAGAAGTGGAGTAATAAGGTTCACCAGCTTCGAGAGATCGATATTGCTCAATGAATTAAGTAGTGGCTCGAGTTGGTCGAGCAGCTTCGGG
The DNA here is from genome assembly GCA_027569935.1 of Clonostachys sp. G952. Taxonomy (NCBI): domain Eukaryota; kingdom Fungi; phylum Ascomycota; class Sordariomycetes; order Hypocreales; family Bionectriaceae; genus Clonostachys; species Clonostachys sp. G952. The sequence goes on from JAPDLB010000041.1 coordinate 523,519, forward strand.
AGGTCGATCTTGCTTAGTGAATCTAGCAATGGGCCAGCGCCATTTAGAATTGACAAAAGCTGGTCTACGGATTCAGCGGTGAGCAGTTTCTGTGCATTGGAGAGTAGCCCAACGAGGCCGTTGATTGATTCTTTCGTGAGCAGGGGGCTTAGCGCGTCGATTATTCCTGCAATATCAATTTCCATGATCTTATCAATGAGAGGCTTGGCTGCCGTAAGAAGATCCTTCAGGCTCTTGACTGTGGTTTCATCCAAAAGTAGGCCGGCATTCTTCACGAGTGAAACTATTCCTTCGATCGAGTCCTTGGTCAGAAGGGGCTCAAGTGCGTTAATGATGCCTTCAAGATCGAGGTCAGTCAGCTTGTCGAGGAGGGGTTTAGCGCTCGTGAACAACTCCTTGAGGCTCTTGACTGTCTCCTCATCGAGAAGCGTTCCTGCATTTTTAACTAGTGCGACGATGCCTTCGACAGACTCCTTAGTTAGAAGGGGCTCGAGGGCATTGATTATACCCTCAAGGTCGAGGTCAATCAGCTTATCGAGGAGAGGCTTGGCACTCGTGAATAAATCCTTCAAGCTTTTGACAGTTTCTTCATCGAGCAATGTTCCGGCATTCTTGACCAGTGCGACGATTCCCTCAATTGACTCCTTAGTAAGGAGTGGTTCCAAAGCATTAATGATGCCCTCGAGATCAAGATCGACAAGTTTATCAAGGAGAGGTTTAGCGCTCGTGAATAGCTCCTTCAGGCTCTTCACGGTTTCCTCGTCAAGTAGCGTTCCGGCATTCTTGACTAATGCCACTATTCCCTCAATTGACTCTTTGCTTAAGAGCGGCTCCAAAGCAGTAATAATTCCCTCAAGATCAAGACCGACCAACTTCTCAATCAGTGGCTTGGCGCTTGTGAGCAACTCCTTCAGACTCTTGACGGTATCCTCGTCAAGGAGTACCCCGGCGTTCTTGACCAAGTTCACTATTCCCTCCACCGACTCTTTTGTGAGAAGCGGTTCCAAAGCAGTGATTATTCCCTCAAGATCAAGACCAACCAACTTATCAATCAGTGGCTTGGCACTTGTGAGTAATTCCTTTAGACTATTGACGGTGTCCTCGTCAAGGAGTACTCCGGCGTTCTTGACCAAGTTAACAATTCCCTCTACTGACTCCTTCGTAAGAAGGGGCTCTAGAGCGGTGATAATGCCTTCCAGATCAATATTTGTAAGCTTGTCAAGCAGTGGCTTGGCGCTCTTCAGCAGCTCTTTCAGGCTATTGATTGTCTCCTCATCAGCGATGTTGAGAAGGTTTTGAATCTTGTTGATGTTGTCCTGGCTCAAGAGCGGAAGTATCGACTTGACCAACGTGGGAAGATCAACATCCTTGATTATTTCAATCAATCCAGCAAGATCGAGTTCGCCGAGTGTATCAATTAGAGGTCCCCCCTTAGTAAGAATATTTCTGACTTGAGATGCGGTTGGAGGCTGAAGAGTTTCACTTAGATACGTGATTGTGTCGTGGGTGTCGTTCAAGAAGTCAGCAGTTAACAAGCTGCTGAGGGCTTTGATGAATTCTTTGAGTTCCGCAAGGATGTCGCCAAGATCAGTAATGCTTACGGCAGGTGTCGAGATGGTGTCCGTGCCGTTTTGTCTCCTGTACAGAGCAGCAGCTTGCTCACGCTCTAATTTCGTTTCCTTGAGCAGTTGTGTAAGTTCCTTCATTACATCGGTCAACTCGGACCGTGGAACTAGTGCCAAGCCATGTTTTTCGAGCAGCTCGACGAGCTGTACCTCAACGTGAGAGGCGGTTGGGGGTTGGGCTACGACCGAGGCCCAGAGGTTTCCCGACGCCAAAGCGCCGGCAATCAGATTTGCAAACCTCATTGTAGCAATGTGTTAGGTAGTAGCCGGATTAGAAGAGGTTGAAAAGCCTTGGAGATTGAATTGGATGGAAGGCAAAGCGGACAAGCGATTGAACAAATCAAGGCTCCATGGGGATATAGACAATCTAAGGCCGCCTCAGAGCAATGGCTTTAGCTCGGCTGCTCGCAGCCGAGACGTTGCAGATACGACCCAGAGAACTTAAAAATATTCGTTCTCTTCCCATATGATACTATCTGATCTTTCGCTTTTTCGAGGCTTCATCTCCCCCGCAGCTTATTGCCAGACTGGATCTCCCCATGTTCCCCCGCTGAAGATCACCCTAGACTGCAACGTTGGCGAAGGATGCCACTGTGAGCCGGATAAGCTAATACTAAGCGGGAAAGCACCTCGTCAAACTGCGGGGGATAAAGGTACAACAAAACTACCTGCTCATGTTCCCCAAGTGACTTGATCCGATAATCCTTGCGCTTGGCAGGCTGGGGTTGCTATCCTACCTAACCCAGCAACGAGCTCGTTGTTGGCCCCTTGTACAAGAATCATACCCTAGCTATATTAAACGGTGAACCAGTGCCAAGGATTTTGCATCCTTCACATACCTCTGATTTTGAGAGTTGGCGCGATTCAAAAGTTCGAGAGCATCGCGGGGAATCGTAAATTAACCGAGGCCTGGTAAACACTCATGCTAGCTTGAGACACTTGACGAACAACAAGGCTGAATGGTGGGGTTAAGACCAAAACTTTTCCAATTCCAGATGCCTCGCCACGCTTCACACCAAGTCAGATCGATCAACGCTGGCCGATAAACTGGTCACGCGGCGCCCATGCCCCGACTTTGCTCTTGTTATCCCGAGGTACTCCCAATCGAATATGCTGAATATGGATTGCTGTCCAAATCCACCATACTTACATCTTTTTCAAACACTTGATTGGACAAGCTTTGTATTATCGGTGCCTGGGGGCCATATTATGTCGAAATGCCTTTCAACCTTTCAACAACAGAAATCCTGAGCCACCTGGGGCCTTCTGGCAATGGATTTCGACAACAAGGGAAGAAATGGAGGTCAAATGTAAAGGATCTCTCCTGTTGCAACTAAGATGGTTGCATAAGGCCGCTCAGATGTATGTTTTCGAAAGGTCTCATGACCCCCTATAAGGGCAGCTAAACTGGGTGACAGGCCAAGCGCTCCTGGATTCTAGGTCATGACGATTTACCTTGGAATTTTGCAATTAGATACAGCCGGGTACAGCTTTTATTGGTGTTGAACCTTATATACGGCCGGGCACAAGCCTCGTAGCCGGGCAAAAAGGCGCAGTTTAATGTTGTGATACTGGGTATGGTGTCAAGTTGTTAAATTCTTGGTGTTTGGGAATTTCCCTTATTTTTCAGCAGCTGCCGCATAACTGTATAGCTCTCTCACTTACTAGAATTTTGCAATAGAAACATGAGGCATACCCTATTGGCTGAGGATATGGAATAGCATACTTTAATGTAAGTTCTTATGTATAGGGTGTTACATGATTCCCGACTGGTATAACAGCTTATGTCTCCCTCACCATCTTCGTTAATCGTGAGAAACCTATTTATTGCTTGCACCTAAATTGAATGTTAGATAGTCATAATCAAAATAGTAATCTTCGTTTATTCACATTATCTGGCTCCTTCTGGAAGCCGTGAAGACAATTTTACAGCCATCGAAATTGTCCAATTCTTTAGACCCCATGTTTACTTTTCTCTAAACCATATACATAAAAAACTACGACGCTATACAAACTTCCGGACCAACGCATGTATCGATTGGTTCTTGACAATCTGATAGATGGATCCACTTCAGGAGTCAACGGTACCCTATGCAACTTCACTCGAAAGACAGCCAGTGGTCATTTATTTTAATAAACCCATTGGTCCAAACTATATTGTTTGAAAAAGAACCAAATCTCATCCAATGTCTTCTGACATGCAATCTGAGTGATGTGAGAGGGATGCGAGCAATACCCGGTTACTGATTGTAAGCGACGATCAATATATATTCTAATTCGAAGCTCGGCTGTAACACATAATAATAAGGCCGTTTCTTTAGCTTAAAGATGAGGTTAGCGCTCTGAATATTAGACCAACCTACGGTAACCCCACCGGATACCCAATGGAGTTTCTAACCTATAACTGCGTGAGGAATGGCGTTGTGAGGTAAGGTCTCGGAAACCTTGACGACTTTGTCATTACTTCTTATACTGTGTATTTAGAAAGTATTGTCGGCTCCCTGTGCCTTGTGAAAAGGAAGGTTTTCGCCCAATAGCAGGCCCTTCCCAAGACACGAAAGGAATAGAGTGATAAAAAGACTGTGTATGGCCTGGCATCTAGCTAAATATGTGGAGAAAAAAACCAGCAGACAATAACATTCTAGAAGGTCGCTTCTGGTAAAGAAGAGATCGGAATTAAGTTATGTAGAATTATAACCTCTTACATTTCGTTTCTCAGAGGAGCCTATGAGGCTTTGGCGAATTAAGTCCCACAAACTGAGAAATAGAAGCTTTATTTCTTATTTGACGAACACGACTTTATTCTTTGAGCAAAAGAAAAACATGCCCAACCAAACTTTTTACTGTAAGATAAACTCGAGTTCAGCCAGAATCAAGGAATCGGTATCAGGAAAGGAAGGTAACCTGCTGATACTACTGTATCTCTCGGAGATCGACACTTAGCTTTGCCGTCTGATTGGAGCCTCTGGGCTACCCCGCATACCCACCAGGATCGGCACTTTCGTAGAAAGATAGAGTTAACCAAAATCCGGGCATGAGCAAGAATTTTGACGGAATGTGATGGTCCGTGGGTATTTTGGTCATGGGACGCTGTATCACACGACAAGTAGCGACATTCTGCATGTTATCCGCTTCCCGTATATGCGCATTGCACCTTAGCTGGATACCCTCAATAGGTTACGTGGTCCGGAATTATTTGAGGAGGATAGGAAGGAGGGTAGGAAGATGCCTAAACAGGAACGAACGACCGAAGAATCAGGCATTGTGACAACGAGCCAGCTATGTTAATACAGACCTAAGGCTTTTTTTTTTTAATTCCAACTTCTAGTATGTATTTGAAACGATTAAGAGGGAGGGCACTTCCTAGGTCGGTGAAATTGTGACAACTTATCCAGCCTTATTTTTCATTGAATAATATGCAAACATATTGTGGCCTTCAACAGTTAAGCAACATCCAGCGTTTCCTGATAATCGCGATAATGATTCGAGGCCCGCGGGGGTTTGTCTACATTAAGATGTGGGACGCGACTCTGCTAGTCGGTGGAGAAAAATATCTTGGATGCGAATCTAACCGTGAATTGAGGGGTACTATTCGGAGATGTTTATCATTCGCGGCCACAACCTGTCTTGACCTTCCTAACTTAAAACTCTTCGTTAGAACTATGTACTTCCCCTTCCATGGATAAAATGGCATGACCTCCCTGCTTTGGGACGATCGGAGGTTGTGTGACCAAGGACTCAACAGATTATCAAGTAGAACTTGTGGTGATCTTTGCTTCCACAATGAAGTTCTTGACAATCAGCAGCACTCTCATCGCCCTTGTTGCGGCAGCCCCAACAAGCGTCGTTCTTCAGGAAGACAGCCCAGCTCTCAAGACGCGACAAAGCAGCACCACCAGGAATGAACTTGAGAACGGCAGCAGCTCAAGCTGCCCGGACGGAATCCTTATTTACGCACGGGGATCAACAGAAGCCGGCAACATGGTAAGTAATCTCGGTTTTAGCTCACGTGCGTCTGTGTACTGACTGTGAACAAAATCAAGGGAGAGGGAGTTGGCCCGTTACTTGCCACCAACGTTGCTAAACAGGTCCCCAGCCTGTGGGTTCAGGGCGTTGGAGGAGCTTATACCGCCGGGCTGATTGAAAATTTGTTGCCGAGGGGCACAAGCGAGGCTGCAATTGATGAAGCGGTCCGACTCTTTAACTTGGCAACCACCAAATGTCCCGGCTCTGCCATCGTGACTGGTGGCTACAGGTGAGGAATGACTTTGGCTGATACATATCCGTCTGCTAACCGTGTCTTCATTCATAGCCAAGGCGCCGCTCTTATTGCTGCGGCCGTGAGCGATCTGAGCGCCACCGTCCGAGAGCAAGTAAAAGGCGCCGTTCTGTTTGGCTACACCAAAAACAAGCAGAATAATGGCCAAATCCCGAACTACCCTGCGGATAGAACTGCGATCTACTGCGCCGAGGGAGACCTTGTGTGCGAAGGCACTCTAACAATCGCCCCCCCTCACTTTTCATATGATGATGAGGCGGAGGGGGTTGCGGCTGATTTCTTGGCGAGTAAAATATAGGTGGCGAGATGCATCGCTGGTTTGGTTTGCTGGTGTCTGTTGGAGATGAGTTCAGTAATAACTGAGGAGGCTTGATCTTGCTTGTTTACAGTTTTAGGTTGCCTCTTCTATTTACTCAATTTCTGGTGTGTTAAGCGAATCAATCAAGCCACTGGTTATAAGCGTAAATAATGCAAGGAGAGCCGTGGCGATGGCCTCACCGATTATTCATCCAGGGTCACTTAATTCATGGCCTTCATGTGTTCATGCTTTTTCATTGCATGATGGGGAATAAAGCAGAGAGCTAGGCTGGCCTCTAGCTAAGTTGAAGACAAGGCATCTAGACTTTCATGCAAAGCAACAAGAAATACTCTTTCGTCAATTTATGATTCTGCAGTTGACAGAAAGGAGGAGATAACAGAAGTTGTACGTATAACTAGTTGAGACCTGGTGATTGAACCGAGGGAGTTGCGACTTGTTAGTCGGCCATCCAGTTCCCCTTCATGTTAAGTAACATTTGAGTTCAATATCATCAAAGTATAAGGTAATTCAAATTGAAACATGGAATACAAATCATAGTTCGCTTCTGTTCAAGAATGCGTGTGAGCTGAGTTGGTGCCTTTGTGCTTTGTTCGGCAAGCAAAAGTGGTGGGATTTGGCCAATTTTTGCAATTTAGATGTGGGAAAAGCGTGCATCCCGAACGAGAAGGAATCTAAATTTCAAATTGACTTGTTTTCTGTGTTAAGCTCTGTTGTTTATTTCCTTGCGTGATCACAGCGTGTTCACCTCACGGGTGTGCTTTCCTCAGGTTCGCGTCACGTGCATCCCCTCGATCTTTCCGCCTCAGGTATCTGTTTATTGCCCACAAGACTTCAATTCCTTCCTCCTTCTCATCATTCAAAGTACCTTGATCCTTCAAAGTACAGGTAAGTTGTTCCATTTGCGTGAATGGTGATGCTGAATAGATCATCTCGTTGACAACATCATCGGCAGAAACGACAACTTGACTTGCGCTTTGCCCAGCATGACCCCGGGTTACCCAGCAAGGCGCAGGGCGCCGCTCTCAGCTTCCGAGCGACAACGAAAACTCGAAATGAAGGCCGCAAGAAAAGAAAAAGCTCAGCAAGATCTCACAACGGCGCTTTCACTGGCCTGGGGCGGGCAGGGATGGATCCCCGATGACATTCGCAGCTGCCCTCCCTCTTCTTTGGAAATAACAGACGTGAGAATTCTCAGACCCCTCTGGAGGATTACCCTCAAGGCCGTATCCATGGACATAAGTCTTCCTTCTTTGTGGCAGCTCGGTGGAATCCTATGCGAGTCGTACAACGAGTCCGGTTTTATCTGGCGCAGGAACCTCACTCAGGCGGCGAAGGATGAGCGATGGTGTCTCGGAGCACCACGACTTGAAAGCAACCAATTCACAGAGCGTACGAATCAAACAAATTTGGCCGATACCGCTAAAGCGAACAATCAAGACAAACCAAGAGATGCATCTGCCACAAAGGACCAGCCAATGGAGGATGGAAGCACCGCGGAATCCCAAGAAACAAGCGCTCACGTCTCCTCAAATGAGGCATCGATTCGCATCTGGGAATTGATTGAAACCTCATCCGTAGAGGACCTTGAAGAACAGATTCTGGAGTTGAAATCCGAGGCTGAACATGCCACAACTAGCATCGGACGTAAGAAAGAACTTTCCGACAGCATCCGGGGGAAGATTGCAGCATTCTCGGACGTTCAATCAAGGGTTATGTCATCACTTGACGATCAATTGCGGCGTCCTGACACCTCAACACCAGATACGGAGGAGCATGTGAAGTTCCTCAAGGACGCTTCGCAGCAGCGCAGGCTCAGCCTGGAGAAAGAGCTGGCTGAAGTACTCAATGAGGAACAAGACAGCAATAGAGACCTTTGCATGATCCGAGAGATGGAAAAGCTTGTTGGGCACATCTTGAACTACAAAGCGTCTATGGAGCGACTCGGCATCTAGGATTTGGAAGCTGATACGGGCCATTTGACTTTCACCAGCATGACTCGCTTTATACTCTCGCCGGAGGAGAAATTTGGCAATCGTCTGGCGGGCTGGCTGTTGCGGTTCGGATTCAACACTTGTGCTATTGCATTGCTCACGAGTGAGAATATTGGGACGAGGTAGCAACAGGATGTACAAGTGAATCCGGGAGGAATAACTACTTAACTGCATACTACTGTAGCAAGAGTAGTAAGAGTCACCTACTAATAAGCATTAAAAAATGACCCATTAACGAGAGAATTTTAATCCGGGGCCAGACGAAAACACCATTCAGGCTGGTTTTGGCATTACCAACTTGCCGTCTTGTGTAAAAATGTATTTTTGCAATACCTTTACATGATTGAGGTGTTGCCTCTATCGCGTAGAGTCTTCTTTTCCCTTGGATGACTCAGAGAGGCGGACAGGCGACGGAGAATTCTGGGCTACGAGGAGCAAAGAGACGAATACTTAGTTCTCACATGAACTAAGGCAGTGTCCTGATTTTGTAGTACCTATCATATATATGGCAAGTTTAAAGTAAATGATTTCATGACCAGGCTGTTAGATGTTTCAAGGATGACGATCCCCATCACTGAGTAGGTCCAGCTGCTGTATTTGCGAGACCAGCCTAGTTTGCCTAGTTTTTCTCAAACCAGGGAACAAAAAGGATTCATCACAAACCGTCGATGGGTTAGGGCAGCCGTCAGCACATTGTCCTACGTGGAGCTGGTCAGGGGCACAGCTCATTCGCCGGCTCGGCACGTTATTGCCGTGCGGCATCATGGATCAGGACTAACAAACGGCAACGATGACGACTTGTGCGTCAATCGACGTGGAGAAAAGCCTGGCGCTTTGTCCTCTCAATCTCGATGGCCAGAAAAGCAGCTTTTTGCTCGAAATGTGACGTAAACGATAATTGTCGCGTCATTGCCAGACAAATCCATGGTGGTGATACACGGCTCCTGGCGCTCGGTTGCCTATAATAATCTATCTTTGCTCTCAGGAACAGAGAAACCTTACTCTCCTGCCACTAGAAGAATTGAGTTTCTTGAACAGACCTGGGAGCACTTGCCAGAAAAATCGTCGGCATCATGCGTTTCTTCAATCGCACCAACCACGTCGCCAACGGCCACGCCAACACCCACGCGAACGGCCACACTCCCGCGACAACCACGGCACACGGTCGCCGCCACCATCATGATCCGTACAGCATGGAGAGACGCCCTAGCTTTGGTCAGTGGCTCAAGTGCACATGGCTCGACATTGTCACCATGATTGCAATGGGTGCGATTGGCCTTGGTGTATGTCACACCATCTACTTACATGTAAACTCAGAGCAAAGAACTAACTAAGCTTAATTGTAGGTCTACATGGCCAAGCCAGCTCCCTCCAGGTCATTCCCCGTCACGTTCTCGGACGGTGAAATTGTGTGGCCTGAATTTGGCTATCCTCTCCGAAAAGAAATCATTCCCATCTGGCTTGCCGCGTTCTTGGCCAGCGTAGTCCCCATTGTCATCATTCTCCTCATGCAGGTTCGCATCCGCTCTTTCTGGGACGTGAACAACGCCGTGATCGGTCTGCTGTACTCCCTCATTGTCGCGGCTGTGTTCCAGGTCTTTCTCAAGTGGCTCATCGGCGGACTGCGACCCCATTTCCTGGATGTTTGCAAGCCGGATATCAGTCTCGCAAGCGATCAGGGCTACAACCGCAAAGGCTTTACCAACATTTACTACACAAAGGAAATCTGCACTGGCGATGAAAAAGAGATCAACGACAGCCTGGAGTCATTCCCTAGTGGCCACACTACCGCGGCGTTCGCTGGGTTCATCTACCTATACCTCTATCTGAACGCGAAGCTCAAGGTCTTTTCCAACTACCACCCCGCCATGTGGAAGCTTATCGCAGTATATGCTCCTGTCCTTGGCGCGACTTTAATTGGAGGTGCACTCACCATTGATGAGTTCCATAATTGGTATGATGTCGTGGCTGGAGCAGTCATCGGTACTGTCATGGCCTTTTCAGCATATCGCATGACTTATGCTGCCGTCTGGGATTGGAGGTTCAACCATATTCCCCTTAACCGAAGTGGCGCATTCATGTATCAGGCTGAGGGTGGTGAATTGTTTGATGCTGTCTTTACCAGGAAAGGAGGATGGGGTGCACATGGCGGAATTCGGGAGAAGCGACACCACAATGGCGCCTTTCACCACTCGGAACAGCCAACTATCCCCAGAAAGGCTGTTGGCGGAGCTCGAGGCCCCGAGGAGATCGTTTAATTAGAGAGCAGTGCGGCCATGTCTTTTTGGCGACCTCGATGTCGATAGGTTTTCGCTTTACGAGGGAGTTTTTATGCATGCATGACAATAACGAGAACTATGGGTGGCTAATTTACTTAAATTTGATCAAGAATTAATTTCTCCTTAACATAAGATGAATTTAAAAAAACGTGAATGATTAAATGAAGGAGGGATTGCTAATTTTACTGTGCTTGAGTTGCATGTTGATGCGCTGCTGTAGCGCTGGCATTTGTCAGATAAAGGGAATAGACTTATCGTAATGAGTCATTTCTAAACATCTATATCAATCACGCATTCTGCCCTTTGGCTTGGATAGTCAGAGCATAGCATGGAAAGTTGAGACTTTTGGACTCTTCACCAGTGGTACGAGTTAATAGAATTCTCTATAGCTCGGCAACTTAAAGCACTAAAGTTGTATATGAACCATGAGATTACCAATGTATAGGATATTTTCACTTCCACTTCATGGCAAAGAGCCTTACCATAGGTACTCGTAAGTGGATGAGTGGAGAAATGTACGCATACCAAGAAATCTTCAACCGTCTACATTTGTTCCTGTTTCAGCACCCCCTTCTATCGATATACGGTAATTTGCCTCGTCCTTGAAGAACAATGGCCCTGGGATAAGAGAGTAGAATTGAGAGAGCTGGCTTATCTCATGTCTCCCTGAAGATGTTACTAAACTCGATTTCGTTTCTTGATTGGACGATGCGAGATAGCCTTGATTAAGCAGCCGATCATTGTCAGTAATTTCATTACCAAGCGCTCCTTCGGAAGCCCACATATTCAAGACATTGAATTAAGAGCTTCAGACATAGTCAGAGATCCTCCTACTGCTGGGAACTCGTACGCGCATGCCCCATAGCCCAATTCCATGCTTTCCATCGGCTGGCTGAACGAGCAGGCTCTCTACGCCGATCCTCGACGGGATATTGAGTAATGTGAAACTTGATGTGAGACGAACATATCTTCTACCGAGTGGATCGGGGAGTGGATACACGTGATCGCGATGATATATGAAGAATTGACACCAATTTGCAGTACGCTTCAACAGGCAACTTGCAAAAAGAGTAGTGCAATAAGAATCTCCACTCATTGCTAATCAGAGCTTAGATTAACAAATTGATACATGACCAGGGCAATGATTTGCTAGCTGACGCCAGTCACAGAGTAAGAACAGGCGCCATTCGCACACTTGCCGGTTGCCGTCTGGAATGCTTCGCGCTCCCTTTCATCAGTCTTACATGACATCACGTTTCACCAACCTCCAGCAATATTAACTATATTCCAAGGCAAAAAGGCTTCTCCTTTAGCGGGGAGAATAGCGGCGGAAACAGATATGGCCGAATTGCGGGCTGAGAGTGTCTTGCAAGAAGGTAATGGCCGATCTGCGACTGGTTTTGCCTCACATGCCGTTCGTTCCAAAGCATCCCTCGAGCGGCAATGCCTGGGTATATCTTAACGGGTGATTTCCTGTAAGAGCATCTTACTACGGGTGATTTATGAGTCTATCTGCGAGCACTTGAGTTGCGACCATTGTGCGTCTATTGTGATTTCCCCGGAGGCCGTCATGTTGTAATTTCTGGTCTAACACCTACATACGATCATACTTGGCCAATATGTCATTTTCCTCCAGCGACGATGATACTTCGGCTCTTTCTCTCCAGTCATCCCTTGAGGACCTCTCGCTAGAATTCACCACAGACCGGAAGTTCATCAGATGGGCGAATGCAAATCCTCGACATCCCCGAAATTGGACGATGAACCGCAAGGTGTATGATACCGCCATCATCATATGGCTTGAGTTCTTTACGTATGTTGAACTGGGTCTTCCAGCTCCTATCAAGTACTTTTATGGCTAATCATTCACTGGAGTTTAGGACTGCCATCAGCGCCAGTGGAGTGAGTGAGCCCAACAAGATGGTGATGATGACAGTCAGCTCACAAAACTAGGCCTCGGCAGCAGCGGACGCCCAGCACGAATTCGGCATTTCTCACACATTATCTGTATTTCTTTTCATTTCCATGTCCGTATCGCTCATCTTTCGCATGAAATCAGTATCCGGTGTTCTAACTTGCCCTGGTTTTAGATATCTCATTGGACAGAGTATTGGCGGCATTGTATTCCCTCCGTTCTCGGAATGCTTCGGGAGGCGATGGTTGTACATCATTAGCATGGCGATTTATTGCATTTCTTGTTTAATCACTGGCCTGGTCCCCTCAATCTCGGGCGTGGTAGTCGGCCGTTTCTTCAGTGGTTTCACGTCAGCCATTCCGACGGCTGTGGTACCTGGCAGTATTGAGGATCTCTACAATGCAAAAGATCGAATTGTTTTTATTTTCCTCTGGGCCATGCTAGCAAACACAGGCCTCATCATTGGACCAATAATGGGAACTTACATTGTGAGCGCTCTTGGGTGGTAAGTACATGCGTATCAACACAGCGATCCCCAACTCCGAGAAACTCACATATTCTTCACGCAGGAGGTGGATATTCTACATTGGAGCAATCGTAATTGGCATCACAACGGGCTTCCTTTTCAATCTCCAAGAGTCTAGACACACCATTCTTCTCGAAAACGAAGTCTCCAAGCTTCGTAAAGTGACAGGAATGCAGGAGCTCCGAGCTCTCAACCCAGACCACGTTCCCGACCTCCGAACATTCCTTCAATCGGCTGTTTTTCGACCGGCTCGTTTCCTCGTCACCGAGCCTATTGTCTTTATCGTATCGACTATAGCGAGTATTGCCTTTGCCATGGTATATCTTTTCACCGAAGCACTGCCTGTTGTGTATGGCGATATGGGGTTTACAACTCAAACGTCCTCCCTACCCTTTTTAGCTCTCGGATGTGGATTTCTCCTCAGCTCTCTTACACGAGTCCTCGATCATGCTATTTTGGACAAGCTTTACCGGGAAGGCAAGCCAATTACCCCAGAATCAAAGTTGATAGGCTTCTCCATTGGAGCGCCCGTGCTTGCCCTTGGATTGTGGTGGTTCGCCTGGACAATCCCACCCCTCGTGCCAAACGTGCACTGGATCGTCTCGGCCACTGCTCTCGTGCCAGTTGGGTACTCTCTCAATGAGATTGACACCGTGCTTGCCGGCTACTTGGCAGACAGCTATCTGAGCTACGCTTCAAGCGGATTCGCTGCCATGTCATTCCTTCGCGCCATTCTATCGGCGATTTTCCCCCTGTTCACTGAAAGGATGTACGCTGATTTGAATGCCAACGTTGCAACATCTGTTTTGGCAGCCGTCTCGACTGTCTTCTGTATTATACCCCCGCTTTTCATACGCATGGGGGGCAGGATTCGAAAGAGAAGCAAGTTCGCTGAGCGAAGCTTGCAGATATATATGGAATCTACGGTCGATCTTGATGGCTACTAGGATGGAGGATTGGCATCGGCATAGCGGGTGAGAGGGTAAATAGAGGATATGATAAAAGGAGATTTTTGAGAAATATTTATAGCAATATTGTTTGAATTTTGTCCTTTGATGTTAGATTTTATCATCCATGCAATAGCAGGGGATTTTCCTATGATTGACAATTGGGAGCAATAACATCTTAGTGCTTTGAAGCTATACTTGACATGATCTCTTCTTGCGAATATAAGTATGCACTCCTTGCCTAGAATGATTGGGTCTGAATTGGTGGTATTTAGTTGCTGACATCTCCTCTATGAAGAGTTTGTTAGGTCTGTAGAGCATTATAGGTCATTGCAGCTATCTCGCAGGTGAAATAACAACTAAAAAATACCATGGCCTACGTATTATAAAACTAGACTAATTTAATATATCAAATAAGCCAATTATCTCCTCCATTCAACCGCTAGATCAACACTTGAAACTAGCCTCGACTGGCTGCGGTGTGTATTAGATCTAGGGGAGGTCAATCATGGAGCCCTGTCAGCCCATCCTCTGATTGTTTTGTCACGGTACGCTTACGCGACTTGTCTTAGCTTATTAGGTTCTACGGGTACCAGGATCTGTTTCGTTGGTTCGATGTAGCATAGCTTCTCGATTAGTTTGCGCTTTCGGGTGAACTGTGTTGGAAGAGCTAGGCTTCTGTAAGTAAGGGTGAATGGAGAGACGAATCTCGAACTTAGCTGAATACAGGCACGTCTGCATGATAACTATTGAATCACAGCATCCTAAAAGAAGTATTCAATTGGCTGGGGGTCCAGACTGCGGCCAGGATCGGGACTCGTCAGTCGGGAGAAACCCACCAAGCCACCACACAGGCATCGACGAAACATTTCCAGAGAAATTTCAAGCGTTGCTGCTCACAGGTGCCAGATATGACTAGAATCTGTATTTGCTCAATCCGATCTATTCTCTAGCACGGCTTACCGTGGCTCGTGAGGAGCAGAGCTTACAGGCGCTTTTCGTTGGCTGGGCTCGGTCCCTATTTCACCCGCAACGCGACACCAAATTTATTGCACGGGCCAAATGTGGCTGCTAGCTGAGCTTTACTTTGCGGCTGTGAATGGCTGGAGTTGTGCTTTGGGTGTGGGATAATGCCGCCCTGATGCATCATTTGACTCAGAGCTGAACGCGCTTGTCCATACAAAAAGCCACGGACTCGCGCTCGCTGCCGAAATCTCACTTCATTGTTTCATGCCTTAGCTGCACCATAGAAGGTTCGACTGTGTTCATTTCTACCATCAATCGTCACCATTACCACCTGACATTGAACCTTCTCTTCGACGCCCCCTCGAAATGATGAACTTCCATCTCAGCTATCAATGGCTCTTTTACACCAAACCGCCTCCAGGGCCGCCATCTCCGGTCCCTGATGGCCTGGAGCGGTATTGGATTGATACACCACAAGGTAAACTGGAAATACTCTCAGCGGCACCACCCAAGACCGTCACAGCCTCCGATGGGCCTCCCATCTACTTCTGCCACGGCGGCATGGGCTGCGCCTGGGTTTGGACCGAGTATATGCAGTATCTAGCTGCCCGCGGCGTGCGAAGCTATGCCATCTCCCTTCGCGGGCACGGCGATTCCTGGTACCCTTCATATTTCCGTATGCTCTTTGGCACCAGCCGCCGTATGCTTAGTGATGACCTCATTGCTGGCCTTAGGTGGGTCGAGCAGCGCGAGAAGCGGCGTGTTGTGCTTGTTGGTCACTCGAGCGGTGGTGGCCTGAGCCAGGGAGTTCTGTCTGAAGGGAGAGTAGACGTCGAAGGTCTGGCCCTCCTTGGCGCCGTCCCAGGCTATGGATCGTGAGTGCTCCCTCGGGATACAAGACTGATCGTGTCACGATGCTGATATTCGAAATCTTTTTAGTATGGGTGTATATATGAATTGGATGAAGCTGGATCCCTGGTTCGGTCTGCGCCTCATCTTTCACGGCTATCATTCCAACTCGCCTCTCTCACATCCTATTCTGACGCAGAGAGTATTCTTTGGAGACAAATTTCCGTTGTCTGCTGTCATCTCATTCCAGCGCCGCATGAATCGTTACGAGAGCTATTTGTGGCCATTCAGTATGATGAGGCCGTTTGCCCCTGCCAGATCGGTTTTGCAACACATCCACCATGGTAGGATGTTGGTAATGGCTGGCTCGCAGGACAAAATTATGACACCTCAAATCACTACGAAAACTGCGGCGTATTATAGCGAGGCTTCAGCAGGCATCTGTGGCGCGGGTTCTGTCCGGATGGAACTTGTGGAAGGGGCTGGACATCATTTGCAGAACGATATACAGTGGGGGGATGGGGCGGCCAAGCTTTGGGACTTTTATAAGTCAATTTCATGACATCGGGGAGGGAGCCTGGAATGATAAATTGTATTTTTAAACATCCCAACCTAATTATTATTATTCGTGGACAGGCTTGGCGCTCGGGTTTAAATAGGTTTGCTCGTAGAAAACTCATGGAGAGGAGAAAAAGCCGTCGGTCTCATGACATATTTCGGTGTAGGCTGAAAGGATAGATGTCTTGAATCAATCTAGTTCCATGTTTTGATATTCAGTCCCTCTTGAACTTTATTTTTCTAAGCGTAGGTATAGATATCAATGATAATAAGTTAAAACAATATTTTTATGCCGAGGACTGCTTATATGATTTCATATGAGCATCTACTGGGAATCCAGTCTTCTTTAGCGCCGACTGGTATACTGCGTGTGAGTCGAACATGCCCGTCTCTTGGTAATACGTCTAATAGTGGGCAATCATCTCTGCCAGTTTCTCAGGCTGAGCCTCACCGAGGTCGTGCACCTCGCCAAGATCCTTTGATAAGTCGTACAACTCCCATTTGCCGCTTCCACGCGGTGGAGGTATGAAGACAGCCTTCCAATCTCCCAGTCGCACTGCTGCAACCCCGATTTGCTCCCAGCCCACGATATCTTTCGTAGAGTTGTAGATCTGGAGCTTCTCATCATCCGGGTTCTTAAGAAACGGCACCCAAGACTTACCGCGGACGGGCGCTACCTGCCTCCCACGGAACGTTGGCGTTGGGTGCTGGATGCCAGCGAGCTCGAGGAAGGTGGGGAGTACGTCCATGACGGTAGTGAAGTTTGGCGCGATCACACCCTGCTTCTGTAGGAGAGGGGGGTATCGCACGATACAGGGGCAGTGAATGCCGCCCTCCGTTGTGAACGTCTTGACTCCTCGGCTCGGTGCAGTTGCTGCGCCTGCCCACTAGGGACCGTACCAAACGAAGCTATTGTGGTTGCCCAGATTCTCCAGCGAGTTATCATACCACTTGGTGATGACGTCTTTGAGTGTGTGCCCAGCAAGGATAGGCACAGCCTCCAGTAGTTGGCCCTCGGCACCATTGTCGGACATGATGACAATGAAGGTATTATCGAGCTCACCGCTCTCACGTAGATACTCAACTACCCTGCCCACGTTGACGTCAATAAGATCAACCATGGCGGCGAAAACCTGAATAATGTCAGCAAAACGGAATCATTAGCTTTTCAGGGGAAGATGGAATATTCAATTTAACGCACCTCCATAGCGCGAGAGGACTTTTTGCGTTCTTCCTCGTTCATCTCGCTCCATGGCTTTGTCCCTGCGGTGTGTAAGGGCGCAGGCTCGACATCAGCCGGCACCACCCCCTTCTCAATCATGCTTCGAAGGCGCCTCTCCCGGAGAGCTTCTGGTCCATCATCATAAAACCCCTTGTACTTCTCGACCGTTTCCCGAGGCGCTTGTAGTGGCCAATGAGGGGCAGTAAAGGCAAGGTACCCGAAAAATGGCTTCTCTTTTTCCTCCTCGTTTCTCCCCCGCATAAAGTCGAGAAAGTAGTCGGTAAAGGTGTTGGAAGAGTAGAAATCTTTGGGCAAATCGTCACGCCCACTGATGAACTTGTCGTCCCGCATCCAAAAACCCTCATTGCCCTTGAGCAGCGCCTTGGGCTTCTCGTCTTCGTGGCCGTATAGCTGGGGCTCGTTGTTGAAGTGGTTTCCGGCTCCTGGGAGCGTAGAGAGAACTTTTGTAAAACCTCGAGCGGAGGGTGACAACTCTTTCTTCAGACCTAGATGCCTATTGATAGATAAAACGAAGTATAAGTCAGCATTTGGCCCCCTTTCTAAGTAATATTTCTAGTCCGGAAGTTACACACCATTTTCCGGACATCATGGTCCAGTACCCATTATCCTGGAGGATCTCCGGAAGGGCGGCCACCCTATGATTCAGATAGCCTTCGTATCCGGGATGGTCCTGGAACAGCTCTGGGACCTTTCTTATCCATTCGGCCATGGCGCCTAAACCTGCGATATGGGCATCTGTTCCGGACAGGAGCATGGCGCGGGTGGGTGAGCACGATGCAGCCGTGTGGAAGCCCGTCATGCGCAGGCCTTCCTCGGCAAGCTTGGCGATATTAGGAGTCTCGATCTCGCCTCCATAAGGTTGGAGGTCGCTGAAGCCGAGGTCATCGGCGACGATGACGAGGAAATTCGGTCTACCGTCATTTGGCATTGTAACGAGAGAAGAAATCTGGAATGTTACTGCTAGCTTCAATTACGAAGCTCGCCCTAGTTTCTATGACCTTTAATAATGCAGTCGCGAAGTAATCTGTTTAACAAGCTGCAATTCTCAGATGCACTGGAAAGAATGTCTCGAATTATGATACAATAAACCTTGATGTCTAAAATGACGATATCATATACTTCGATATGCTCTTAAGCAAAGAAGTGACTGGCGCGGAGGATCCCGACATAGCTCGGAATACTCCCCGAGTGTATCTTCACCCCCCGCATTCTTTCACCTCCGCATCTTGGCATGTGGCCGTCGTTACCGAGGACAGTTTAATTCGTTAGTTTGCAAAAGCTGAGCCCCTCTTCTTTGGGCAGAATTCCTGACGAGCTTTCGGCTATCCTCTTACAGCACTCTGCTTTGTTATATCAAGACATAAATTAACAGAGCAAGCATTTGCCTGTATCCAGATTAGGGAGAGGGCTGATGAATTCGAGCCCGGCCCAGAAATGTAAAGCCAAGTTACTAGTAAGAGCTACCTTTCACCAGTAATCTAGAGAAGAAATAGACACAAATTCAAGTTTGCTTAAGTTTAGACCGTATATTCTTTTTGTAATGCCTCCTCTTACAGAGTTGAGCATCATGCGAGACAATTCTGCTTCACGATCTAATAAATTTCTAGATGGGGATTGACAACCTGGGACTCACTTAGCCGATGACAGGTACACACCTTCATGGTAGTGATCAGGCTTTATTAGTGTGAAATACGATCAAACACTTGGGCTATGGCGTTGAGACTGAGCGAATACACTCGAAAGGTAATGCGATTTGAATTTCCTGGTTGGCTATTTGATTAAAGACACGTCATAACGACGTCTGCTATTCAAAACACACAGATCCCTTTCCAGTCGTTATCCATCAACCACTCCATATGCCCTCGTCTGCAGTTACATACACAACTATTCATCAATATGTGATCCACGAGCTCAGTCCAACCTCTAGCTCAATCCTATTTTGACTCGACATGCTCAATGCCTCGAACCTTGGCTGAGTCAATGGAGGTCCTCCCGTGCGCCTCAATTTCCGTGACAGATGCAGCTGCGCCAGTAGCCTTGAAACCTACTCATCCACCTCGATTAGTATGCCGGTCAAGCTGGTCAAAGTCGGAAAATTGTCTTACCTCTGCTTCTCCATGCTGGGATTCGGGACTCGAACATTTCATCAATTTCTTCGAGAGATCTGCAAAGAAATAGTCAGCGACATCAAGCACATCAAGCCTTTCAAAGTATTTTTCGTGTCAATGGGCAAAGTACATACTTTCCAGTCATCTCCGGCACGAAGAAGAAAAGTAAGACGACAAATAGCGTGCTGGTACAATCATAGATGAAGCCAACCCTTGACCCGAGGTTGGCATAGGGAGCCTTCAGCAGATACGGAAGGGTAAAAGTGGCCAGGAAATTTGCAAGATTGGAAAACGACCAAAAGAGAAGGTTTGACTTGTCTCGGAGTGCCGTCTGCGGGATCTCGGACTTGACCACGGTCATGCTATATGTTGAAGAACGGCACTGTCAACCTCAAGTTTGTATGCGAGATCTTAGTGGATGTTACAACTTACGTCGAGCCAAATGCAATCATGTAGGCGCAAGGGAAGATGATCGACATTGCCAACACGCCCTTCTGCGCGCCTGGATTGGGAGGCGTGACTGTGCCCAAACCGCCCATCACCATGAGGCAGGCAGCAGAAATAGAGCCCACGACAAGCGCAACCCGTCGGCGGCCAATCTTCTCGACGAACGAAATCACAAAGATGCAGCCGATTAGAAGACCGGCTCTCTTGATCATGGTGCCCGTGAAGGGGTCAATGACACCAACTGATTTGAGGAAGATGGTGCCGTAGTTGGATGCAAACGACTGGCCGGTGAGCTGGACTGCGCCAGCCGCGATAAGGCCACCCCAAGTTCGGCGCTGGATCATAACCTGGTTAGTCTCTCTGTTTCCGTTATGGGGAGTGAATGACATACCGCGTTAGTTCCCTTGAAGAGCTCAGACCACTTGCCCTTGGTTGGGGTTTCGTTGATGGTGTCCTGGATGCGCTGAATCTCGGCCTCGGCTGGAAAGTCGCGATCTGCGCTGCGCAGATAATAGATCATCTCGACAGCCTTGTCATGGTTACCCTGGCGCAAGAGCCATCGGGGTGACTCTGGGAGGAGGAACGAAGTGAGTATGGCGAAGGAAGGAAAGATGAACATGCAGCCAACAGGAATCCTCCAACTATTGTTATCGTCCATCTTGCTCGTCTGGTCGGTAATGACGGAGGCTATGAAACCTGCGAGGACATGGCTGAAAGCGTAGAGACCGACCACTGGAATGATGACCAGCTGTCAGCTAAGAGATCCTGGAAGAAGGGGGGGGACCTGTTGGTCAACTTACTCGAGCCGCGCACAGCGGCGGGACAACCTCAGCCATCCACGTGGGCACCAACCACGCCTCGCCACCAACATGAAGCTGAATTATCATTCTACCGGCCATGGCGTAGTCGAAGCTTTTGCCCGCGTAGCTGAGCGCGATGCCCGCAAGGCAGAAGGAGTTGATGATGACGAAGACGATCCGGCGGCCGTAGCGCTCGCCAATGAAGGAAGCACCGACGACGCCGATGGCGTATGTGACCAAGGGCAAAGAGTTCAGCATGGCGAGCCGGGTCGCACTGAACTCCCATTCGCCTGTCTTCGCGTTCCTCTCTCCGAATTGGCGTTCGTATGCTGATCGGTTATTTGGCGTTAGAGTCATCATCAAGGCAAATTGAAATCCGAACTACTCACCGGTCATGGCCTGGATCGTGGACAAGACCGAATTCTCAAAGCCGTAGGAGAAGACACTCGTCATCATGACCATCGAAGCCAACATTAGGTTTGTGGTCAGATGCTGGGTGACCTTATAGTTATGGTCCCGCAAGAAGGTCAGCATGTTTGCGGCAGGGGGCTATGCTGCAAGGCAAAGCTCGATAAAGTCAAGAACAAAGTGCTGTGACTGTTGTGTGGTTGGAGGTCTGAATGTGGTCCGTGGGAGTGAGATGGGTATCTTCAACCCCATGAAGGATCGTCAACTTCTTATGTAGGTGGGATCAACAGGGAAGAAGACTCCTCGAGTGCAGAATCTGGGGCACATGGGGTCTGGGGTTGACTGACTGAGTTGGCTGGGGTAAGACGGACACCGCGCTGCTTAATTTTGCATCATCTTGGTTTAGTGGACCATCCCACCACTGAGCCGTCGTACTTTGGGTCAAAGTAGTGATGAGTTTCGGCTGTTAGCGCGGCTGGGTGCCTCCATGAAGCTCATTGAGTCATTGTGCACGCTCTCACCGGACTTTCCAATAGCCAAGTGGCTAGGTGGCGTTTGCATACCGCCATTGCTACGGGCGAGGAAAGACACTACTGGACAGATCCAAATGTTTTGGGCTAAGCGGCCTCCAAAGTGTATCAGGGAAGTTGATGAGCCCGGGGAATGCTCCGAATACTCTCCGGACTGACTCCGAGCTGCAGTACATCCCTACAGGGGCATCCTCGCTACCTAGCCGCCGAGCAAGCTGTGCATTTCTCATTCCCAAAGGCTAAAGCCCGAGATCCGGCTTGGTAGCCGGGGTTCCCCACGCAAGTTATGCATTTCTCATAAATCCTATAGGATAACGCCCGACACCTAAGGGTCAGTCAGCCTCGAGAGCTCGCTTGATAGCCAGTGTTCTCTGATTTATTCGGCTGTTTTCACTCTAATTGAAAAATCTAAATATTCAGACTCATGACGTCGGCTCTTCCGGTTTGGATCACTCCCCGAACTCTTCGAGAGTCACATCTTCTTTCCAGTCACACGCTCTCTTTCTCCATCAGCTCCCCATCAAACTTTACTACGGATCAAGCGATCTTAGTCGCACATTATTTTGAAGACGGAAGCGTCAATCACACACGAAATATCTCCTTGCTGCGTATAATAAGCTGTTACTAGCTAATAATTGGGCCAGAAATAGTAGTTTCAGGGCAGAGCTTATAAGAGTTCAATTGCTTATACTGGAGCATTACAAGTAGAAGTAGATATCGGTTTAATTATTTATACGTCTGACGAGGTCGATGAGACGGAGCTTCAAGCGCTTAGATAGACGTCACATAGTCATTTGGAGTGAAAACACCATTTCTCTCCTCTGGTAGGCTGTTTAGCCAGTCTTGACTCCCTGCCGGCCATGCCATAGCATCGGCGAGATCCGGATCTTGTAGCAACGCCTGGAACTCATCCATTGTGGACGACTGGTCTAGATTACCCCCATTTGACCCCCGTTGGGTATGTTCGTTGTTTTCGGTCGGAATAGAGTCTTCATCTCAACAGGTTAGCGAGTTCCTTTGTGAAGTTTTTGCAGACGCATGGTCTTTACCTTGATCGTACACCAGCCGGGAACGGGGAGTTAAAGCTGCTTGTAGAATCTTATGGCATCGCTTGGCGAACATGTCGCCCAATTGGCCATAATACGTCAAAGTCTCCATACAACGAGACCAGGTATTCAGAAGTCCCTCTAGATTTTCCGTACAGGCGCGCTGAAGATTTGGTGAGACTAAGACCGAAAGCAGAACGGTCCCGGCACTGAAGAGATCTGAAAGCTTAAGTTAGTGGCATATGGGAGTGGCAATCAAGAAGGGATCCTTACAGAACACCGCATACCAACGCGGGGGAGCACAATCGCTGTGGAGCTGAATGTGAAGCAAATCAACTAGCTCCTGAGCAGCTGAGACACATGAGCGAACACATCCGGTGATCACCATATGTTGGAAGTCGGTCGACCTTTGCGGTTCCGTGGCCGCCAAAAGAATGCCACTAGAGAGGTCTATGGTGATGGGCCTAAAGAGAAGTATTCTCAAATGCAGATACCTAAAAACCCAAGGGTCAGCTCTTGTGTGTTATTATTCATCAAGTAGGAGCTGCTCTTTTGATCAACCTACCGGAAATGAAGCAGAGCCGCCTGTCTTGTATATATAGGATTGGTCTCGCCAGACAGCTCGGATGGCTGAAATATTAGATGCTGAGGCAATTGCTGTCGCCACCGTGCTAACTCATTGTCTACTTCAACGACAAGAGTCAATTTGGAGATTGGGTCATTGCTCAGGGTACTAATTCTTCTTTCCTCGACAGGCCGGTAGAAATTTCTTGCTTGGAGTTAGTCATTGACACTCAGGGAGGTTGCTAACGGGACCACTAACGTGAGCACCAACATCAGAACATCAGTAAGCTTGAGTGTCTGGGAAAAGAAGGCATTCGCTGAGAGTTCCTGCAGTGTCATTGGCTCCCTAGAACTCCCGGGCTTTTCAGACAGGGATTCATCGTCTATAGGTTCTGGTTTCGGGACCACTGTTCTCCAAACAACCATGACCGGCCGACCGAAGGTCATGCTCAAAACCCTCCAGTGACATGTTAGCTGTATCAAGCCTGTCAAGTTAAAGATGGCGCCGCTTACCGATCCATGAGGATACAGCACCACCAAGTCCGCCTTCTCTCTTCACGCTCAGCCTGACTCTCGGAGGGGCGATCCAGCTGCACCCCAATTCCCTGAGCTATGCGGATGGCGTTGCCAATGGTTATCCAACATCTGTTGGCCATATCGGTGCTCTGAAGGTATTGTGCGGTGAGAACCAAGGCTTGGACCAGCTGGATCGACCCTTGCTCCATATCCGCCTCTTGAAGCAACTGGCTGGATCTGTCATAGTAGGTTTTGGCGCTTTTCAAAGAGGAGGCGTCGGAACGGGCGCGGACACATCCAAGGGCAAGTGCAATGTTGAGAGTTGCGTGGAACGCTCTTAGCCTTTGCACGTTTCCGTCGAAGTAGTGCAACTCATCGCGGCTGCTGTCAGCCTGTGACCAGATCTCATTGTACCTAGGTCCACACAAGGATCGTCAGTTCAACAGCGTTCTAGCTCAAGGTTGACGGGCACAGCCCAAGCTGAGATTGGAGACTGATTGACTGACCTGCGCATGAATGATGGTTTGTGTAGTATGGGGTAGAAAGGATGTATGCTGTCCCAGTACACTTCGAGGAGTGCGTCGGCCAATCTTCGTGTCGGCAGGGTCAATCCATCGAGAAGATTTTCCATGTCCCTTTTCAATTTCATTTGCCGCCTGTGGGAGGCGCGCGAAACGGTTGAACTCACGCCGTCTTCCGCACCATGAAGGCCATGGCCTCCTGTACCCAGAGTCTCTTGGACTGATTTCATATAGGCCGCCGCGCTTGATGGGCCGAAGAAGAGGCTATTGTTCGAGTTTATTGGTGTTCCTTCGGAAGCGCCCATCGCATCACTGGGCTGCTCATCTTCATCAACCTCGATGTTATCAGGATCTCCTTGGGTAGGTGGTATATACGAGCCGGTCTCATCTTGAGACAAGAAGTGGCTTGTATTGTTGGATCTTGCTGGCGGTTCGGAGACCCGATGTTGCTGTCGATGAGAAAGTTGAGGATGACTTCGCGGGGTTTGTGGCTGTGGATCATCCGCCGGGAACGTTCCTGTGGCATCGGGGGCGTCATCTCGAGGACGAAAGTCTTGGAAAGTATCCGGAACGCGCGAAGGCTGCTCGCGATAGCCATTGAGACCCAGGAGGTGAGCCGCAACAATATGGGCGTCGTTTGTATTAGGGGTCGACTCGATCATCTGCGCGGATGGAGATGCCCCCTTCGAATATCTCGGCATATTGTTATCTTCGTTACGAGGCAGAACTATCTCGCGACTCGATCGATTCGGTTCGGGCTGTGAAGGTCGTCCATGATCCGGCGGCAGCGTGTTGTTCAGCCGGCTCGTCGAACCAGCTGTGTCTACTGCTGTGACTGCGAAGCCACCCCGCGCGACCTGTTCCAGCTCTCTAATGCGAGTTTCCAAACCCTGGACGTATCGTGTGTCCGAGAGCTCAGACGAGGGGTCGAGGTAGACGCAATTCTCGGGGCCCAGTTTCTTGCGCACGCAGGCCTGGCATACGGGCCGCGCCCCGTCGCATCGCGTCTTTTTCTCGCGACATTGTTGGCATGCGATCCGGATCTTGCGACGCTTGGGAGGGCGTGTGCTGTCATCGGCGTCATCCATCTGGACGCAGTCTGCGGACCGGGAGAGCTGGACAAGGAGAGCCTCGGATGTAGATTTCTGGGGAATCTTCCGAACGAACACTCTGGGGATGGTTCCGGATACAGAGACAGGGATCAGGTGATTGCGGGGAAAAGTTAGGAACCAGACTAGGCTATTATCATGTTCTCTCTGTGGTCTTTAGGCTAAATCGGCTATTCCGCACTACTTGGTTATCGTCTTCATTCCTATAGCCAGTCTCTTAGGGATGCAAGCTTCACTTCCGAGAGCAGTATCCTTCTAGATGTCAAACTCGTCTAAATGGGAGATGAAACGTCCGGATTTAACATCCAGGTGATACATTATTCTGTAGTAGCCTTATTCTCTCACAGACACGTCCTTCTCCGGTGGTGACCTTGTTGAACTCATGCAAAGTCAGGCGTTTCGAGGACACCGGTGCCTAATGACAATTTGCTCTACCACTGCTGGTATATCCGCGGGGCAAAAGGAATGTCGCTTTGATTCTACCGACTTCTTCTGCCAATTCAAGACTTGAGATAGAGTCTAGTTCCCTAGTTCTCCAAGTCCATGCGGAGCTCATATAGCGCCAGAACTGCTCCGGCGACTCTTTTAACATTACAAGTGAAGCATAAACTCCAACATAGCACAGACATATTCTTGAAGGGGCGACAGGGGATGAGAATCCCGGCAGGCCAAAGGAAGCACAAGCGCCAAACACAAACAACCCGCATTTTGAAAGACAAACCATGACTGATTAGTGGTTTCATAATACCGAGTTGTGTCAGTACAACTAATTACCCTAGACTAATTGTCCACATCAAGGCGAGGAAAGGCGGCTCATGTATCAGAGGCGCAGTAGATTATGGTTCGCCTTCCTTGAAACTTGGACTGTCGCCTCAGCTGACGAGGCAATAACTGGAAATGCTTACTTGCATACGGGTCACATGATTTCTTTGCTATGCCCTTGCGCTATTTTGGCATCCTTGTTCATGAAACCATCACTTTTCATGACCAGGGGCGTTACCAACTCCAAGCCGTCGCGGAGCAAGTTTAATGGAGAATTCCCGCGATGGGCAAAAACAAGGATTCCCCGTCAGAAGCGGCTCCCAACACTTCGTCCAAATTATTGTCCGGGGACAACGCCGAGGATGTCGTCAAAGAGACAACTGTTGAAAAAAACGACTTTACTCTTGAGAATTTCGGGTCCGTTTCTCTTGACGCTCTTCATATAGAGGACTTCCATTATGAGGATGGAATGCGCGTTATTATGCGAATTTCCAAGAATATTGGCGTCCCCAATCCATTTGGAAAAGTCCAAATACTTGCTTTGATGCAGGGAAAAGCCAAGCACCAATTGTTCGCCATAAGTCAAAGCCCCAACAAGACTAAGTTCTCTATGCGAATTCCCGCAGAGATTCAAAATGATTCTCTTCGACCTGCCCTATTCTGGGAGACGTACTTCAATCCTACTAATGACAACATCATCTTAATGAATAAGTCAGATGTTCAGCTCAGTTGCCACAGCCTAGTTTCCCGCACGACGGTGATCATCAAACCAGGGATGGCAGAGAGTTTGAGTCCTGCCACCTGGCGCATGACCATAACGGATATGGCCATTGCAGAATTCAGGGTTATACCAAAACGTCAACCCGCAAAAGCCATGGTGCTGGATCTAAGGTCGGGCATTCCCAACCAGCCGGAACCTGCAACGATGAATTTCAGCGGAAATAATCCATTGCTCGATATCAACGATACTGAGGCCGTCGATGTTCCTGGGGGAGCTACTGATCCATATCGTATTCTCAAGCACTCTAATATCTCAAGATCTGCCCAGTCCACCATTTATCTTGCGGAACATTCAAGGCGTCGAGGTCTCATAGCTGTAAAGGTCCTTCACCCACAAAGAGCGGTTTCCGTTGTGTCCAACAGAGACATCGTTCGCCTGTCTGGAAGGTAGGAAAGGCAAGTTAAAAACTACCAAAGCCTGAAGCACAAGTCCATTGTTCAACACTATGGCCATGACGC
Source organism: Clonostachys sp. G952 (assembly GCA_027569935.1). Lineage (NCBI taxonomy): Eukaryota > Fungi > Ascomycota > Sordariomycetes > Hypocreales > Bionectriaceae > Clonostachys > Clonostachys sp. G952. Next base: position 551,066 of record JAPDLB010000041.1, read on the forward strand.
CCGGTTTCTATCTATATATATGGAGTCAGTCGATGCCCAAGACTTGGCAAGTCGCCAGTGGCGCACCTTTACCAATGAAAATGAGTTCACAGGAGAGAGAGCCGATGCATCAAGGGTTGCGCAGGATGTGTCCAGCGCATTAAGCTATATACATGAGCATGGCGTGCTTCATAATGATATTAAGCCTGCAAACATTCTATACTCACACTCACGAGGGGGAGTGCTCTGCGATTTTGGGTGTTCAACCACAACCAAGACTTCGCCGTTCACTGGCGGCACGCCATACTATATTCCCCCGGAATTTATTGGAAGGAAGATTCGTGGCCCGCCTTCCGACGTCTGGGCACTGGGCATTACCATGCTCTATCTGCTCCGTAAAACTGGCCTCCCTGATGGACGCGCGAAACGCGGCGGCGATCAATCGCTATATTGGCTGATCGCGGGTGTGAACAACAAGAGCATCCCGCATACGACAATTGGTAACGGGGGATCGGCCGTCGATCAAATGATTCAATGGCTTACAGAGGTCCATGCTCTCAGGGCCATCCTCAATGTCAATGACCCGCTTGAGCAACTAATCTTCAAGATGCTAGCACCGATTCCTCATGAGCGTATCAGTGCCAAGAGTCTGGCACAACAAACGGAGAATCTTGGTGAACGTTCTGATCAAAATCAAGTAGATGAATTTCCCCCCATTCATCCCGAAGATCAAAACCCTCCCTGCAATACGCTCCATGTTGGGAACCTGTCAGTGGATACCAATGAGGAACACCTTAAGGCACTGTTTTCCAAACAAAGAGGATACAAGCGACTTTGCTTTCGTACGAAGCAAGATGGATCAATGTGTTTTGTTGAATTTGAAGACATCTCGCTTGCTGCAACGGCACTTTATGGTCAAGCTCTTAATATTCTTGAGCTTAAGAGTCTCAACGGAGGTATAAGGCTTAGTTTCGCAAAGAACCCTTTCAGCGTTCTGTTCAGCAACAACGATGCTCTTTCGGGCGACGACCCAGCCCTCAACCTCGTAGAGCGCCCTGAAGGTGCCGACTCGCCCTCACTAACCGCAAATCTATCACCACCTGCGAGTGTCCGAGACAATATTCCACAGGTGCTTAGCTTGGCCGAGGCAGTACCTCCTACAGACTCAGGATACGCATCTACGAATCTAATTGGCAGAGGATATGAATCACTGAAAAAACAGGATGGTCAAGCTCCTGCACCATCGTTGGAGGAGCTGGCGAGCGATGACGCTGATGACACAGCTACCCAGTATTCTAATTTTTCTAGTCTCTCGTTTTCGAGGAGCTATAATTTAATATGGGAGCTCGCGCGTGATTTATTTAGCAGACTTGATCTATCCATCGCAAATGAGGCAATGAGGGGAAGAGTCTCGGCCATTCTTCCTGAAATGCTAAAAGCGTTCGCATTGAGGATGGGCTACGGGGCACCATCTCAAATGCATCGAGACATTATGTCTTTTGTCCATAGAAACAGACGGTCAGTCCCCTATTTTTCCTTGTCTTTTTGGTATACGTGGACAACAAACTGCGTCATGTGCGAACTAACAAGTATCTATTGGTAGCGATATTGCTTCGGCCTTTGTTGATATTGCCTTCGCAGAAGATCCGGAAATTACTGATGAAAATATGGATTCATCAGATGCAATGGATTTGGAAGACCGTATGCGCCTATGGTACGAGATGAGGAATGAAGACGAAACTCCACTGGAGAATGAGATGGGGGACTTGAATGTTGATGAAGTGACCGAGGATTTCGCATTCGACGAGATGAACGAAGAAGAAGAAGGACCATTCGAGTGGGTTGCAGCCTACCACGACCTACTCTCCGGCAGTGAGGCGTACAAATGGCTACTCAATCGACTTCTCGGAGAGTTCCATCTCGTTCAAACAGAGCCGAATAGTATTCAAACTATTCGTGAGAAGATTGCGACTTTGTTTCCACGGACCCAAAAGGTTAGCAGAAAGGAGACCCCGAAGAGCTCAACGGTTGTATTTGACCTTGACTGGGATATTCATGCGTTCTTCGAGAATCAAGAGTATTCTAGCCGGCCTGAAGAGACGCTCGAGACCGTGATTACTCTCACTGGATCTTTCTTGGATGCGCAAGCAACAAGTTGTGAGCAGTATATCCACCAGACTTGGCCTTCAACGGGGCAGATTATGATTGAACTCATCAAAGGGGTCCTTGGCAGTGAGGATGGGTCATATCAAAGTAGGTGTTGTATAATGAAATGGATTGTCTATCATTTTAACATTCATCATAGTTGATTTATCTGGCGGAGCAACCTTGCGGACCGTGATTGCGAGACCAAGACTGATGGTGGAGATTTGTGGCGATACAGCTTCTGTGATCGAAGTGGGAGAACAATTGGCTTGGCTCGGAGCGGCATTAAGGATATCACAGAGACAAGAAGGCGTTGTTTACTGCACGCCTCAAATTTTGGATCTGCCCCAGGACAGGACATTTCTACACCAGTTCAAGTCACGGCCACTATCTGCAGACCTCCTCTTCTGCCAGATTGGCTTCCCTCAAGAAGATATTCCAGGGTCTCCCGAGCCTATGAATGGCCGGTGCTGGCATGACGTTTTTAGAAATCCTGTCATTGTGCGGGGATATCCCATTCGGCAACGAGTCGAATACAGTACAGGTCTGGAAATGCCACTGAATATTATGGCAGGTCTCGTCCAAACTCAACAAGTTGATCGCTTCAAAGACAAGATCTATATCAAGGGCTTTTCAAATATGCTTATTTTAACTAGGCGGAATGAGGACAGTCTCTACTGGCACTTGGTTTATAACAAGGACGGAAGTCGCATATCCTACCTGGATGCGTATGGTTATAAAGTCGAGCAAGCCGGGGGTATCGCACAATCAGAGTTAGAAAGTCTTCGCCATGTGTTGGGGTGGTGCTCTGAAGCCAAATTTTATGCTGGTAAATACTTTCTGCTGTATTCTCATCTCTGATAACCCGCTGCTAATTTGTTTGCAGGATCGTCTGAATCGCATTATCCAGTTGCTCACTCCGGGCTTCCTAGAGTCCACCCTGGATGTGCGCTAGCAGGCACAAAGATCTCCTCCGGGCGGATGATCAAGGATGGCCCTGAATTTTCCATTGGATCGAAGGATAGGCCGGTACAAATATCCCAAAAAGGAACGATCCGGCGATTGAAATGGATATCGACCAAGTTCGTTCTTCTGTGGGATACACTTGATGAACGAGGTTGGTTGGTCAATGGCACAAGTGCTCTCTTACACGTGGTGCGAGCATCACTATCTCATGCAAGCAAAGATCCCTTTCGGTCGGCTTTTCTTTTCAGAAACACGGATATGGAAGAAGCAGAAACACCCTTTACTGCCAACTCTGCCGTGGAGGTATTGATCATTAAACACAACCGGAATCTCAGGCTCTACGAGGATGATGACGAGGAGGGAGGTCATATTCTCCTCAAAACTCAAATTGACCACTTTTATAGCCTGCTAGAGAAACTCATAGATCACCAGGCCGACGTATCATCAGATGATAATCGTCAATTGCCTGATAGACCACGGAGATATCTTGAAGGGTGGGACTTTGAGGATTTGGTGACCGACTGCGACCCCTTGCGCCCGAGGGTAGCCACCATACAACCGATCGGCAAGGGGTGGGTTGATTTTGTGAGAGACATCCACGCTGTTGTGCTACTTGGCCGCGGCTTCGGTGATATCATAAGACCATCAGGTACAGGCTTGTGCGAGTACTGGGTGGAGTTAACCAATTCTACATCGCTAGTTGCCTCTCAGACTTGGAGCGTCTGAGTAAGGCTTATGGAGGTCAAGACGATCATGAATGGGTGACGAGCAATTTGATATGCCACACCCCTTCAACACCCTTCATTTTTTGTCAGTGCAAAGGTGGGATAGGACGAGATCATGGCGAGCCAGTTCAGACGCTTTTTCCCTCAGCTATGTGTGAGGCCTTGCGCCCTAACGTTCACCAAATCGAATTGCGAGGTCCTGGGGCAATTATTTTTGGGCACAACTCGACCTTCCCTTGGATATGGGGCGACACTGGTCTTCCCGTAGAGGGGGAATTGGGGGGAACAGACGCGGAATCCAATTCAATCGGTAGAGACACAGATTCTTTCAAGGATAGTGGTATTGGGTTTAGCCCGGGTCCAAGCACGAAACGGACTGGTACCCCTTCGTCTATGACAAACACGAGGAGCGTATCTGAATCTATGAGTGAGCTACTCATGCGCTCCATGGGGGAAGAATCGATCGCTGGGATAGAAAAAAGAGTGTACACCAGAGATCGATATACAGTGGGGATCATATGTGCTCTATCTAAGGAACTTTTGGCCGTCAGAGTGCTCTTTGATAGCAGACATTCTGGCTTCAAGACAGGAGTGGCAGATAGCAATCAGTATGCCCTCGGGGAGATAGCGGGACATCTGGTGGTCGCCGCATGTCTCCCGGCCGGAGAGTATGGAACCAACTCAGCGGCAAGTGTAGCATCTAACATGAAACGCAGCTTTCCATTCATCCGATTCTGCCTCTTAGTCGGCATTGCGGGTGGAGCGCCGTCACAAAAGAATGATATTCGTCTTGGCGACGTGGTCGTTGGCCTTCCCACCGGCACCAATCCCGGGGTATTCCAGTATGATCTCGGAAAAAGTAACGAGGACAACTCGTTCTATCCTACTGGCGTGTTACAACGCCCACCTCGCGTTTTGACCAACGCCATCAATGCCTTGCAATCGGACCCGGAGCTACGAACAGATCCGCTGGGACCTCACCTTGACAAAATCATTAATGATCTACCGGAATACGGATATCCAGGGTCGGAACTAGATGTGCTTGTCCCATCTTGCGGCAATTCATGTGAATCTCGACAGATCCCTGATACTTACTGCCCTCATGTTCGTCAACGCGCTCAACGTGCCACGAATACACCTGTCATTCACTATGGCCTTATCGCTTCCGGAAATCGCGTGGTAAAGAATGCAGCGTTCCGTGACCAGTTGACACAAGAGCATGGTGCACTGTGCTTCGAGATGGAGGCTGCTGGCATCATCAATACAATAGACTGTCTCGTTATTCGCGGCATCTGCGACTACTGTGACGGGGTCAAGAATGACACCTGGCAAGAATATGCGGCAGCAACAGCAGCGGCATATGCGAAGCTCTTGCTTAGCGCTGTGGCTCCGGTAGAAGAGGATAATGTCGACGAGAGTTGGAGAAGTGGCGATGAACCACGAACCAAGAAGCGGAGATGGATGTCATAATTCGGTATGTCTAGATTTCAAGTTGAAAGAGGCTGCGCCGACCACTTGTAGCCTATGATCAAGATAACGACACATGCAAAAGCAACATATCTCTACTTCTATAAAATATCTGGCAGTAGAATCTCCAGGAGATACTCTGTATCTCTTTATTCTTTTTTATATAGAAAGCTGTATAAATTATATCTAAGAAAACTTATTATTATACGCCCTTTTAAAAGGGATAATATATTATATCTTACCTCTTGCCTCAAATAGCAAAGAGCTGATAATAATTGCAGCCAAAACTCCACGATCCTTGCAACACTTTCTGACTTTGAATCCCTTGAATATCTCATTGAGGGATTTGATCACCTCTCTTGTGGCAATAATCAGTCGAATCGACTCTGCCTTAATAAACAAAGGAATGCAGAGAAATGGTCAGCTGACAATCTAGGAGGGCCTAGAACCGCTTATGTTCTGCCTTTGAGGAAGCTTACTACAAGTGCCCGCGGGGAGCCATTGGAAGTATGGCGCTAGAATTTGCACTTGAATAACCTTGCCTTCTTTAGTCCTACATGCTCGTCAAAGATCACCACATCGGATAAGAAAGTATATCACCATATGAAGAGGGGGCGCTTATCGGATTGATCTATCAGCCATGGCTGAACAGTCCGAAGCTGTCACAAACATATCCTATCACAGCCCTGAGTTTGAATACTAGCTCCAATATGACAACAGCTCAGAGCTTTCTCAACCTTGTAAGCCCCCCCCCCTCTTCATCCCTTAGTGGGGTATCATTCTCGATCTTTCCTGAGTTTCAGTATTTTTAAGATACTGGCAATGGTCAACCGTAGAGATAAAGCCATTGCAGATCTATATGCAAAGGTCCTTATAGAGTCGCGACACCAATTCTAGATTCTGCTTAGTGCGGTGATCACTGTATCTTGCTATGTGTAGCTTTATATTAGATTCCCTGTCTAGTCTACGCGGTAAGGACTCTTCTAAACATTGCTTCGGGATTGGATGGATTTGGCCAAATGGAAGCTTTTTAAATTGCCCATATACAGATCAAGATACGACAAGTCAGCTGTTCTTGCTTTGTTCCACGTTCAGCCGCAAAGTTAATTGCCGTCTCGCTCGGGGTAGCCGTCATCAGACTAAGTATTCAGCTGATCATAAATAGGGCGGTACGTCTCCCCGCACTCGGCCACAAACTCATTTTCCTTCTCATCCAGCAGAATTCACTGTATGTTGCAAGCAACTAGATATGCATCGTATCATAGTTTTGAGCGACGGTACCTGGTGCGGCCGCGAGACTGGCACACGGTCCAACATCTATGAACTCGCCGAGCTCATGGGCCTTGAAATCAACAATCCAAACACAGAAGACCAGCATATCCTGCGTACCCCAACACTCATAGCCCGGTATCACCATGGAGTCGGCCTTAATAGCACATTTCTAGACTACCTCTTCAATGGCATCACCGCGCAGGATCTTGCTGCCGAGTGCATCTCCACTTACAAGTTCCTCGTCGAGAACTACACTCCGGACTACGAGATATGGATGTTCGGGCTCAGTCGTGGCTCGTATACAGTCCGTTGTGTCGCTGGCATGATCAATAACTGTGGAATAATCCGGAAATGCAGAACTGCCGGAGAGACAGACCTTCTGTGCAAGGAGGTATATCGCATTTACCGCTCACGATATGCCATCAACAGTCCGCATTCAGACGCATCCAAGGAATTCCGCAAAGAGAAATCCTGGCCTCTCGTGGGTGACGAAGACTCTCCAGAGCACCGTATCAAAGCTCCCGTTCGTTTCATGGGTGTCTTCGACACTGTCGGCGGTCTGGGCATCCCGACCTTTACTGGAGGGGTCGGTCTTGACTGGCCCGAATTTTACGACAATGTCGTCTCCTCCGTCGTGGATCAAGTGCATCATTTGGTTTCTCTGCACGACAGGTTCTATATCTTCCAGCCCTGTCTTGCTATCCGAAAGGATGGGTCGAAATCGGGCATTGAAGAGGAATGGATTCCGGGGGTGCATTATGATCTCGGCAGACAACGATTTCGTTTCTTTAGAATCGGAGCCGGACTGGTTGAGAAATGGCTTGGAAACTGGAGCTTTGCTTCCAAGGTGATTGAGCCAAATGAAGTACTTGCCGACTTCGCACTGTCGAAGATGCTGAGGGCAATTCACAGAGAAGATCCCACAAACACTGTTATCTCCAAAGCAAAGCTGGATGAGGCCGAGGGAAGAATCAAGCGAGACCAAGCTTCAGGCACACCTAAGACTGGTGATGGCGACGTCTATGCTAAAATTGCGCAGTATGCGCCGTTTGGACAGCCTCTCTGGGGTATTTTTACAGCCCTGTCCAGAATGGCGCCGGCTATAATGGAGCTGTTGCTTGCACTGAGAGATCGGTTGATTCCTGATACACGAGGAAATGTGTATGACTTTATGGAGGTTGACAAAAGTGTATCAGAAACACAGTCGCTTGCACAGCTTGCCCGAGTGTCCGCCGACAGATATCCATCTCAAACGTTCCAGTCTTGGGCCTTGAGAGGGGGCAGGGCCACTCATTAATGCACCATGATTATGGGATTCGCTTCATGATGCAGGTTCATTAAAACTCTTCGCGGAATAACTTGGTCTATTGCATTTATTAGTATCAGCTTGTTCTGATTGCGAGTCTATACAAGAGCAAATTTTCAGAATGTAAATCATTGAGTACGAATTCTAATATTATAAATACCACATCTTCTAATTTCCTTCATTACTCGCATGTACGTGTTAAATTCATCGGTCTATTATTCACCCTAGCATCAAACTCGTGATGGCTAAGGAGAGACTCATAAGGATTAAGAACACCGTCTCCGTTCTCCAATTCAGGGTTCCCTCTTCAATCTCTAACTCAAATCGCCTCTTGGTCCACGTCGTATTGCAGATGCTTCTCGTCTATTCCGAAATTGAATATCCCAGAGAACCAGGACAACTGTGCAGACGTCCATATAAACATCTCCTTTGCCCATAGCCCCAGTGGCGTGGTCTTCCTTCGCGCCTTGCCATTCTCCACGGAGCGTGCGACAACATCGGCAATGCGAGGCTTTCTGATCTCCTCCACTCTTTCAAAGGCAGTTTCTAATGATGTAGTCTCGCCTTGACTCTGGAGAACTCGCGCAAGTATGAAAATGTCCTCCAGAGCCATAGAGACACCCTGGCCTGCGTGAGGAGGCATGGCATGCGCTGCGTCTCCCAGTAGTAGAACTCGGCCTCTTGCCCATCTGCCCGGTGGTAGTTTGTGAACCGGGTAAAAGTTTACGACTCCGGTACTCTCGACAATCTTCTTCAATAGACTGCCCCATTCCCCCTCCGCATTCTTCAATAAATTGGTGGCTGTCTCTTTGAAATGTTCAACCTCTTCATTTCGGCGAACCTCCCATCCATCCTTGACATCCCCTGATTCTGGAAGAGAGACTTCTCTGGACAGCCCCCAAAATACCTCGTCATGCCGAGCAGTGCATGGGGCAGTAATGAACATTCCGTCTTCGGTCAATGTGACACCAAGATTCTTCATAGTTGCTCGCGCAGACTCGGAGAGCGGGACAACGCCTCCAAGGCCGGCCATTCCAGTGTATTCTGGGACACGATTGGGGTCGACATAAAGTGTTCGAACTGCAGAATGAATTCCGTCACATCCAAGCATGAAGTCTGCCGAATCCACCGTTCCATCAGAAAATGTGGCGTGTACTTGATCATTTTCTTCTTTGATAGAAACTATACGCTTGTCGTAATGGATGGGGATGTTTTCTCGCTTCACTGCCTCAAGCAGGACTTCCACGAGTGCTGTTCGCTTGATTCGCAGGTACCCAAATCCGGTTTTCTGGAGGGCATCACCAACCAAGGGTCGCTCGGCCAAGACCTGTCCACGAACGGAATGGACGGTTACAACTTGCGCACTGCTGCCACAAGCCGTAAGCTTTCCATGTAAACCCAGCCTGGCAAGTAGTCTCATCCCATTGGGCATGATTCCAATGGCGCCACCAATTGTGGTGGGCTGTTTACGAAGCTCGTAAATGGTGCATTGCAGATTACGGTTTTGCTCCTTGAGGCGAAGAGCAGCTGCCAATCCGGCCGGACCACTTCCAATAATTATTGCCTAATACTTTGTTAACTCTTTATGGACATTCTAAAGAATTAATGGACATAGGGATCAATAGTGATCGACTGACCTTGCTAGCTTTCGACATGGTTGACCACCGTTTTATGTTCGGGAAGAAGAATGGGCGAATAAGTGTAAGATTATCTGTAGCTTCTTCAAGACAAGGGGATATTAATTGTTTTTCTATCTATCCGTCGACATTGAAGTTCGATCTTTTCCCTCTTATACATCATTATCAGATTCACTTCTGTTGACGTCGCCGCGGCGCGAACTGCCATATCCAGTTAGTGATTCCGCGGCCCCGTGGTGATCCACATAACGGCCAAGTTATTCCCCGAGGACGGGCAACAAGTAAGCGAAGACCGAGCTTCAAGTACGCGAGCAACATAAGCTTGGGTGGCTCGGAGAGAACTAGAGGACCTCTTGTGGATCGTAATTGTATTATTGGAATCATCTCGCGTCACTGAAGTTAGTCTCGGGGTGTTCCAGTAGCCTTGAGTGTCTCGGACGTGTGGCCGTTGCTGTAGCATGTGAATCGTGGTACTCTGTTGCTCTGTATTTTGTAGCAGGCTGGAACTCTACCTGACCAGGTACTTCACTATTGTATGTTGGGCTCCCAGTCCGTGTACATGTCTTCTAGCAACATATTCCAGTCTGTAGCCTCCAACTCTGGGGCCACTGCCCAGAAGTCGTCCCATAGCTGATCCACCCCAGAGCTGCCGCTATCCATTGCAGAAACGCTACTGTCAACTGAAATCGGGATATCTTGGTTCATTGAACTCAATCCAGGCTCATCGCCCACCTCTGCTTCGATCGGCTCCAGCCGTGGCGGGTGTTGGGCGAGAGAATGTTGCGCTATCACGGTTTCAGGTCTCCGTGGCATTTGAGCTCTACCCAAGGACAACGGATTTGCCGTTCGCCTTGACTCCAAAGTTGTCATCAGAGCCTGTAGATTCTTCTGGATCGTTTCCACAAGCGTGATTGAGTCCTCTTTAGAGCTCTCCAAAGTTCTATATGCCGCCATCACTTTGGCCTTCCTGTCCTCTGCATCCGGGCCCTCGGGATTGATGGAAACGTCTGTCGCCAGTGTCAAGGCTGCGAGAAATACGTGCTGCGTAATCTTCCAAAAACGGGCTGGATGGCAGCCCGCTTCTGCCCCAACCTGGTCCATAGCACGACGCAGCTCCAGGACCCGATGAGCGGACCGGATGCACATCGTGCGAGAGTATGCGTACTCTGGATTCAGCGAGCCCTCCAAGTGGTACAGGCGATGAAGTCGGCAAATGCGTGCGTGAATACTAAAGTTGGTGGCGAGTCGTTGCAACACAAGATCGGGTCTCTGCGCGCAAAAGTCCTGGCTCATCCTTATGCTGTCAGAATCTAGTCTGAGAAAAGGAGGGAGTCCATCAAGGTGATTCTGCAGCATTTGTCCTATTTCTAAGACGACACTGTACTCGGGCTCGTTGCCCTCTAGTAATGTTGGCCCCATGATGTCTACAATCTCACGACAGAGGGTGGCAAATCTGACCCGCGCTAGGAAAGTAGACATCCCTGTGGGTGTAGAGAGTGGCAGGTCAGGCACTGGCATAGAGGCCGTGATATGGTGATCGTCGACATTCTTCGGATAGTCCACGTTCATGTGCTGCGGATGAAAAGAGTAAACACCATCAAAGGGGCCTCCCGCAAAACTCATTAGCCTGTAGTTGAATGTTACCCGGCTGTCAAAGAAAGAATTTTCTGTTTAACTCACCAGTCATCCGCTACCATGTGCCACCAAATCCTTCGCTGAATTTCAAGCTCGATCGCATTACATCCGTTGCGATGTCGCTCCTCTCGGGCCTTGACCGTATCAAGACGGTGGAGCTGCAAGAGACGTGCTATAAGCAAACACCGGCTCCGTAACGCAGACAGCTTATGTGAGAAGCCATGACCATTGACGAGCACCACTGCTAAGTTAGCAGTTCCCGCCAGGCTAATTGTTGTCGGTGGCAGTGGGCTTTCCGTGTCCTCCAGCATGGACAACGCCACTTGACTATAATTAGCGAAAGCTGTTTTGCATTCAGCTTTCGTGGTGCGAAGTTTCCCTAACATGGGCCGCGTCCATGCCAGTGCTGCCCCTGAAAATATACTAAACAGCAGGAGGAGACATTCTGGGTCAGTTGCGGCTCCATCCTGGAGACTCTTGTATGACTCTTGTAGAACTTTATACGTCCATGGAATGTGTAGGAAGCCGGAAGTAGGATGGAGATTCTTAGTAAACTGGTCAAATAAGAAATTCGCTTCTTCGAGTGGAGGCAGAAGCCGAGAAGCATCTTCTACTGGCAGATCTTTTGGTCGGTAGATTTTCTGAGATATGTCCTTGAATGAACAGAAATCTACCATATGCTGTCGTCAGCAACTCGCCTCAAAGCCTTTCATAACTTCATTCGTACCTAGATTTCTCTTCCGCGGCGATTGATAGGGGTTCGTCCCATCTGTCTGGTGAAACACTGCCTCCTCCAGTCTTCGGATTCTTGAGAGCAGTTCCCCCGATGGCCTGAAAAATAGTAGGTCAGCATCGAAACAGCTATGAGTAGCAAGGGTCGCGTACGGAGCGGGTAGGTCGGGCGACGCCACGACTGCCGGCGAGAGCGTGTTGGCTTGCTCAATGTCCGCGGTAGGAGCAGGGATACGGTCTTCCCTTTCCATTATCGGATGGCCATCGCCCGTGTTGTCTGTATAATCACACTGCAGATTCCTGAGGGAGCAGTTCGCGCAGGGCTGCTTTCGATCGCAGCGACGCTTTTTCTCTCGACACGCGCGACACGACAACGGCAGCCGATTCCACCGATGAACAAGCATCGCTGGAGCTCCATCTCGGCCTCTCTTCATCGCGTTAGATTGCGTGAAGAAAGCTTTCATATGACTATAGAAGCTATAAATTGGCAGAGGAAAATTCCGATTAGTTGGCGCTGACTTTTCCGGCTTGAGACCGTGCGCGCTGATACAAACCGTAAGACGGCAAACCGGCACCTGAGTCAGGGCCCAACCCCTTGCAATTTTTGTTCATAATCAAGGGGCCATTCACAATGAAGGGGCCTGGCATGAGTACACCAGAATGCTAAAAGCTCCGCAAACATCAGCAATTCCAAGGCTTTTGAAGAACGAAAAGAGGTCGCTTAAGCTACATTGCGAGAGAGATTCTACTAAATGTTTCTATTTTAGAACTGAAACACCAGAGGTCAACTTTGTTTAATCCATGTAAGTTATCTGTAACAGATGTCAACTTGCCCTTTCCAGAATATTTTTTTTGTTTTTATTGACTACATGATAATTGTTATTTAATCTCAGAAACGTCAATATGACCCAACAAATTAATGGTGCTTCACTGGCAATACGCAATGTATGGAAACTGGTAATATGGGTATAGGGTAGCCAAATATTTCGACCCAACTCTCGCCAGCACTCATTCAACAGTGCGCGCTCGTAGAAAGGGTTGAGATAATAGTGTGAGATCGAGAACAGGGTTCCCAGATCCAATGTGAATTCATGTGCATTATTCCTCAGTTTTGTGGCCAAATAATGATCTCAGCCAAGAGCACGCTTGGCCGTCAGTCTAAACCAAGCACCGGAACCATTACCCAGTTGTGTCCGCCAGCAGTGTCCTTTAACTTGATATCATAAATTTTAAGAAAATATAGAGAAGACCTCTTGGGTATTTCAAAAGGAAAAGCTGTTGCCTCGTGATTTAAGGTTGAATTTAAAGTTCGATGATCCGTCAATCTTCTAAATTTGCGCCAAGGGGAAGAAATCAAGGTAAGGGGCCCGGCAAGCTTGGCGTGGTCTTGGATCGGCCTCTTAGTAGACTTGTTTTTCAAACCACGCGAGTCGTTGACGTATGCGGTTCTTGGCAGATAAGGGACAAAATGATATGGGTGGTTAATAAGACAACCAAGGCGGCCGCAACCCCCTTGGTTGTCTCAGTTCGTTCCGTGCTTTGGCCCGCATAGCATTTATTTATCTTGGTAGTTAGACATCTCTCGGTGGAGCTTTACTCCTCCTTTCCCTATTTCTGTTCTCCTTCGTTGTGGCCTTCTCAAGCCCGCGACGAGCTGATCCCATCCCATGGCAAACGAGAGCAGTGGACAGGCGTTCCCGGCACATCAACACCCTGCTCAATCTTCCGACAATGTAAAATATTTGAGCGACGACGAGATCCAGCAATTCATTGATGATCTTGATCGCAATGACGACGGCTTCATCGACTACAAGGAGATTGAGCAAAAGTTCGATCAAGCCCACCAAGAGCTTGTGCCCAAACCCCATGCGCACCACATCATCAAACGTGGGCATGATTCCCATGACAAAGACGCCCGACACGTCTTCCTCCGGAGTATGATGGGCTCGGACGCCGATCGCATTTCTCGTCAAGAGTTCGCAGATATCGTTCGCCAATGGAACATTCCTTCCTTGACGCAAGCCAAGAAAGAAGAGGAAGACGAGAAGACGTACTTCCGACGGCGGCCGGGCTGGCGCAAGATCAGAGCCTATTGGGCTGTCCACGGCCCTGAAGTTGCGTTCCTCGCTCTTGTGATCTCGATCCAGGTTGCTTTCGGCGTCTGGCAGCTTGTGAAGTACTCCATGGCGCCTGAATACCGGGCTGCCTTTGGTTGGGGAGCGGTCATGGCTAAAACCTGCGCAGGCGCCCTCTACCCGACCTTCTTTTTCCTCATCTTGAGCATGTCCCGGTATCTGTCAACAGCGCTCCGCAGATCGTATTGTATTTCAAGGTTCATCAATTGGGATTTGTCTCAGGATTTTCACGTTCGAATCTCTTGTGTGGCTATTCTACTTGCCACGCTGCATGCCCTCGGCCACCTGACTGGATCGTTTGTCCACGGGAGCAACCCTGCCAATGAGCAAGAGGTGGCCGATTTACTGGGACCTGACTCGGTCCCGCGTTCTTACATCGCCTACATTCGGTCCCTTCCAGGGTTTACCGGTCTTACAGCGCTCGGACTTATGTACAGCTTGTCTCTTCTCAGTATCCCGCAGGTGCGCCGTTGGAACTATGAGATATTCCAAGTCGGACATCTTCTGATGTTCCCAATAATTGGCTTGATGATGGCTCACGGCACAGCCCACCTTCTTCAATGGCCCATGTTCGGCTACTTCCTCGCTTTCCCAACGTTGCTGGTGCTCGTTGAACGGGCGATCCGTATCATGCTAGGATTTCACCCCATCTCTGCTCGGCTCAAGGTTCTGGATGATGAAGCGATGGAAGTCACCGCGGTGATTCCAGGCAAACGTCTGTGGAAGTATCGTGCGGGTCAGTACCGTGCGGGACAGTACATCTTCCTGCAAGTGCCCAAAATAAGCTTCTTTCAGTGGCATCCATTTACCGTATCGTCTTGCCGCGGCAACGAGATGACTGTCCATATCAAGACAGATGGCAACTGGACTAGGAGATTACGCGAGCTGGGTGGTGCATCAGGTACTTCAGAGATCCGTGTTGGGTTGAACGGACCTTTCGGGGCTCCAGCTCAGCGCTTCTATGATTTCAGTCATTCAGTTATCATCGGTGCTGGCATAGGCGTCACTCCATTCTCGGGAATTCTCGCTGATTTGCAGCGCAAGGATGACCTCGATTATGGTGGCCCATCAGGACCGACTGGGTACCCTGATTCATTGAACGAACCATCGCAGACCACACCAGGCCTGACTGAGAGCTCGAGTGACGAATCAAGGCCGGTGGGCCAAGTAAACAATGAAGTGCTCTCGGACGATGATGCGAGGGGTTTCGCAGATGATTATCGCCGGGTGGATTTTCACTGGATGGTCCGGGACAGAAACTATTTGCTCTGGATTTCTGACCTCCTGAATGAAGTCTCTATCAGCCAAACTTGGCATCGCGAGAACGAACGGTGCCGACACTTGGAAATTCGCCTCAATACACACGTCACGGCTAAGAGCAAGAGCGTGGTGACACACGTCTATCGTTGGCTCTTGGAAATGCATCGCACCAAGGAGCATCCAGCCTCGCCGCTCACCGGCCTGTTGAACCCTACACACTTTGGACGGCCTGACTTCGATAAGATTCTGGACGAGCACTATGACGAGCTGCGGGAACATCAGTTGAGGAGGCAAAAGAAGGAATCGGAAAGCTCCCCAGGCCTTGGAGACGACATCGACAAAGAACTCAAGGTGGGCATTTTCTATTGCGGAGCGCCGGTTGTTGGAGAGATTCTCGCCGATAAGTGCAGAGAGTTGACCACAAGGGGCCGCCATGATGGGAGCAAGATTGAATATCATTTCATGATTGAAGTATTTGGCTAGTTAAATTTGGACGGCTAGACTGTTTGTCCGTATTTCATGTTTCTTTGTCGCACCGTGCAGCATGTAGAAATGTAGAACGATCAAAGGATTATCTCATCAACGTGGAATCAAAATGCCTTCGGTCAGTGGAAATCTGAAGATCTAGAAACGCGATTAGGGGTCCAATCCCCTCATGTTAAATATAACTCAAGTCTCGTCTCTAGCCAATCCAAACGGCGAGAATAGCGCTTATACCAGTACTGCCTTTCTATTGGCGAATCCCGCCCTCAACGTGTTGGACAAGATGAGCCACGTGGGTTGAACAAGGCCTTGGAATGGTGCAGATCGTCATCCGCCAAATCACCAAATAACAAGGCGTCAGACCCCGCTGAGACGATTACTGTGTCTAGTTTTCCGTAGGATGGGAAGAGACTTGGACAGTTGGGGCGGTGCAAACCATAATTCTCTCCTTGTGATGTGGCCAGGCATGACTCCTGGATTCATTCGTTCCATTTCCCGGTACACGCCGCTTTCCCTCGTACATTCCTTTGAGTACCAGGGCCGGAGCCATGGTGGTGCTCAGGTCGCTGCGACAGTCGTCCACGTATCTATACCTCAAGGCGTACTGTCTCTGTGCCCTGGTCTCCCTCTTCAAAGCCACGCCTGTTTCCTCCGGCATTTCGCACGCGAGGAACCAACTGCATTTGAATAAGATCCAAGAATTTGCAAGCCGCAATGCCCGGATAGCATTTGTCAGAGAAGCGCTGGCAGTGAAGAAAAGGAGGCTGGAGCGAACTGGGAAATCCACACCAACGCTTGAGCCAGGAACGAGACGGTCCGTGACTCTAAAATCTAGCTCGCCCGTGAGGAAGACGGTAGAGAGGTGGTACCACCGGACTGCGGATCTCACCCAGGTCAAGCATCTTCTTCGCCGGGATGATTCCGATTACAAGGCGTACCCCGAGTTGAGTTGGGACGCGTCTGTAAGGTGCTCGTCCGACTTGCACCAGGAGGAAAAAGAATTCATAGACTTGCGTAAAAGGCGCATCTCTTCTCAAGGCGACGATTCGTTACACAAGTTCCTGGGCTTGCCGCCAGATGAGCTGGTTGATCCCCGAGATGTGCCCCTGGTGTCTCTGGGGGGTTCTGGCGGAGGTTATAGGGCAATGTACGGTTTCGGGGCCTTCATTTTGGCATCGAAGAAGCTGCATCTCTGGGATTGTATAACCTGGGTGGCTGGAGTTAGTGGAAGCTGTTGGACACTGGGTGCCTACTACACAATTGCCGGCCACGATATTGGCAAACTCATGCGGCATTACGTGACCGTCGCTCACGAACTTGCTCACCCCATGAGTCTGCACGCCCTTAATGTGGTGGCACGGAGCAGTAAAGGAGTTTACTTTCTCATCGGGCCCTTACTTCGAAAGGTGGAATGTAGCATTATCGGACTGGGTATCATGGATCTCTACGCGACTTTGATCACGACTTATCAATTTCTGCCACGGCAGCTAGGAATGAGACTGAGCAGAGCTACTTTCCAATTCTCAAAGGTTTGGGATCGTTCTTGTGCCAAGACAGCAGCAGAGCCCATGCCAATCCTTACGGCTGTGAGAAGGGCTCCCAAAGACGCCGAGGGAGTAAAACCACACAGAGATTCCTCCATTAGCAAGGGACAACCTCCAGATCGATCACTGGCACAGCATGACGCTGATTGTTTGAATGCACGCCTAGTTCGCGAGCAGGAACGCCCCAGGGATGAGCGAGGTAACATTATCCGACATGATGGCCTCTTTCAGTGGTTCGAGATCTCTCCTTTGGAAATTGGATGTGTCGATATCGAGAAGTATATTCCCACATGGTCATGGGGGCGCACCTTTGTTTCTGGTCATTCTTCTGATCGACGACCTGAGCAGTCCTTCGCACTCTTACTCGGGCAGTGCACAAGTGCTCCGGCTGGGCCACTGACAGGCTACATATCCGCCCTTCTCGCTTCCCTACCGAAGGGTACTCTGATGTCAAGGGCGCTTTTCGCAATAAATAGATTTTTCCGCCAGAAGAAATGGGAGAGGCTCTGGGTGAATCCTATTCGTGCTGGTCACGACCCGAACCCTTTCTATGGCCTCAATTTCCCGTTAAATCACAACAGGGATATACTTGAGCTAGATGATGCCTGGGATGCTACGGAGGATGAGAGCAGTGCCAGTAAGAGAAGTACGATTGCTCAAGGCGAGCCAACGAACACTCAGAAATGGGAAGCGCAAGGGAGAGTCAGACTCATGGACAGTGGGATGTCAAACAACCTACCAAATCACGTATTGGCACGAGCAGAGCGCTCTGCCGACGTCATTATCTCTTTTGATGCATCATCGGATGTCCAGACACATTCTGCTCTTCAAAGGATACACAATTTCGCCGAGGACAGCGATATCCATCTGGAGGATTGCACCGATCTCTTTCAGCCGCCGAGATCGAGAAGAGAGGAGGGTGCCCTTGAACCAGCAGCTGCTCACATCGAACTACATCATATTCAACAATATGCCCAGGTCTTTAGAGGAAGAAGACAAAACGGTCAAGTGCTTTACATAGTATACTGCCCGCTACTGCCAAACCCAGTCAATCCTCACTATAACCCTTCTGTAAGTCCCCAGAAATTCTCACAAAGACATGTAAGAATAGCTGACATCTTTGAAGAAAGCAGCCTTCTCGAGTTCCTACAATCTTGTATGGACACCCGAACAAGTTAGCACACTTCTTTCAACAGCAGAGTCCAACCTGTCAGATTATGCCATAACGGTGATTCAACAGGTGATGAGAAAAGTTTACATGGACAAAAAAGCACAGCGGTTAGACTTGACCCAACCGAATCAACATGCTATTGGCTATGCCTCCTACAAGGGCTCGGGTCATGAACGCCATAGCGCTGCTGGATAGTAGATGTCGAATGGGATGTATTCGTACAAGAGCCAGACCCTGAATATCTAAATCTACCCAACTCCAAGATTCTCATGATGTACCATTGGTTTTTTCCGACCTAGGCCAGTTTACTCGCCTTGCGTTCTTTGAAGGACAGTCCATACATAGTATGCCAGAGAAAAGAGCATTAATGTGCTTAATAGCAGCTGGAATAGAGCGGTTTTCTCAATCGTTCCCTTCCCAAAAGCACCGGACATCTTCCGTCGCTCCTCATCTGTTACTCCCAAGGGTGTGGTTGTATTAACATGGTCAGGGATCCATTTGAATAAGAACATGGCCTTGTATCCCAAAGCTCCTTTCTTCTTATTAAAGACGAAAGCATCGTAGTAAGAACTTTTCATGAACTATTGTTTAGAATTAGTAGCAGAGCCAGTAATGGAAAGTGTGTGACTTACCTCAATGTTGCGGTGATCTAGATAAGGAATCGATGACGTGATGTAGCTGATGAGCATAAAGTGCCAGCATTGCGAGGCCACGAGAGCATAATGGTACAGACTCGGTTTCTCAATTTCCAGAGCTCGCGCGAGCTGCGGCCCGTTCAACCACCAAGTCAAGGCGTTGATATAACCGCGGGAGGCGTAGATCGGTGGTTCCCCCTCGAAGCCGGTGATAATGTTATTCGCCAACGTGGCGGACTTCTTTGTCGGTCTATACTCTGAAACGAGCAGAGACTCCATCATGGCTTTGGCCATCTCTGGTGTTGCCATCCAATCGTGCGGTGTGCCCATCAGATAGGCTACATATCGCCAGAGAGCAAGGTAATCGAGAATCTCCCGCTTGCTCAGATAAATGCCCTGGCGGGGATACCCTAGCCAAATAACTGTAGAGCTGAACGTGTTGATAGTACCAATACAGTCGAGATCATTAACGGGAACTCCGTGATCCTTGATGCTGTAGTACTCAGGCTTGTCCTGAGCGAGCTGTATGATACGGCGACGGACGGAGCTATGAAGAAGTCGCACACGGACGGAGGCTTCCCACCCCTCACCACCGGGTTGTATGGACTGAATATCCTTGTGTACACCGAATGTATGTTGTACGGTCTCCATCAAACGCCGCTTGACAGCACGGGCACCAAAACCTCCTGTACGATCGAGGGTCTCTACCGTCCTTCCACTCGACATGCCGCCAAGTAGAGATAGATGGGTTAGCTAGATCACCTCGTTAGTAAGATGCCTTACAGGCAGGTTGATTCACGAATCTTGATGATTTACAGCAGTAATGGCAGGACCAGCATATCTCCAGAAGACCTTTTGTCCCCTTTCGATCTCATCCCAATTGACCCATTCCGGAACGGTGTTGACCTCGTTCCATAGCGCTCGGATCGCCTGGTCGTCATTTTTATTCTTTTCCAGGAGCTTAAAAAGGTCCCTTGTTAGGGACTTTTCTTTTGGCTCATAGGCTGTTTGTATGTCTTTTCGAGGAGCGGTCGGGGCAGGCGGGCTCAGCTTGTCTAGAGCTTCCAGCGCATCGGTCGACAGCGTGTCGTAAGAGTAAAGATAGTGGTTGAGTTGGTCGGGCGTCTGATGATATGAAGCCCATCTGAACTTGAAGCCATACCAATCCAGGTACTCGCCCTGCGTCGGGATTTTAGACATGGCAGCACTAGGATAGCAGGAGCCGTTGGAGTTTATGGAGACGTTTGGGGGAGAGTAGTATCGCGACAATTGAACTAGAGAAATCTGCTCTCGTACTTGTCCAGTACGGGTTAATACATACTTACTTCAACCTCACGAGACTGGAGACGATACATTCTATTAATACTGATCACGCGCCGACGTTTGTGCTTGCATTATAGACTACAAGCGGAGTTGGTGTCAACATGTTACCTTTTTGGTGAGGGCAAAGACAAGACTGGTAACCACTTCGCTACCTGGTGACCTTGGCGATCAGAAAGCCGAGGCTCTTCTAATGGTAGAGGGAACCATAAGGCACCTCAATCTATTATAGGCACCCATTCTGATCTTATCCCCGCATTGTTATGCCCTTCACTCTCTTTGCTACCAACCGAGGCAGCCTTTTCCCGGGATCTGCGGGGTTATGGGGGACTGCAACGTCATCTCGATTATCATCAGCGCACACTTCTAAAATGGGATGGATCTGGACTCGTGACTTTGCTACAAGCACACACCGGGTGTTAACCTGAGTAGAATGGCACCCTAAAAGCCATGAGATTGGGTCATTACTGTGAAGAACGAGTCAACAACCGAGTGGTCGTGTCACCTGTGGCAAAGGCGAGTCACTCTGGAAAATTCAATCATTCTTTCAATATACGCATCTCGAATTTATGGGCCTCACAGATTAGCCAAACTCTATTCCAAGATGTATCATGCATATTCGTGAGAGTGATGATGCAACCATTTGGAAGCCGTATCGGACTATCGGTATCTTTTAAGGGCCCGATATACTGAGTCATCGTTATATTCGGTCCTAGGTTCTACTATGAAGATCGTCAAAGTGCCAGAGACAGGTCTTCACAACAAACTGCTCACGGTCCTCCAGTTCACAAATCGGCATGTGTCCCGGCCAAAGGTGTGTAGACTGAGATTAGCATACGTGTTGCGCGGAAATCTACCACAGAATCCATCCATTCATTGATTCGTCTGCCTTCTATTTTTTATTCGCCTTGCTTCCGATCCCGACATGGACTATCGAGGTGTCCGAGCAACTGCGCGCTTGGTGGCCTGGTCGATGGTGTCCGATAGTGTCTCCGGCATGCTCAAGAACGGCATGTGGCCTGAGCCTAGGCTCTCCGTGAACGAGCTAGCGGGGAGTTGTGAAGACAGTTCAATTTGAATGTCAAGGCTAACTGCCTGGTTCTCCTCTGCGTAGATGTAGCCAACCTCGATGCCGTTTTCCCATGGAGTAAAAGTGGAAATGTCCTTGAAGGCCTTGAGTGGCATTGAGCGAATGGATTGGATATGCTTCTCTGCCTTCGGAGGCTCAACATTACCGTAGAAAATAGCGGCTGGGTCATTTGGGGTGACAAATTCTCCCTTGGAGTTCAGGCTCGTCAGTCATTGTCAGCAACACAGCCTGGGATTTCACACTCACTTGCACATTCCACCAAGGTGGGTAGGTTCCTCCCACGCTATCTAAAAGACTGGCCCCTGACTCAATGGCAAAAGAAGTCACGTATACGACCATGATCACGCCTCCCTTCTTGCCCTGAGCCCTCAGATCAGTCACGGCTAGGCCCTCAACAGCGCACGAAGAGGGCACGCCGCCGTATGAGTGGGCTACCACTACCACCTCCTTGCCCTCTTTGACGAGCCTCTCGATTTTCAAGCGTACATTGGCCACGTCTTCTGCCAGGCCTATATTGGGATCCGTGGCGCCGTGGGTGGCCAACGTTGCTGCCTCCGTGAGATAACCCCGCTCATTGAGGATTGCCCGGACCTCATCGAATATCTCTGGTCCATGCCACTCTCCGGGGACAAACACGAGGGCGGGGAGCGATGACTCGGGTGATGCGGCGGCCATTGTGGTGCGTTGGTCAAGTGGTGATGAAGAAGAGGAAAGCTTCTCTGCCGTCGCAAAATACTTTATAAAGGTGGGGCCAGACATGTCTCCTCATCTCTCAGCAACATCGTCAGTTGTGGACCTAATAACCCTGTCTTGGATGGATTAGCTGCGGTGCAAAGATCAGAATGGGAACAAAGTTTGCCTTTGAGGAAATTGAAGAAGGCCATTCTTTGTATCTCTCCAAGTCTTGCAGTACTTTTTGAAATGGTCCGACTTTTCCATATGAACAACTATGAGATTTTCTAACGATAAGCCAACGAAGGATAATTTCTCCCGTGAGATTAAATATTAAGTTACGTAGGTACAGAAGCCTCCTTTTCAGTGCTGATTGAGATAAGTCTAAATAGAACTAATGTTACTCGTGTTCCATGGGAATGTTTTCACCAGCACATTTTGTTGGTGTTGAATTGTTCCACGCTCACCACACTTTTGTCATGTTCAGCCAACTTGTCCAATAATTCCTTATGCCCATGGGCAAATCGTGCAGCGGTTCCAAAAGCCTCCTGCAAGTTCGTGGCATCTTTAGCACTGGTTTCGAAGTATGGGATATTTCCGTTTTCCGCACAGAACTGTAAGGCTTGCTCGGGAGTTACCTGGCCGCATTGTTAATATCGCACCGCATTCGGGATACCTTTGGACCTTTGTATAACTAACTTGTCGTTTTTCTCCATCATCAATCTTATTTCCAAGCAAAATCTACCAGTAATCAGCATTTTGTAACATCCAAACCCCTAGGTAGGATTTCCGACTTACGACAGGAAAATTGTTGATATCCAAATTCAAGCAGGCATCATAACACCCTTCCAGCCAATTCTCTAAGCTTTGAAAGCTTTTCTCATTGTTTATGTCATACATCAGCACACAGCAATGGGTATTTCGATACCATGGCTTGTGTATTGGCCCAAAGCGTTCAAGCCCAGCTGGATCCCAGAACTATAATGATCAGTTGCCTCAGTTCAGCGCTCGATAGTTCAGGCGAAGCCCTCATACCTGCAATGTTACCTGGCGATCATTGACCATTACATTCTTGACCACAAAGTCGGGCGGGATACGTGTTACGAACTGGGTGGAAGGAAACAGTTGAAACACCTGTAAGATTGGGGTGATGACTCCAAATCAGAATGCCCTTCGATAACACCATCGAGGAGGATAAACGTACATGCTGGTTGAGGACACTTGTTTTCCCAACACCGACATCGCCGAGGAGAATAATCTAATTCCATAGATAGTAAGCCACAAGAAACATCGTTGAGTTTTGATTTACCTTCCTCACACCTTTAAATTTAGCTTGACACTCCTTGTGGCCATCTTTCAGTGTCCTTTATGTTCATGAAAAAAAATCTGGAAACAAGAACGAAATCTCACTAGAAGGTACGGGTGTTTATCAACTTTTGTGCCCATATATTTTGCTTGCCCCCACACATAGGCAACCACGATATAGCCTCTGCATGACGCGTCTGCAGGCTGCACTTAGTTGTATGCGATGATTGGTTGAGTTGGTAATTGTCAGCCTTCGTGCTGGGATTGCTAAAGGTCGTCGAATTATGGTAGGCAGCCAGGAAAGTAGCGAAAAGAACGCAGGTTACCAATTGAATAACCTTAATAGTTGGCTGTCCTGCCTAATCTCAGTGGTTCGGGGAAGAGTTCTAATATTGACGAATATTTCGATATTTGTCTATTCATCTACATGCGTAAATTATGGATCACCAGGAGATCCATCATCGAGATTCACATCAAAGGTAATGCCGCTTGGAAGCGCCTTGGTCAGGGCATCGGAGAACTTGGCGTCTCTGATAGCAAAGTTGGCAGTGCCAAAGTCATAGTTCATAAGTGTATCACGAATTCCTGATGAAAAGCCATTCCAGCTGACGAGGTCACCGCGAAACCAAACCCCTTTGTGGTTTTCTATAGCGTCGTCCTTCTCAGTAGCGAAACGGAAGCAGTGCGTGCTGGATCCGTCTTTGTGGTACACCATCTTGGGGTGTTCAGCATCCCATCGCACGTCAGACGCAGCCCGAATCTCATAGTTGCCGTGTGGCTGGCCCCGACGTACTGGGCAGCTCCGTCCTTTACCCAAACCGCGATCTATATCAAGAAAATCAGCAATGTGTGGGTTTTCTCTACTTGAAGTTTTTCAAGCCACTCACATGCTCTATGTCGTGACGGTGCCCGCTCAAGAAGCCAATGTACGGAACAGCAACATCTTTCTCGAAGTAATAGTCATAGATGTAGGCGCACCAGCCGTTGTTACAGCGCTGCCGGACATAGACATTGTTATTGTCCAGATCAGACGCATCACGGCAATCTCCCGCAAGGCTTGTCCACTGGTAAGGTAGGCCTGCTGAGATCTGACCGTTTTCATCAATGGCGGGGACATTATAGCAGCCATCACTGTCGAAATCCATGGAGGGCTGCCATCTCAGGTTATTTGCTGTCGCTTTCAGGGGCAAGGCCTTTGGGGGGTCAATAGCCATGATGCTAGCGGTTTGGTTTTCATATTGACCATTGCCCAAATAGATAAAATCGCCTGTCGAAAAGTCGGGAGTGGCCAGTGTCGGTGCACTGTTCACAGCAGCCGGGGTAAGCAGCCCGATGAGAAGAGGAGCAATCCAAGTCATTGAGTAATCTGTCAAGTCCAAAGCGTCGATGCGGTGATACCAATTGTGGTAGTCAGTAAATACTCCTTTTATCCTCCAGTAGGAGTTATATATGTACCATCTATATTAATTTTGGTCCTCAAGCGCCATTAACGTTACAGCAAGCTCAATGACCTCCCTGATTGATGAGCTATCATGGGGCTTCCAAATACACATGGGTGATCACTCTAGGCAGGTGCCCAAGTTTATGTGGCACGGTGGCAACTGGCCTCTAGATTGGTTTAACACCGATCCTCAGCTCCTAGATCATCCATGTGCAGGGCAGAGCGGTGTCTGAGCTGTGCTGATCTGTGGGGGGGGGGGGGGGGGGGGGGGGGGGGGGGGGGGGGGGGGGGGGGGGGGGGGGGGGGGGGGGGGGGGGGGGGGGGGGGGGGGGGGGGGGGGGGGGGGGGGGGGGGGGGGGGGGGGGGGGGGGGG